>OY748307.1:1177551-1671197 GCA_963556515.1 Nudaria mundana
GAGGAGGTAAGCATGCCAGACTCTATCGAAGGCTTTGGCGATGTCCAGGCTAATAGCCAAGGACTCGCCGTGCCTTTCCATAGCCTCACCTCAGACATGCGTTACGAATGCCAGAAGATCACCCGTTGATCGTTTTGGCCTGAAGCCGTATTGCCGATCATTTATTAGCGGGTGATCCTTGAGGTATCGCATAAACTGCTTGTTGATGATCAGCTCAAACACCTTGCAGATGAATGAGGTGACAGCTATGGGTCGATAGTTGCCTGGATCAGACCGATCGCTTTTCTTGAGGATCGGTTGTACGTTCGCTTCCTTCCAAACCTCCGGCACGATTCCTTTTTTTTTTTTTTTTTTTTTTTATATTTGGTTCGCCAAATTGACGCCGCCGGTGGTAAGTCGTGAAGACGTCTAGCGATTGTGGGCCACTCTCACAGCACACATTACTATTGAGAGTGGCCCTCAACTTGACGACCTACTGATGTGCCTCTTCACGCTCCGCTTAAAGAACCCAGGATTATATGTGGGAGGAAACACGTGCACAGGCAGGGCGTTCCAGGCCACTATCGTTCGGCAGAGAAACGAACGTTTAAAACGTTCGGTTCTCGCGAACATGCTATCCACTGTGTGGGGGTGGCATCTCTGCCCGGCACGAGTCGTTCGGGATTGGAAGGAAGAGGGTGGGATCAGATTGAAGAGCTCTTCAGAACACTCGCCGTGGTAAATACGGTAGAATGCGGCCAAGGAAGCTATTGTTCGGCGCTGAACTAGCGGCTCAAGGCTTCCCGTTACCTCCGGACAATCTATAATACGGATAGCCCGTCGCTGCATAGCGTCGAGAGCGTCCAGCAGATACTTCGCGGAGCCGTCCCAGAGGTGAGAGCAGTATTCGACGCAGGGTCTAATCTGCGTCTTGTACAGCAGACACCTCTGGTCCGGTGTAAAGAATCTCTTTACCTTATTCAGTATTCCTAGTTTCCGCGAAGCTAGCCCTATACATCTTTCGATGTAGTTTTTATTATTGAGCTCTCGACGAACGTCTATGCCAAGGATATCAAGGTTGTCCTTCATTGGTAATAATGCATTCTGAAGAGAGGGTAGGGGAAGGAAAGGGGATTTCTTCGCAGTAAATGCACACGCCTGTGTTTTGCGGGCATTGAACTCGACCAGGTTCTCGGTACCCCATTGAGAGATACTGTCGAGGTTACGGTCGAGATCAGCCACGAGTCATCGTCTCTCCTCCTCAATCTCAGATCGCCCCGCCGTCGGACGAACCGAGTAACTCCCGTGCAGTGTGCTGTCATCTGCATAGCAATGAATGTTCCCGAGGGATAGCATATCATTGATATGCAGAAGAAAGAGAGTTGGTGATAGTACGGACCCCTGCGGTACCCCGGCATTCACTTGCAAGAAGCGAGAAGCCTGGCCATCGCAGAGGACCCGCACTCGGCGCTCGTTTAAAAAACTGGCAATCCAGCTGCACAGTTGAGGAGGTAGACCATATGCCGGAAGCTTGGAAAGGAGCGAAGCATGCCAGACCCTATCGAAGGCTTTGGCGATGTCCAGGCTAATAGCCAAGGACTCGCCGTGCCTTTCCATAGCCCCACCCCAGACATGCGTTACGAATGCCAGAAGATCACCCGTTGATCGCTTTGGCCTGAAGCCGTATTGTCGATCATTGATTAGCGAGTGATCCTCTAGGAATTGCATGAGCTGCTTATTTATAAGGAGCTCAAGCACCTTGCAAATGACTGAGGTGACAGCTATGGGTCGATAGTTGCCTGGATCGGACCGATCCCCTTTCTTGGGGATCGGTTGTACGTTCGCCTCCTTCCAGACCTCCGGCACGAGCCCTGAAGAGTATGACAGGCGGTACAGACGCGTTAATACTGGAGACAACTCAGCTGCACATTTTCGTAGCACCACCGCCGGAATGCCGTCAGGGCCACTGGCTTTCCGCGTGTCGAGTGACCGCAGCACTGCCCGTACATCACATTGCCTGAGTACAATGTCAGGCATAGTGTGGCCACAGTTGGCGATGGCGGGGGGCTGCAGGCCACGGTCGTCGACCTGGGAATTAGCCGCAAAGAGGTCTGCGAGCATATCCGCTGTCTCTTGGGCTTTGTGAGCCAGTGTTCCATCTGGGTAACGCAGCGGTGGCAGCGAGGGCTGACAAAAGTTAGATTGCACGGCTTTGGTCAGTTGCCAGTATCCACGGCTGCCCGTGGGATGGGAAGTGAGCTTCTGACCAAGCCGCGCGACGCGCTGAGCATCTGCTCTCTTAAAGGCCCTCTTGCTGGATTTTATGGCCCAGTTGTACGCCGCTTTGAGGTGGCCCACGTTTGGGTCGCGCACAGCCCGGGACCTGATCCAGGCGCGATATGCCGACTGTTTTTATCGAACAGCTTTGGCACAATCTCGCCCAAACCAGGGACGGGCTCTGCGGATACTGATCTCGCCAGCAATCGCAGAAGCGCTATCCGAAGGAGCCTTTCCTACAAAGCAGCGCTGGCGCTAGGGGACGGACGCATAATAATCGCGTAGACCGTCCCAATCCGCTGACGAGTAGTGCCATAGACGTCGTGCCATTTGTACAGCACGTGCAGGAGGTGACACCTTCATGCCAGCATGAACCACACAGTGGTCGGAACTACCCAATGGGGCTCCTACCGAAACACTGTACTGGGCTGGGCGACTCGTCAGCAGTAGATCCAGCAGAGCGGGCGCGTGATCTGACCTGTCTGGTATCCGGGTGATCCCGCATAACATCTGGGTCAGACCGTGGGACAGAGCGAACGCGTAGGCGGCCCTACCCGCATGATCAGTCCTGAGGGGCCCCAGCCATTCAATGTGACGGCCATTGAAGTCCCCCTGAAACACTAGGTCAGCGTTCGGGAAGCGCACCTGCGTATCATCAGCCGTCTCGCTGCGGTACTGTCTCAGAATCCCCTGTGTGGGAACGGTAGACGCACACGTAGATCTGGCTCATAAAGCCATGGTCCACGTGCAGCCAAAGGACGGAGTTGGAGGGGTTCTCAAGGCAGCGCAACCGGCGGCAGCAAACATCCGCCCTAACGAACACGCACACCCCGGCTTTATCTCGAAATTGTTCCTCGATGACGTAACCGGGATTACACAGGTAAGACGTATCGTCAGGGCGGCGTATTTGTGTCTCCGTGAGGAACATCACAGCGGGCCGTGCCTTCTCAAGGTGATGGTGGACGGCATCGAGGTTCGCATGGAATCCACGGATGTTTGTGAACTCCACCTCGAAAAGTGAAGGTGTGGGGTTTCCTGGGGCCGCTGTGTAACGTTTATGTTTTTTATGTTGCACTGCCATTGTAGATGTGATGTAAAGAAGAAGCGTGAAGACAGGGCGACATTTGGTGCAGCAGAAAGTGACAAAGCGCAGGGGCTAGCTTTCTCTAGAACCATGTGGTTAGGTCGGAGCCGACTCGCCGGACGGAAGGGCTCCCAAACCCCCCTGATGCAAGGCCGCCGCTACCCCACACCGGTTACCACCCGGAGCGGCGATCCCACATCAGGATTATGCGCAACATGTGGGGCAGCCTCCTGGGGTGGTTGGTCCCAGGCGGGCCCCATGACTGTGTTGCGGGCGGCCGTGGCAACGCCGTTGCTAAGGGTCTCCCTGGCCGGCGAATCGACCCACACCACCCACACTAGACTCCGCTTCACCCCTACTGGTCCCATGCCTGCTGCACCATACATCGCCCCGGGCCCGGCGGTGCAGCCGCTGAACCCCTAACGCAACCCTGCCTGTGTTGGGTTACTTGGGGGGCTTTAGCACAGTTGCACGGTGGTACCCCCCCGGCCAACACTGTTGTACCACCTGGTACCCACGTAGGGGCCGAAGCCACTCCATGGGTACCGTAAATTAACGAACCTCGTCCGTTGATCAGCAGGTGCGCCACTAGCAGGTGAGGTCGCTGGGGCCCTAAAGATGTTGGTAGAGCCCCTTTGCACCCATAATATTTACTGGTGGACGCTCGCGGTTTCGCCCGCTTGACAAATTATATCCTAAAAAGTAAAACCTTCTTCGAGAACCACTCTATCCATTGGTAAGAACCACATCAAAATCCGTTACGTAGTTGTAAAAATGTAAGCGGATCTACAGACGGAGGCGACTTTGTTTTATAATATGTAGTGATGATAGTGATAGTGAAGTGATAGTGATATTATGATTAGGGTTCTTTAAATATAGGGTTCTTTTAATATTTGATAAGAGGCATTCAAACCAGCATCCTACTCTAACTGGGGACCACTTTGGACCATCAGACCACCAAGATGGAGACCACCACAGGGAGAACTACATGACCTCTTATGTAATATGTAATATCATTTTCTAAGAAAATGTTTGTTTGATTAAATACTTACATACTCTCAATGTTAAATTTACCTTCACAGATTTAGGTTAAATTCTATAGTGTTAGTAACACTACAGAATTACTTAATAGTAGGTACAGAAGGGATACGAAGGGAGTCGTTAACATTTATAGCATTGTAAACATCTAGTTATGTAGTAATTATCTGCCGTGCTCGTTAATTAGCCGACGACAGGTAGTATTAAACCCTGACCTGTCCCAGTAGCGCAGTGATGAGTGACAGATGTTATCATATTAATCATACACACAGTAACTTCTATTGTCTTCATATTAAGTATTAAATACTTTGATATGGTGTAACAACCATGTAACTTTGTGAGCAATAAACTCACTATTGTGTTTTCTTTAAATGGTTCTATACATGCAAAAATATATAGTAGGTATACAGCTTACGAAATGTATCTTGAGTTAAAATAATTATTCGTATAACATCACGACGCTATTTTTCCTTCTTTTACCAAAGATGATAACTTGATTTCTTATATCAAAGCCGTCGACATTAATACATAGTCTGGACAACAATTGTAAACAAACAAGATACAGTATGTATTCAATACTTAAGTACTTGACCTTGCTTCAATGCTGAAGGACAAAATTAACTTTTGGAGACGTTCATGGATGATGGTTCATGAGTTTTGACCGACGCTGGCGCCCACGCAATGGTTAGTAACCAATTAGTTCCACCGCTGATTGGGAAGTTGCAAAATTTTCTATTCTAGTGTTTTTTTTAAATTGATGACAAGATAAACATTTTTGCGCTCCACTTGATCTTTCATCATTATCAGGTTGTTAAATGAAGCAGCATTTTAAATGGCGTTCGTCATACCTTTCGACAAGTTCGAACTCTAGCCACTACAGACTACAATATAGACATGAACCTGCTCCTAAGACAAGCACATTTAACTTTACTTCTCCTTCATTTTTTAAATACGTGGCTCCATCGTTGTTCATCGATTATTTCGACAATGTCAAGGTAATGCTTGATTATTTGATAGTCCCACAGAAGAACTAGTTACTCTGAACTACGGGACACGACAACGTTGTTTGGTTTGCAATTGAGCGTTTAGGCTTGGATTTTTGCCCAGCGCAGGAGGTAACCTAAAAGGCTACCAGACGCGCTCGCCAAAAATCCGTCCTTTTTTTTTTAATCCCGCGGTCCAAGGCTGCGGTCGCTCTAACGTCCGTTGCCGGGCGTCTCTGGTTACAAGCAGGTATTTCCAGTGGTGCCCGGCGCCGGTCCAGTGGCGCCCGGCGGTCTTGTGGCGCCCGGCGGAATCCAAGTCCTTAACTTCACTTACATGAAAGGGTTAATGGGAATGCCAGAAACTCGTATTTGTGTTTGCAAATATTTCTCAAAAAAAAGAATAACGAAAACCTTCCGATGCCATGCTCATAGGGCACCCCTATGAGCATAGCATCGAAGGTTTGTCGATAACCAATGATAATTGTAGAATATTTTAGTCACGTGACCCAATTAGCACAATTTTTGACATTTCCTGTGATTTAATTAATTGTTTACCGACAAACTCTTCCAAGCGCTATGATAAGGGGCTGTTGTTCGTCTTCCGCAGAGAGAAGCAATTTTATAAAATGAGTAAATGTTTGTTCCCAGATGGCACTGACGTGCGACTGCCCGATGACGCAGCCGGGTCCGACACTGGCATCCACATGCGGAGGAGGTGCTTTCATGCTTTTCATGGGGCTCCTGGAAGTGTTTTTGAGGAGTCAGTGCGATTTGGAGGATCCTTGTGGAAGAGCACAGGTACAATTACTGTTTAATATCTCAGTTACAAGTCTAACGTGATAGAAGCGCAGGTCTTCGGAGCGAGTTTTGGCTTTGTCTGGAAACATTATTATACCAGCTTTTAGTAGAGTAACTATCTCCTAAAAGTAAGACGAAATATGACTTTGTTCACAGATTAAAAGACAATGTAGTTTGACAGGCTTATTATTGTATATGTACGAGTATTTGCGTGTGCATTCAGCATTTGCGTGTGCAGTTTTGTCGTTTTGAACGCTTCTTTTAAACATAATTTATGTACAGGTACACACAAATGAACGTGAGAAAAGGCGAGGCTTCATTCTATCCGATAAGTTTTTCCTGCAGTAGATTGATGTAGTCAACGTTCCCAAGTCACGACACGCGACGTCACGACTACTCTCTATCTCATTAGAATGATCGCTTGATTGATGTCCTACTTATCCATATTATACTTACTTCCCATTTTGCATCTGATGAAAGTTCAACAATTAATTCAGTACTTAAAGTTTATTGTCCTAGTGGGTACAGATAAAGTTTAGTGACTTTCCCTTTGTTTTCTTTTCTCAAAGAATAAAAGTGAACTCTTTACCCGTTATTTACGGTATTTAAGATGACATTTATCTGATTTGTCGCCTGGTTTAGATCTAATCAGCACATTTTCATTCACCCGCGTAACGGCACTCACTGACCGCAGTCCTGTAATGACCACAGTCCATCATCAAGTCCACCACAGCCTGTACTCAATTTCGGCATCAGCAGTTTAGTTACGTAAAGTAACGCTCAAGTGGTTATTTATAGCAATGTTGATGTTTATCCGATAATCAAATTACTGACGCATAAAAAATGAAATTTAGTTATGTAACTTTTATTTTTATGCAAATAAATTATAACGCGCATCTATCATACAACAGCTTAGTCGTGGCCGAGTAGTATGTTTTAATTATTATCAATTATGCATGAAAACGGCGTTTTAAATTTAATGGACAGTTTCAATGCAAGTTTCAAAGATATGGTGAAACAATTGTGCGTTAAATTAACTACGAGTATATCGCCAACGCTATGAAAGTGCAAACATAAAATCCTGCAAATCCTAGATTTATTTTGGCATTCAGGATATTGCTCACTTTATTTAGAAGTATGTAAGACTTGGTGTAGGTAGAAAGACCCTAGATTCTTGCCAGCGTTACCAATACTGATGTGTTATATCGTTACTTACACATACATAAAGTCACGTATTTTTCTCTAAAGGAATACTTAGATCAAGATGTTTTGTATAATTTAATTAATAATACAAATCCACAGTTCCGAACACACATGGACTCAGTGTACGACTTCATAGTGGTCGGAGGAGGTTCAGCGGGGTCCGTGGTGGCGGCCAGACTCTCGGAAGTGCCGGAGTGGAGGGTGTTGTTACTGGAAGCTGGTATGTGCATACTTGAGTAAAATAATGTTTAAAATGGAGAATTTGCTATGTATGCCAGTCTGGTTGGTTGCTTGTGGTATTTACTTCCAATTTACATCCATATACAAGACTAGAGTAACCTCCGCGGTTATTCCAGGTTTCGACGAGCCGACGGGTGCGCAGGTGCCGTCAATGTTCCTGAACTTTATTGGCTCCAGCATCGACTGGGGATATCAAACTGAGCCGGAGTCTGCCGCTTGTCTCGGCGAGAAGGATAGAAAATGCTACTGGCCTCGAGGAAAGGTATGATAATTATAATCGCAACGACTGCCAGCGGAGATAACAATGAGGAACGGCCAGGATCCAGTCAGACTCTTAGAATCAAGTCAACCAGAACAATTAGTTCTTCATTTTTTAAGTACCATTCCAATAATAATATCAACCTTCTGGCACTTTCCAATTTTCAGGTGTTGGGTGGCACATCTGTCATGAACGGTATGATGTACATGCGCGGTTCTAGAAAGGACTACGACGACTGGGCTGCTGCTGGTAATGAAGGCTGGTCCTACGACGATGTGTTGCCGTACTTCTTGAAGTCAGAGGATAACAAACAGACGAAGAAGATGGATGAGGGTTACCACGCGACTGGAGGACCACTTACTGTTTCACAATTCCCGTATCATCCACCGCTAAGTTACGCGATTGTTAACGCCGGAGAAGAGTTAGGTATGTGCCTACTATTGGAAATATTATTACAGTGCAAAAAAATCTCTATCTTTTATTTTTCTAGATACGCAGAAGAGACTAATTAATAATCGCAAAAGTCTATTGCAACAGCAAGATTTGCAATGGTCTGGTTATACTACAAACTC
The DNA here is from genome assembly GCA_963556515.1 of Nudaria mundana. NCBI lineage: Eukaryota > Metazoa > Arthropoda > Insecta > Lepidoptera > Erebidae > Nudaria > Nudaria mundana. The sequence goes on from OY748307.1 coordinate 1,185,988, forward strand.
ATGTGCTCCACAAATAACTAATAAATTTGTTAGCTGCATGATGTATTTTTTGAACATATCCAGGCTACCCACAACGCGATCTCAACGGTGCACAACACGCAGGCTTTGCAATTGCCCAGACTACCAACCGCAACGGCTCCCGACTGTCCTCAGCCCGAGCGTTCCTCCGTCCCGCTAAGAACAGGCCCAACCTCCATATCATGCTGAACGCGACGGTCACCAGGGTGCTGATCAACCAGACCACCCGACAAGCATATGCAATCCAAGTGAGAAATAGTTACGGTGGTACCGAAACTATCTTCGCTAATAACGAGATCATTTTGAGGTAAACCCTTTTTTATTCAGTAGGTTGGGCATCGTCAAATTCTCTGAACATAAACTTAACTTAACATAATAAGTACGTAGACCGTAGAACATTGAAAAATATTGATTAACAGCAAGCTCATTTTTCGTAAGTAGCTTTATTTTACCGAATCCTACACCAATATCTAAAAAAGAAATCTCAAATCAGGTAGCTAACAGAGTTATCCAGTTAAAATATTCGGATAAAAATGGTAAGGTTAATTCCGCGGCCTAAGGCCGCGGCCGCCCTAACGTCCATTGCCGGGCGTCTCTGGTTACAAGCAGAACGTATTTCCAGTGGCGTGGAGCTGTAAAGTGGTGCAGGTACATGGGGCACACTAAAAGGTTTGCACTTCTAGCTAATCGGAACTATTTGAATTTCGAATATTATATTTTTTAAACGTTGCAACCTTCTTAGTAATAAAAAAAACAATTGGCGGGAAATCATTTGTCAATTGTTTTTTATCACACATCAAAGTTCTACGTATGCAACGAAAATGGAATTAAGTCGAAAAGATTTTAGAGCGATGATTTTTTATGATTTTAAAAGTTCTATCTCTCCGCAAGACTATGCCGCTCGTCTTCAAAATGCTTTTGGGAGAGAAGCACCTTGTTTGAGCACCGTGAGACGAATGATTTGCTGAATTTGAGAGAGGTCGAGTTTCTTTACATGACGAATTTCGTGAAGGGCGGCCTTCAACTGCCATCAACGAAAATAATGTGGCTACAGTTAAGCGGTTAATTGAAGAAAACCCGCGGATTACCTATGAGACCATTTGATGACTATTGGGGATTGCTATGAGTCAAATCCAGAAAATTTATACGAAGAATTGAAAGTTCGGAAACTTTGTTGTCGTTGGATCCTCATGAACTGACAGCGGAGCAGAAGCGGGCTCGCGTGGAATGGTGCTCACAGATGGTACTGAAGTACGACCACGGACATTCTAATGCTGTTTATGACATTGTCACAGGAGATGAAACGTGGATTTATTGTTTTGAACCCGAAAAAAAACAGCAATCTTGTGAATGGGTGTTTGAAAATGAGAACAAAAGTGAGGCAGGCGAGAAACGTTGGTAAAAAAATGATCGCGTTTTTTTTCTTAGCTACGGGTCCCATCTGTACAATTCCACTTGAAGATCAAAAGAGTGTTAATGCCGAGTGGTATTCTAACATTTGTTTACACAGGCTGTTAGAAAAAGTTCGAGAAAGACGACCCAAAAGCCGCGTTCTCCTACATCATGACAACGCTTCTTCACACACGGCCAACAAAACAAAGTCATTTTTAGCTTCTGAAAACGTACAACTCGTCACCCATCCTGCGCATAGCCCCGACCTAGCACCCTGTGATTTCTGTATTTTCCCCAAAATCGAAGATTTGATGAGAGGTTTCACTTTTACCAACTCCGAAAAGGCAGTGACAGCGTTCAATCAGCACGTAGAAAACATGCCTTCAGATCTGTGGTCCTCCTGTTTTAAAAAATGGTTCGATCGCATGAAAACATGTTTAAAATGTAAAGGAGAGTATTTTGAAAAGCAGTAAAGATAATATTTAGTTTTTAACATGTTGTTTTTTTAAGTTACGCAAAACTTATAGTGTGACCTACGTATTTCTATTTTTTTAGATATTGGTGAAAATAAAGAAATAAAGCTACTTATGAAACATGAGCTTGCTGTTAATCAATATTTTTCAATGTTCTACGACCCACGTACTATAAGTTTTATAGGAAAAGAGGACAGATCAAAAAAAAATTGCTGTCCGTTTTCAGTGGTGGAGCAGTTGGCTCCCCTCAAATTCTGCAGCTGAGTGGCATCGGAGACCCCGAGGTCCTCAAACGAGCTGGAGTCAAACCGGTTCACAAGCTACCGGGCGTCGGCCGCAACTTACAGAACCACGTCGCCTACTTCTTGGGTTTCACTATCAATGACAATAACACTACACCACTCAACTGGGCCACTGCTATGGAATATCTTCTGTTCAGGGATGGACTTATGTCTGGAACTGGTACGAAAGCATTTATATCAGTGAAGTAATTGTAGATAATAAGAGAAGAGAAAACCTACTCAGATTTCTTTTCCAGGTATTTCCGAGGTAACAGGCTTCATAAACACGAAATACACTAATCCTGCTGACGACCACCCAGACCTGCAGATGTTCTTCGGTGGCTTCCTAGCCGACTGCTCCAAGACCGGCATGGTCGGTGAGACACAAGGCAATGGCTCCCGCAGCATTCAGATCATCCCCACGGTGTTACATCCTAAGAGCAGAGGTCGACTGGAAATTAGATCTGCTGATCCATTTGAGTATCCGAAGATATACGCCAAGTCAGTGTTATTATGATTATTTTTAAATACCTTTTTATGAATTAATACATTTCCGGAGTTCAAGTCTCGGAATCCTTATGTCATCATGTCCATCCGTCCGTAGTCCATCGTATGGGGTATCATTAGATAAATCTTTTAAAACACGTGGGAGGTTGAAAAGACAATTCTTTGATTTAAGAATCTATTTATTTTGGGTTTATTCCCAGCCGATTCCGGGCGAGATTAAATTGGCCGATTTTTAGGTACCTACCCACCTAACTAATATTTTCCGTGATGTCCAAAACCCGTGTAATTTTCAAGAACTTGTCATGAGGCGACATCATATAGCTGGTGTCATCTCAATAGGTACAAACTATCATACATCGCCAACCTTGTAGGTAACACAGTAATTAGACCAAAAATCGCCCAATGACAATACAATATAATAATTGCAGTTACCTCACTCACCCGGACGACGTCAAAACTTTAGTAGAAGGTATCAAGATCGCCATTAGGCTCTCACAGACAAAAGCTCTGAGACGATTCGGTATCAAGCAGGACAAGACACCCGTCAAAGGCTGTGAGAAGATTAAGTATGGATGTGATGCGTACTGGGAGTGCGCGGTGAGAGTGCAGACAGGGCCGGAGAACCATCAGGCTGGCTCCTGCAAGATGGGCCCGAGAGGAGACCCGATGGCAGTTGTGGACAACTTACTTCAGGTTGTTATTGGTTACTAAACTTACATTTCGTTATTTATACGATTTAATTAAGCTAAAGATTAAGCTACCAAACCAAACGCCCTGTGAAACGTATAACCAGGACTGAGCCTGCAGGCACAGATCTTTCAGACGGCCTTTTTTGTTCGATTTTCAACATCGACTTTCGGTAGCCAAGTTCAATTTAACCTTATCGACCGCCTGACCGACTTGAAACTTCAGGTAAACTGTCGGCCCGTGTGTAATGAAATAATAAACAATTCTGTTTTACTTTAAAGAGGTATATTAGGTACCTGATTCAGTGAGAGATATGTAGGTATATAACTAGATTGCTTCGGTTCAGGTGCAAGGTATAGATAGGCTGCGAGTGGTGGACGCGAGCGTGATGCCGGCCGTCACGTCGGGGAACACAAACGCACCCACCATCATGATCGGGGAGAGGGCCGCCGACTTCATCAAGCAGCGCTGGCTCTCCACCACACAGGTAACACATGCTACGTGACGCTCATACCCAGTTCTACTAATACATTGTTATCTTGTGGATATGGTCACCGAGTGCCTCAGAGGGCACTCATCATCAGCAAATTGACGTCCATTGCTGGGCATAGACCTCCGCATGCAGATGTATCTACGAGTAGTAATTAGTAGTTCTAGCCGTTTCATCAAGTTAGAAAACAAACGGGTCTTTTACGAGAATCGCGTAGTCTTTTAGTTCCTACGTCGATTTGAAAACCAACATTGTATTGCAGGTTCCCTACGCTCTCGGCCACGGAGGGTTATCAAACGTGCTGCAGGCGAGTGACACAGCACAAGAACGCGGCGCATGGAGATGGCTCTAATATCCTATTATTCTAATAAAATTAATATTAAATTTATAGAAATGAGGCTATTCTGATACCGAAAGTTACTCAAATGTTCGTACATGAAACTAGCCTTGTGAGCGTTAATGAGGCTAGTAACAGTTAGGCTCTTAATGAGCATGGGATGGAAGTAATAAGTATGTGGTACTTAGCACCTTTCCTACTCGTAAGATCGTGTCATTTTGTTTGACTATAATTATAAATTTAATAAGTCGTAATACTTTACTCAAAACAAAATGGTTGAAATTGATAATTCTTAAATAGGAACTAGATTACTTAGTATTATATTTTGTCTAGAGTCTAGGTGATGTGCTGCCGTACAAATTAGTATTTATTTTTTATTGTAGTTAACACAGATTATTTTAAGATTGTGTAAATTTTATAATTAGATACAACTAGTTAATAAATGTTTATAAAATTAACAATCTATAATTCCCCCCTAACTACCCCTCTTATTACCCCTCTTACCCTAGACATCTCCCAAAACTTTAATCTAGGCCCTATTTATACCCTAGATTCTAAGGTATAAATAAAGGTGGCGAGACCGATCATGGACTGGCTGCAGAGGCGGCATGGTGACCTCACGTAGCGCGCATCGAAGATCATTACGGAGCATGGATGCTTCGGTAAGTATCTGCACCGCATCCATCGTGAGGTCACACCCCAGTGCCAACACTGCGAGGCTTCCGGCGAAGACACGGGACTCCACACGGTGGTGGAGTGCTCAGCGTGGGCGAGTCAGCGCCGTCATACTTGTAGTGATGGATGGATGGATGAATGAATATTTATTGTTGACATGCATTCGCTTTTATAATAATGTATACAAGTACCTATAGTACTAGAATATTCCCGATGATACAAAACTGGTTTAGGTAGGTGTGGCTTAGACAATAGGAACAAGTTTAAACACCTATACTTATGTTGTACCTACGAGTTGTTTACTTGTTGAAGTGCGTGTGCACATCTAGGTATTGGTGGAATATTATGGTAGGTACTCGAAAGTTCTGGGCGCACCGTCTTGTAGTATCTAGACGTATGACGTCAGAGATAAGGTATTCGCCACACTACTCCCCCGGTGAGATCGTAACTACGGGCGATAGTAATCTGGAAATCGCACTCTGCGTCCACTTCTTGTTTTCTTTGTGAGGTCATCTGCGGGCTGATAGTTCTGGACCTGTAGCTGGTCGGGTGTCTCGTCAGGGAGTTCTCTGGCCAAGAAAGCTGGCTTTAAATCCAGACGGACGCATCTGATACTGCAATGGGCGCAGTCTTACAACAACGTAAAGGTCAAGATTGGCAACCTCTCGCGTTCTTCTCAAGAAAACTCAGTCCATCCCAGAAGAAATATAGTCCGTACGATCGAGAACTCTTAGCTATATACGAGGCTATATGCTATTTCAAGTTCATGATTGAAGCACGAGTTTTCTCCGTTGCCACTGATCACAAGCCATTAACGTTTGCCTTCAAAACAAACCGAGACAAATGTTCTCCAAGGCAGTTTCGATACCTTGATTTTATCAGTCAATTTACAACTGACATCAGGTATATCAAGGGAGATAAAAATGTAGTCGCCGATACCTTATCCCGAATCGAAGAGCTGACACAGCCTTTAGACTACAATGCCTTAGCTAAGGAACAGCTAACAGATTCCGAGCTACGTGACTATCTTGAAAACGGTTCATCCCTGCATCTGAAGAAAGTCAGACTGCCAGGCTACAACACTGAAGTCTATTGTGACGTATCTTCAACGACAAGGCCATTCGTCACGAAATCGTTTCGGAAGCAAGTGTTCCTGTCTTTGCACAACCTGAGCCATCCCGGTGCGAAAGCTAGTGTACAACTAGTGACGCAAAGATTTGTTTGGCCAGGCATAAAACGCGATTGCAGACTATGGGCCAAGCAGTGTGAGGCGTGCCAGCGAAGCAAAGTAGTTCGCCATACATCCGCCCCACTACGTGCCTTCAACACTCCATCAGGTCGCTTCCGACATATACACCTTGATCTCATAGGCCCGCTACCCTTGTCGTCCAACACACAGGTACTGCCTCACTATAGTTACTCACACGTACAGATACTGCCTCACTATAGTCGACCGCGCAACACGCTGGCCTGAGGCATATCCGCTGCAAGATATCACAGCTGAGACCGTTGTCAACGCTTTAATATCAGGATGGATAACACGCTATGGATGCCCTGAGCACATCACCACAAACCGCGGACGGCAGTTCGTGTCAAAAGTCTTCAGAGACCTGGTGTCGCTTCTAGGTGCTACGCATCATCTCACAACGAGTTATCATCCAGCAGCCAATGGAATCGTGGAACGAATGCATCGGACGCTCAAATCGGCCATATTATGTCGCACTACAGCAAGCTGGACTGAAGCACTTCCATGGGTTCTTCTAGGCATACGAAGCTCATGTAAAGAAGACTTGCAGACTTCAGCAGCAGAACTTGTCTACCACCAGCCCTCAAGATCCAGTGGACATGACAGAGCTAGTCGGCAGACTTGGCCTACATATGGCAAAGCTGTCTCCACAGCCAACTTCATGGCACACCAGCTCAAGTAGAACCTTCTACGTGCCCAAGAGCTTGCCAATAGCTACTCATGTTTTCTTACGCCAAGGTCCATAAAAAAACCATTCGAGGCCCCATACTCTGGACCATACAGAGTAGTTCGGCGCGACGAGAAGCCATACGATATTGACGTGCAAGGCAAGACACAAAAGGTCACTATAGACCGTTTAAAGCCAGCTTTCTTGGCCAGAGAACTCCCTGACGAGACACACGACCAGCTACAGGTCCAGAACTACCAGCCCGCAGATGACCTCACAAGGAAAACAAGAAGTGGACGCAGAGTGCGATTTCCAGATTACTATCGCCCGTAGTTACGGTCTCACCGGGGGAGTAGTGTGGCGCATACGTTGTACGTCTAGATACTACAAGACGGCGCGCCTAGAACTTTCGAGTACCTACCATAATATTCCACCAATATCTAGATGTGCACACGCACTTCAACAAGTAAACAACTCGTAGGTACAACATAAGTATAGGTGTTTAAACTTGTTCCTACTGTCTAAGCCACACCTACCTAAACCAGTTTTGTATCATCGGGAATATTCTAGTACTATAGGTACTTGTATCCATTAATATAAAAGCGAATGCATGTCAACAATAAATATTCATTCATCCACATACTGTGTTACTGTAAACGTCCCAATATACCTCCCAACAACCACTACATACTCTTGTGGATACTGCGCCAGTCTCAAGTTACCAATTTCTGGGAAGATGGAGCTACATCTTAGTGGAAGAGTTTTCAAAATCAGTTCAGTAGTTTCAAAGTCTACTCGATGCAAACAAAATCTATTCTCTTTATAATATTAGGAAGATAACGCCGCCATGCTACCAGGAGGTCACCTTACTTCAATGATAAACAAAAATAAGTAGGAATAAAGAAAACTTTATTGCACAGGGACATTTAAAAATACTTTTACCAAATAACAACTTGCTATACACACAACACACCACATCCGCTGTGCGTACTCAAACCAGTGCTTCTATACAATGCAATCAACAATTAATATAATTTAAAACAATCATTTTATTCATAAACAACGTGAATTTAAAAGTATGGCCAGGGTATAATATGTATGACCACGGGAATTATAGCGATACCAAAGCTTTTAAAAACGCATTCGTGTATTATTAAAAGGTCCCCGGTAGATGGCGACAGTCATCATTTAGTTCTGATCAGACAAATTACACCAAACCATACTTTTATAAAGCTTCAACAACTGTATGTTTTTTTTCTTAATGCTTTGGTATAGAAGTGGAAATGAAATCATTCGATGGCACGAAGTTATATATACGAAAATAATTATATTTATACATTATTACAATATACACATGCCTTATATGGTATCTTGCCTGCCGCGTGAGGCTACTGGTGCACTCCACCACATCTCCACCGCGAGTGGGATAGACCCGCGTCACAATAGTCGAGAACAAAACACTATTGTAGATTCTACGTCACTATGACGTCACCAACATGGCCGCCAATCCCATTGTCATCTTGCGCGGCTGCAATACATGCATTAACTTATAGCAGTGCATAATTTCAATGTGTTTTGAGAACTGCTTTACAAATTCCTCCGTTCTTAATTTATCCAAGATTTATCCACTCTCAGTAATTCAATTTTAAAATTAAACCATTTTTATTTAATATTAAAGTTGACAACGGTACCAAATAAATGCATTACTTTCCAGAGACTTAATTTGAACAATCCAGTAACTCACAAACTCATGTTATAGACCTCTAAGTGTTTTTTTTTAATAAATTACATGGTATTTGCAGGACAATAAGCGAGTGATAACCGTGTACACCGGCGCATAATATCAATAATATATAGCTTACACAGTATACGTCTAATACTTATATAATCATGTCTCACTAAATTGTATTAAGCGCTAAATAATGCCCGCGGATTCACGCACGTTATTTGTTTCTCTTCCTGTATTTTACGGGATCCTGTAAATACCCGCATAAAAAAAATCAATTTTTGAGGCTAATTTGTAACAAACTTCCAAACGTTCATATTTATATTAATAGGATTACTACGTGCTCTAGCCATGTTTATTATATAAAAATAATTTATGTGTTCGAGTTGTGTGACTGTGTGACTGTGTGACTGTGTGAGGTGTGACTGTGTGACTGTGTGAGGTCGCGTCGACTCACAGAACTATCTACTGGTTATATTATTGTAACACTACACAGCTCCAGAACTTCTGCACTAGAACTATAATTATATTATTTCACATCTCCAATGTTTTGTATCAGTACTGTGACTATTTATCGCATATATTAATACATTTAAAAGCGAATATTACGTAGTAGGTACTGACACAAAACATTACAAACGCTCCACTACCTATATAGTATAAATAAGAAAATATTCCAATGAGTAAAATATAGGAAATCACGTATATTATAAACTACATCACATCAGTCTCGATTAGATAGAAGCGACACCAGGCGGGGCCGGGCGGTGCGCTTGTATGTTAGCTCCGGCGACACGACGCAACTCGCGCTGAGATTATAACGCCGACATACAAACTTACATACATTTATAACTAACTAATAAATAAAGTAATATATTAAATTCACTAAAAAATATCGTATTCATAATCACGTGTTCATATATCTATAGCCCCAAGTAGTAACGTCGCCCCCCCCCCCCTGCGCCTGACTGAACACCAGCTGAGCTAACCCCCCCTAAAGCTCGCAATGCGTAGAGCAGATCGCCAAAATAACATAAACAGATATTTCCAAACTGGAACGTTGGCATTTCTGTTGACTATAATTAATGCATCGAATCAAATCGAGTGAGATAATAATTTGGAATAAGAGCGGTTTCACCTTGTCCGATTCGACATCGGGTACGCGTCCGACATCCGATCTCGGATCGGCCAATGTGAACACGCTCTAACAATAGGCAAGATCCTTACAGCACCAACACAAGTTACCAACAATAGCTAAAGGGACCCACACACCAGCAGTCCGCCTGCAGTGATATGGTTGACCTTGGCTCCGAACGTTAGTCGATAAAGTTAAATATCGGATAAAAAAGACCGTCCGAACGGTCTAAGCCTGCAGGCGGACTGTCAGTGTATGGGCTGCTTACAACATAATAATGTAACACAACAACAGTCCCTAGGCACAGTCCCGCGCACAGTAACAACATTCTCTATAAATTATATTAACATCAAAACATAAATATATTACATAATTTTATACTGAGTTCGTGATAATTTATCATAATTATCAGAATGGTGCAAAAATAACCCTTACAAACCTCTAGTGTACGTACACACTATACAAACAGAGGTATCCACTAACAACCATACCAGTAATATACAAAATACTTGTAACATTTACGTTACAAGTTACATAATTAATTAAAAATATCAATAATATGGTAATGTATTTGAAACTGTTTTTACCTTTGTTATGATCATAAATTGCTTTCCACCTTGGACATAAGATTTGAGCATTAGTGGAATAGTGGTCCCACTCGGAACTTGTATCGACTTGTTCTGTTGTAGAACTTTTTAACAAGTTTCATGTCCGAACTAAATTTCGATATTTATTTTAATGTCAAAAATGCAGATATACTTTTTTCACTTAGTACATTTATGTAAACTGTTCACTTTATATCGTCTTTTCATCGTGAACAGTTCAATTATGTTTTGAAACTATAAATTGTAATAGCCAGTGTTATCTATGATATAGAGCACATTTTCTTTAAATCATTGTCATCCGGGTCTAGGATATCCGGATCTTTGACGACGGGCTCCTTGCCTTCGATGTCGGGTAGGTAGGCATCGTATCTGCAAACAAAAACGCATAAAATAATGTGAAAATAAGTATGGGTCATAAGGTAAGGTTCAAAAAGTTATCTACTTTGAAAGTCACATTTAAGGGACCCTTACAGTGGTCACACTGCAATACTTTATAGAATAATTATAAACTTTAATATAATGAATTGTTTCCTCGCTTTAATATTTGCCCTTAATATTTTAAATTTAGTTAAATATAGGAAACAAAACAAAAAGAATGATATTTAAAGCTATAAAATGATTAATTTAGCTAAAAAGGGTTTCTTCACATGGCCACTTTTCGTTTCGAAATGAAAAAACAAATAGAATATAGTGGACAACGATGTTAAGTCACTTCCAGGCTCTGTGTGTGTGCGTGTGCGTGTGCGTGTGTTCGTGCGCGTGCGTGCGTGCGTGCGTGAGTGCGTGCGTGCGTGCGTGAGTGCGTGCGTGCGTGCGTGTGCGTGTGCATGTGCGTGTGCGTGTGCGTGTGTGTGTGCGTGTGTGTGTGTGTACCTGAGTCCCTGGCGCTCGTAGAACAGCAGGTAGGCGGCGGCGGGGTCGATGGGCGGCGAAGGCGCGGGGCCCAGCTCGCGGCACGAGCTGTCGTTGTAGCAGAGCCACGCGCCCGACGGGTGGCGGCAGTACGCCACGTAGTGTCCGCCGCTCAGCTGCCCCGAGTGCGACTGGGGGCAATCCACCAACTTATTCGACCGATGATGACGACGACATAAATGAACCCTCATGGGCCCATAGCACTGTCACTCGGGAAATGGGAAGGAGCCTACACACACACACGATACGTTTTCGATCTGGTGGCGGCCCCGGAGCTGTGCCATATTATTCTTCCAAATGACTTAATTTTTTTTTAAATTCTAAGTTTTCCTTAACTTTGCCGTATATCATTACTTCCCAGAATTTGATCCCTAACAGCAACACTATCGTATGGTGTAATATATATATTTATGGCATTTTACATTATTAAAAATAGAATACCTTTTGATGTGTTGTTGACTATGTACAAAGCTTTGGTGGAAAGAATTGTATCGTATGGTTTGAGCAGCTATGGAAGGACAAACAAGACGTACTTGGACCAAATGTTTAACTTACAGTATAGGTTGCTTACATTGATTGTACCACACAAAATAAAACTAAAATATAAAGATGATCCTCTGGGACTGTTTAAGTTTTGCGATGTCATGCCAATATAAAAAAGTGGAATTTAGTATTTTAGTGGAGCAGTACTTCAGAAAGGAAATTCAAATACCTAAAACAAATAATACGACCATAGTTACAAGAAGTATTGCTAATAAGCGTCTAACTATGCCCAGATTTCGGAACTTCTACGTTAAAAGAACCTCGGAGTACATACTGCCCAAATTGATAAATAAGCTACCACCCGAAGTAAAAAGTAATATAACTGCACGTAATCTTAAGGCTGTCATTCAAAAATATTACAACCAGCGACTTGATCTGGAACAACCTGTATAGTCGGAGCGTGGGCGTGGCTTACGGCTGGTGTTGGCCGGGCCGGGCCGGGCCGGACCGGGCCGGGCCGGGCCGGGTGCATCGCGCGCGTTTCTTTGGTTTTATCGTTTTTAGATTTTTACTTGTACCTAGATAATATCTTACTTATAACTAATGATGGGTACTTTTAAACTGTTTAATTGTAAATTCAACACTCACTGTTACACAATGTTAATTTGTATGTGGTAAGTATTCAAGTTTTAACTACCTAACTTTGTGAAGAAGTTAACGAGAAGAGAACGGTTTATCCTACACAAACCTATGTAGGTTTACAGGATAAATTTATTGGCTGTAAAATGTATAAATGTAATAATAATAAATAAATAAATAAAAAATAAAGGATGTGATTTTTTTTTCGAAATCAATGGGTTCGATTCCCTGCTAGGATTATAGGTTTTTAAAAAATCTAATGATGAGGTTTTAAGTTTCATCAAAATCGGGCTCGTGACTCCTTTGAGCATTTTTTGCTATTGCTTATAGTTCCGGATTTGGCCATCCAAGCCCACTTGAAAAATTCACCTGTATAGTCGCAGACTTTTCTGTAGACCGACAATTCCAAACAGATAAACAGATCATTTGTTATATCTTAAAGAGTTTAGGCAGCGCTTTCGTTGAAAGCTCTCAGAAGGCTTATTTTTTTCAGACATTTCCAACGTATTTAAATTAAGTATCTATACAAAAACTTGTTGTTTTTAAACGACTTCCAAAAAAGGAGGAGTTTCTCAATTCGTCCCATTTCAATTTGGTCCCATTCCAACAACTATTTGGTCCCAATTCGGTAGTTTGAAGTCGGTCGCTGTGTCAATTTTTTAATTGAAAGCCACTGCCTTACGCGTGGTCCCATTTTAATTTAGACCCATTCCGACAATTATTTGGTCTCATTTTGGACATTTGAAGTGGGGTTTTGTGTCAATGATATAGTGAAGTAATAAGAAGCACCGACAGAACACAACACAATATCCTACTCACCACGACGGCGTACAGCCGGTACTTCAGGTCGAAGGGGTCCTGCTCCTGCAGCAGCTGATGCTGGTGGTAGTCCACCAGGTTGTCGTCCGTCACGGGCGTCGTCACCAGGCTGGTGGACTCCAGCCGCTGTCTCCCTCTCCCGAGGATGTCCACTGAGCTTTTACGTTTGTTCAAGGTCTTTTCCTTTGGTTTTATCTACAAATTTAATTTCAAATGATTTGTTAAAAATATGGCGTCGGTTTTGTGTGAAATGAAGTTGATAATTTTGCGATTTATGTTGTGATATATTTGAGAAAAGTTTAGCATGCTCATTATTTTGAAAATAAACTTAATAATTTAGAACTGAGGTCAAATTAAGTGTCTAAAAGCAAATGCAACATCGTTCATTGTATACCGAAGTATTGATATGGTTGCAAATATTTATGTCTTTAGCTGGAGTCTTAGTAGCTCAAATTGGCAGAGCATTTCCCGTATTAGACACTTGTCGCAATAACACAAATCTTTACCCAATAGTTGAAAGAAAATAATACAAATTAAAAATATAACCTTTAGATATATCTAATTTTGTGATCACATTGTGCCAATATCGCGACTTACGGCATCGTCAGAGAGCCATCTACCGGTATTTGAAGAACTAACCACTATGGTAGGCTATGTGTCATGTTGCAAATACGATTAGACACAGCTAGAGGGCTCTGATGCCAATCAATTAATATCTACACAGGGTGTCCCGGAATGAATGGATAATCCTGGAGTACCTGATTGTACAGCTATCAGGGGTACAAAAAAAATACAAAAAAATAATCTCTTGTGGTATGAAAAATAAGCGATTTTTTTTAAAAATATGACAAATATTTTACTTTACTGTACGTTAATTTACACTACAGCTACAAAAACACGTTTTATTAATTTTTGTTTGTTTCATCACAACCAATAGAAACACAGTAAATAGTACGAGTACCACAAGTACTTTTTTTAAAAAACAATGTCTACTTTAATTTTTAGCTATAAAATTGATACAAATAAGTGTTTAGAGATAGTTTTAGAGGCTTCCCTGAAAAAAAAGTATGCAGACCTAAGTGGCAAACTATTTCAAAAATATGCTTAATACAGTATACGTAATGGTATATAGTACACGATTTTATCCAATCGGAATAAAAAGTTATTGCTATTAATGTGCAGACGGAGTAAAAAAAAAGTCAAATTTAATTTGCACTTTTTTGCATACTGCAAATTTTTAATTTTTTTAATAAAATAAAAAGTTATATTACGTGCTCAAATTGTCTACCAACGACTCTAATACATGCACGACATCTTCTAATAAATCGTGCGTCGTTACGATATTTTTTGAGCGGCTTCATGGATACGGTTGCGTAATTCTTCCAAACTTGTAATGAGCTCAGAATAAACTTCTTCTTTTATACAGCCCCAGTAAAAAAAATCTAATGGGTTCAGATCAGGAGAACGCGGAGGCCACAAAATAGGGCCCAGCCGACCAATCCATTTGTTCGGATACGTTGCATTTAAATACGCACGAACATTTATTTGCTGGGCAACCATCATTTTGCAACCGGCAAATGGCATTCCCTGACTTCTTCGGGCACCTCATCCATTAAATTTGGCAGATCGTGTTGCAATAAGTGTTGCAAGAACATCAGCTATTCTTCCAGTGCTTGTACCACCAACACCCATACCAGGCAGTCTACCTTCTGAATAACACCTGTGGACTCTGATGAAGACTCGGTAATGCGGAAAGCGTCTGTTGGGGTATCTTTCCCTATAAAGAGCTGCTGCTGCACTAGCATTGCCCCCACATTCACCATAAACAAAATGCATGTTAGCGTATTCTTGCGCTGTGTACTGAATACGTGGCATTTTGAAACACAAAACTAGTCCAGATTAATGCCAAGTCGTCTTAATATCACCACAAAAAAGTCCAAATCGTAAGCAAAATCGAAAGTCCAGTAAAAAAATCCAGTAAACGTCGTTTTAACACTGATTTGGAATCACGGAGAAATGCAAAAAGGATGCGATACCGAACGAGTCGAGTGACGCACTCATTTATGTAATTATTGTTATCGGCCCTAGCGACACACAAAAGAGGTACAAATTGCAACCATGGCACATCACTACCTGTCTCTGTCGCTCTCATAGATTTAGTAACACAAGTTTAGTGTGAGCGAGACGGCAAATTAAAGGTACGTGAGGGACCGAGGCAGGTAGGTTCGGATTTTTTTAGACAATATCAAACTTAAGGAACCTCTTAAGAGTCCTCCTATTAAATTTTACCGTTTTCGCTGATTTTACAGACGTGTTTTTACACTGAAAATACTGTATTTTTATAAGTTTTAATGCACAACATGAAATATCATTTCAATAATGATCTAATAAGTGAGCTACTTTCTTATTTTTGTCATTAAATTTTGATTAATCGACCTAAAACAATCGGTAGTTTTTCGTATCTTTTGCTGGAAGAGGTCTAGAATATCACAAATTCACTAATCGTTTTGACGTCTAAAAAGTATTACAAAAATACAGTGTATTCTTGTAAAAGTCATCTATCAAATGTATGGATTACTTTTTATCACTTTCATAAAAAAAAAATGAGTAAACAAATATTTAAGTTAGTCAAATTTTAGAGAAAATGGGCAATGAATTGGTTCTTATTTCGGCTACATAAAACTCTCGTTCATAAAATTAAAACAACACAAATAAACCTTGGTTCAAAATCAATCCATTTCCAAAAAAAGAAAGCTAAATAATAAAAAATAGGCTGTAAATAATCTTTTAAAAACACCTAAATTTCGCTTTATAATACTCGACGCATGCCTCAAGTAAACAGTCCGCGCCAAGCGCTTACAGGGAGAGGACGTGTCGCTCTGCGCGCCAAAATTCGACGCCGTCTACAGACGAATATAGCGTGGCGTGAGATTTTGATACTTTGGTAATATTAGTTATTATTTTGTGATGATTAGGCTTCTTTTTAAATACAACAAGTATGTAGTATGATATGTAGAATGTATTTATCATTGTTTTTGTTAAAAAAAGCTGTTATATTTTATAAAGCTGGATTACTCACTCACTCACTGACACAATTTTATTGTTCTCCTTGGTGGTGGTGGTTGGATGGTGGAGGGGAAGGTACCTATGTTTTTTTTGCAGAAATGTAAAGGGGGTTCGGGGACCTAGGGAAAATTCCGAGATTTTGAGATTTGCCCTCCAGTCCCCCAAGGGGGGCTCCCGAGTAGAGTCAAAATGAGTAATAATTTTATAGAGGTAGTTTTTTATTTTATTTTTTTGTATTGGGTTCGCCAATTTGACGCCACCCGCCTGGTAGTAAGTCGTGACGACGTCAAGCGATTGTGGGTCACTCACAGCACACAATACTATAGAGAGTGGCCCTCAACTTGACGACCTACTGAACCCAGGATTATATGTGGGAGGAAACACGTGCACAGGCAGGGCGTTCCAGGCCAGTATCGTTCGGCACAGAAACGAACGTTTAAAACGTTCGGTTCTCGCGAACATGTACCTACTGTGTGGGAGTGGCATCTCTGCCCGGCACGCGTTGTTCGGGATCGGAAGGAAGATGGGATCAGATTGAAGAGCTCTTCAGATTGCTCGCCGTGGTAAATACGGTAGAATGCGGCCAAGGAAGCTATTGTTCGGCGCTGAACTAGCGGCTCAAAGCTTCCCATTACCTCCGGACTATCTATAATACGGATAGCTCGACGCTGCATAGCGTCGAGAGCGTCCAGCAAATACTTCGCGGAGCCGTCCCGGAAGTGAGAGCAGTATTCGACGCAGGGTCCAATCTGCGTCTTGTACAGCAGACACCTCTGATGCAGTGTAAAGAATCGCTTTACCTTATTCTTAAACTACATCTTTCGATGTAGTTTTTATTATTGAGCTCTTGACAAACGTCTATGTCAAGGATCTCAAGGTTGCCCTTCATTGGTAATAATGCATTCTGAAGAGAGGGTAGGGGAAGGAAAGGGGATTTCTTCGCTGTAAATGCACACGCCTGCAATGTGCTGTCATATGCATAACAATGAATGTTCCCGAGGGATAGCATATCATTGATTTGCAGAAGGAAGAGTTGGTGACAGCACGGACCCCTGCGGCGCCCCGGTATTGTTCCTCGATACATATATACATAACCGGGGCAACACAGGTAAGGCGTGTTGTCAGGGCGGCGTATTTGTGTCTCCGTGAGAAACGTCATAGCGGGCCGAGCCGTCTCAAGGTATGGTGGACGGCATCGAGGTTCGCATGGAGTCCACGGATGTTGGTGAACTCCACTTCGAAAAGTGAAGTGTGGGGTTTCCTGGGGCCGCTGTGGAACGTTTACTTATTTCTGTTGCACTGCCATTATAAATTTGAAGAAGAAGCGTGAAGATTTTTTTTTATGGGTGCAAAGGGGCTCTACCAACATCTATAGGGCCCCAGCGACCTCACCTGCTAGTGGCGCACCTGCTGATAAACGGACGAGGCTCGTTAATTTACGGTACCTATGGAGTGGCTTCGGCCCCTACGTGGGTACCAGGTGGTACAACAGTGTTGGTCCGGGGGGGTACCACCGTGCAGCTGTGCTAAAGCCCCCCAAGTAACCCAGCCCAGGCTGGGTTGCGTTAGGGGTTCAGCAGCTGCACCGCCGGGCCCGGGGCGATGTATGGTGCAAGTAGTGAGTTATTGGGCATTCTACCCCACCTTAGTTCCATCGGTTATCTTCGATAACCTCAGTCACGGTGGGGTAGAATGCCCAATAACTCTGTGGGGTAGAATGCCCAATAACTCTGTGGGGTAGAATGCCCAATAACTCTTTGTAAAATAATTTACCTAAACCAACGTTCCACATTTTAATGCCGTTCAATACACTACCGTTCCGTCAATGGTTAACCAATTTCACTTGCTAGATGATTGCTTTCGTACAGCAAACTAACCCGATGCATGTTTGTTAACATGAACACGTTAAGATCACATTTTTAAAATAGATAAAGGTGGGACAGAATGCCCAATATCACTTTGGATTGGGAAATAACGTAACTAAACGAATATTCCACATTAATATCATTTGAGCACGCTGTCCCACTGTTCGTACGTTCGCTGAAGCTCCTTACTACTACTTGTAGTTATAAATATTTATGTTATAAATTCATCTTTTCATTACGAGTCCATCAGTATTACATAGCAAACATGAAATTCGTTAAACAAACACAATCGTTACAGGTCAATACAATCTGTGACGATTTGACAAAAAACAAGTTACGCCATGGAGAATTATTACCGAATACAGTACGTTGCATCATTTGCGGACCATCAAATTGTGGAAAAACTAACTTATTAATCGGTCTTCTATTGCATGAAAATGGATTGACATTTCAGAATGTTTATGTATATTCTAAAACTCTCCATCAACCAAAGTACATCTTTTTAGAAAAAGTTTTACAACGAGTACCAGGTATCACTCTCCAGAAATACCAAGCAAATGATGACGTTTTGAAGGTTACAGATGCGAAACCTAATTCTGTGATTATTTTTGACGATGTAGCATGTGAAAATCAAAGTAATATGCGTGATTATTTTGCAATGGGAAGACATAAATTGATTGACAGTTTTTATTTAAATCAAACTTATACCAAAATACCTAAACAACTTGTAAGAGATAATGCTAACTTAATTGTGCTTTTTAAGCAAGATGAAGTTAACTTGAAACATGTTTACGAAGAACATGTTAACACCGATATGACATGGTTGAAATTTCGAGAAATGTGTTCCCTAATATGGAAAGAGCCTTTTGATTATGTGGTAATTAATAAAGATTGTTCGAAAAACAACGGTTGCTATAGAAAAACGTTTGACACTTTTGTATTATTAGATGAAATTTGAATATTTAAGTAGACTGCAGTCACGTTATTGTTATTCTTTAATTGGTTCTTATCCGATTACCACCTATTTTACATAATGGATAAATCATTGAAAAAACAAATTGTTGATGCGACACAAGCTGTCAGGAAAAAAATACGTAAAATGAAGGATTTAGAAGATAATAATAGACATGCTCTTGATACAGTTTTTAAGCCTGTTACAGAATCTCTCAATTTAATAGCCAACACTAATAACCACTTAGCTCTAACAAAAAAGGAGGAAAAAGGAGAACCCCAAGAACCACAAGACCAAGATATGAAAGAAACAGATGAAAGCAGTAATGATAGTAACGAATCGGAACCCTCATCAGACTCTTCATTTCAGTCATTAGTCGATACTAATCCAGATGTATCATCTTGGTCATTATCTTCACAAGTACTATCGGATGTACCATTTGGTATAAGAAATAACCGTGGACAGTTAATGTTAGGTTCCTCTGGCATAACGATTGGAGATCAAGTTATTACTGTAGCCGGACACAAGTACGAAAGTACACCTGGGTTGCGAGAGTTACTGTTAAAAAGAGACATTGATCTGAGCTTGGTTAATGACTATGACAAGCAAAATTATAAGGCAATGTTACTTGTAACGAATGCACATCGTCGTGATTTCGATTCAAAAAAACCAATTAAAAGTAATAAAGGACAAAAATATTTGCAAGTTATTAAACCACTTTTCGAACAAGAAAGTAAAAGTCCAAGTTGTAGACAGAAAGTAGGAAAAGGATTACCTTTAACAAAAATATGGAAAAAAAATACAGATTTTGTATATTGGGATGATCCCAATGAATTGGTTGATAGATTAAAATTATTAATTGCTTCTCGAGATGCTGGTAACACAGGAATAGACAATGAAATAATATCTATCATTGAAGAACTACGTGAAAGCAAAATCATCAAATAAATAAATCTACTAATATTATATGTGTATCATTTTACTATATACCGTTCAACATAATACACCTTTAATATGAATGTAGACAAATTTGGTCATTATATTCATAAGCGAATGCGTATATCGGAAATACTGGATTTTAATGATAACGCATTAATAAAATCTGATCGTGGAGATTATGACTTGAAGACATCGAGGTTAAAAGGTGTCAAACCTCCTCAAGACGCAGATGATGCAGTAAATAAAACATATGTAGATGAATTGAAAGGTGTACTAATGAATGACTTACAAAAATTGCAAAGTTCTATTCCAAATAGTGTTCAAAACCACATAGAGAAAGCTTTAAAAACAATAATGTCTGAGATAGTGACTCATTTGGAAAACAAATTTTACACAAGAAACGCAGTTGATAGACTAATTCAAGACGCAATTCAATCTATATTAAAAGATCGAAAAACATAGACCTTAAAGTTTATCAAAATGGCGAAACAACAAATCGTCAATGAAATACATAAAGCAGCACGAAAAAATTTTCCTCGACGATCTGTAATTTTAAAAGGTATTGATGATTTGTGGCAAGCAGATTTAGTTGATATGCAAAACCTAAAAACCTTTAATAAAGGATATAACTATATTTTAATAGTTATTGACTGCTTCTCAAAGTACGTTTGGGTGGAACCACTAAAAACTAAATCGAAACATGATGTCTCTCATGCATTTGAAAAATTACTTTCTACTAATCATAGGATACCAACTCATCTGCAAACTGATAGGGGTACTGAGTTCTATAATTCTACATTTCAAAAGCTTTTACAGAACTATAATATTAATCACTACTCAACATTTTCAACCAAAAAGGCTTCAATTGTTGAACGAGTTATTAAAACGCTTAAAAATAAATTGTACAAATACTTTAGCTTGAACGGACACTATAAGTGGATAGATGGTGGCTTGAACGATGTTATGAAGACATATAACAACACAAAACATCGTATTATTAAATTTGCACCTGTTAATGTCAATAAGTTTAATGAAACGGACATTAAAAATAATATTGCAAATTCCATGATAAAGGTAACCCAAAAATGTCGTCCTAAGTTTATAATTGGTGACAAAGTTCGAATTAGTAAGTACAAACATATATTTGAGAAAGGATACACTCCTAACTGGTCAACAGAATTATTTACTATAAAAAAGATAAATAACACTGTACCAATAACATATCGCATCGAAGATAATCAAAAACAAGTCATATTAGGAACTTTTTACGAACAAGAGCTTCAAAAGTCGTCCTGCCCTGGTGTCTATTTGATAGAAAAGGTATTAAAAAAGAAAGGAAACAAACTGTTTGTAAAATGGTTGGGTTTAAATAACAAAGAGAACAGTTGGATTGATAAGACTGCAATAGTGGAATAAGTTAATTATATAAGTGATATATAATTTTAAAGTTTATTCATTATTCTTTAGACGATGCAAGGTGGTGGACTAATAAACAGTATCATTAATCATTTACCATTCGAACTTCACATACCCGGTTATAACTATTGTGGACCAGGAACAAAGCTTTCAAAACGATTACTACGTGGTGATAAAGGTGTAAACAAGTTAGACGAAGCTTGTATGCATCACGATATCGCATACGCAAACTACATAGACTTGCCTAACCGTCAAAAAGCCGACTTACGTCTTATAGATATGACTAAACAAAGACTTAAAGCAAAAGATGCTCGAACAGGGGAAAAGATTAGTTCGTGGATAGTAAACAAAATTATGAAAGCTAAATTGAAGTCTGGTGCTGGTGTTAAGACCTTTAATAACTTTGTTAGGAAAATAAAAAGAAAAATCAAAAAACTCTCGCCTAAAGATAATAAGTCACTAATAAATATAGCTTATATGGTTGCTAGAAAATTAGTTCCATGCATTCCAAAAGTTCGCGTACCTCGAATGATACCTATACCAAAAACTGGAGGCATTCTACCTTTAATCCCAATTTTTGCTGGTTTGTCTGCTTTAGGAGCATTAGCTGGTGGTGCAGCTGGTATTGCTAAAACAGTGAATGATTATAAAGACGGTCAGAAAAAATTACAAGAAACTGAACGTCATAATAAAACTATGGAGGCTATAGCAATAGGTAAAGGTTTATACATTAAACCACATAAGCAAGGTCAGGGATTGTTTATAAAACCATCAAAAAACTAATTGATCAGCTACCTAATCGCGCTTTAACTAATATCGATATTCAGAAGTATGCCTATTGTATTCCTTACTTTCGGGGAGTTTACATGAAGGATCAGTTACCAAAAACATCTAAACGAATTGAATGTGGTATAGTTAACCTAGATAATTCAAAAAATGATGGAACGCATTGGGTAGCTTATGTTAAAATAAATAATTATTGTGAATATTTTGATAGCTTTGGCGATTTAAAACCGCCAAGAGAATTAATCCTATATTTTAAGAACTGTGATGTTTATTATAACTTTAGTAGATATCAACAATTTAACACAATAATTTGTGGACATTTGTGTTTAAGATATTTGCAATGTTTTTGGAATAAATACTATAAATTTTATATCATTCTTTCATTTCCATCATTTGCAAGATGTCACTCACCTTATCGATAACTGGAAACTCATCGGTATTATCTACCTATTATCCAAGCACGCTGCCATTAGTTGGGGAGTATGAATGTGCATTATTACATTTCTCTACATATAATTCTATTCCAAATTTTGATAATACAAATAATAAATTATATTATGGTTCTAAAAATGTTATCGAGATACCTGAAGGAACTTATGAATTACAAGATATTAGCGACTATTTAAAAACTGAGATAAAAGATGCATCCATAAAACTCAATTGTAATAACAACACCTTAAAAACTATGTTATTTTGTACATCAACTATAGATTTTACTAAAGAAGGTACATTTGGAAGTTTATTGGGATTTAAAAAACAGATCTTAGAAGCAAATAAATATCATGTATCAGAGTTTCCAGTTAACATTTTGCCTACGACTGTCATAAGGATTGAATGTGACATAGTTAGCGGTTCCTATATAAACGGTCAATCCAGTCACATCTTACACGAATTTGCACTTAATGTTCCACCTGGATACAGGATTATAGAAATTCCAAAAAACGCAATCTACTTTCCAATAAACCAAACCAATATAAGCTGCATACAGATAAGGCTGTTAGATATAAATAATAACTTAATAAATTTGCGAGGTGAAGAAGTGCAGTTGTATCTACATATCAGAAGAAAACATGATAGATTATAATAAATATGTGGTTCATTCAACTAAACATAACAGTCCTACTCAAACTATCAAACCAATAAGAGCTCGATCCAAAAAGGTCATAAAATTGAACAACAATAATAAAGCTTTTCTTAAAGCGATTGGTTTGTTAAAATGAATATACTAGATGTTTTATCCGCTCCTGCATACAACAACTCTGTGGAAGGAATTGAATTTCACTCTTACAAGCCTTACGTAACAAGTTTCAATAGAAGCGATGAAATCAGGATACCTATTAATCAACAAGACTTGTATATATTACCATCAGCAAGCACTTTGTTTTTGGAAGGAACTATTGTTGTAAACAAGGCTGAAAATTCTAAAGAGAGAGTCAGTAGCGTTCATTTCACAAACAATAGTTTACTTTACTTGTTTCAAGATATAAGGTATGAGATAAATGGAGTGGAAATAGATAAAATAAAGAACGCTGGTATAACTACCACAATGAAATCATTAATATCAATGAACGAAAACGAGGCTAAAGTATCTAATGCTTGGGGTTGGAATATCGATGGTATAAATAGTACAAATGGGGGTAGCTTTTCTGCTTCCATACCCCTCTGTAACATTCTTGGTTTTGCAGAAGATTTCAAGAAAGTAGTGATAAACAGCAAACATGAATTAATATTGTTACGAAGTAATACTAATCTGAACGCCCTAAAACTTAGCGCTGGTGAGACGGTAGAAGATATTATTATAAATAAAATAATATGGCGAGTACCACATGTCAAAGTATCCGATAGAGAAAAAATAAATATGTTAAAACTGTTAGAAAAAGACCGATCACTCCAGATGATATTCAGGAATTGGGATTTATATGAATATCCGGCTTTACCAAAAACTACTAAACATACTTGGTCCATAAAAACATCATCGCAAATAGAGAAACCAAGATTTGTTATTATTGGTCTGCAAACAAATAGAAAAAATAATCCTAAATTGGATATGTCTCAGTTTGATCACTGTGACGTTCGTGATGTTAGAGTATACCTAAATTCAACCTACTTCCCTTATGAAAATTTAAATTCAAGTTTCTCGAATAACAGAATTGCGTTAATATATGAACAATACACCAGATTTCAACACTCATATTACGGAGGTCGTCGTGGTGAACCGTTATTAAGTGAGAAACAATTTAAAAATATTGCTCCGTTATTTGTCGTAGATTGTTCTAGACAACCAGATAATCTTAAGTCGGGTCCTGTTGTGGATGTCAGAGTGGAAATTGAAAGTGACATTGATATACCAGATCAAACTTCGGCATATTGTCTTATATTGAACGACTGTATAATTGAGTATAAACCATTAAGCAGCACTGTGAGAAAATTATCATGAACCCGAATACGATTATAGTGGATGTCCAGGGCTTTAAAGACACTTGTAATAACTTTATAGTCAAGGAATTAGCTCTGGCCACTCGTGTTTATACCCAAACGTTCTTAATAAAGCCTCCATACTTATTTAAATACTTAACTACGGATGAAAAAAAACAAGTTACGTGGTTGGAGAGAAACAGAGGGATTTACTGGAATGAAGGTTATATCGACTATAGAGAATTTCGACGTATAATTGTTCCTTATCTAGAAAATAAAGAAATTATTGTGAAGGGCTTAGAAAAAGTTAAGTGGATTCAAGATCTTTGTATGAATTGTATTTGTATAGATCTTGGTGAAGACAAGTGTCCAAATTTATCACTGTTGCATAACAAATATTCAAATATTGAAACCAGTTTTAATTGTATTAATCACATTAAACAATGTGCACTTAAAAATGTTTTATGTATAAAGAACTATTTAATAGAGCAAGAAAGGTAATATGTCTTCCTATACGCAGTTTTAATAAATAAAACAATTTTTTAAAGTAAATGGTTTTTTATTTTTTAACACACATTTTTAATATTTATAATTTTTTAACATATATTTTCATAGTAAATAAATTTTTTATAAAATCTAAATATGTTATCACTAGTTTACACATTTTTTACACAGTTTACACAGTTTACATTAATAAATTATTACCTGATTAAAAAATATGATATGAGTAGCCACACAATTATTACCTATGGTTTTTATTTTTTAACACACAACTTAATATTGAAATTTTTTTAACACATATTTTCACAGTAAATAAAATTTTAATAAAATCTAAATATGTCATCACTTTATCTACTAGTTACATTAATGAATTATTACCTAATTAAAAAATGTGATATGAGTAGCCACACAATTTTTTGGAAATATTGTGAATTAATTTTTCAGCTTGATCCGATATCTCATCTACCGTATCTTGTACAATATACTGTGCAGTGATTATGTCCTTACCTTCATCTTCGTCGTCCATTGACTCACTGAGTTCCTTGATCGTAATTTTTATTAAACGTCGTCCTTTTCTTCTTTCACTGTTAATAATATAGGAATTCAATGCACTGCGTTTGTTTGTAATTGGTCTTCTTCGATTAGTTTTCTTTTTGTTTATTTTTACTTCTTCATTGGGTGTTATTATCCAAGGTCTATTCATTGCGTTGTCCAAGTCGAACTGATCTTGCAGGTCTGGAAGATATTCAGGAGAGCTCTCTTCTATTCCGTTTGAAAATTTGTTTAAGTTGGTATTCTGAAAATTATTTAAAACATTAGTAATAAATCATACTAAGTATTTTGTAAATAGATTGAAATTTTCAATAGATTGAAAGTTATAAAATACCTACCATGTTAGATATGCTCGTATTGACTGTTTAATAAAGAATGAACTAGGTAATAATATTTTTTCTAACGCAGTTGATATATCAAATTATGCTGACATAAAGCATTTATTGGTATGATGATCAAGTTAGAACTTGAAATTCAACCATTCAATAATTCGTATGTGCAAAATGTTATTGTTATGCACCTACCTATAGTTGTGAAATTCTTATGAATTTCAAACGTGTTGTAACGTGAATGATGACGTATTTCGTTATCAATATCAGATAAGGAATATAATAAAAAGACAATAATTATGTAATTGCTTATTTTAATTTATTCGACATACTAATATAGAATCGGGTGACCAGTTAAATACCTATAGGCACCTTATCAGTTAGTATCATACGAAATAAACTACAATAGGTATTCCTAATATTTTATATTGTCTAAACTCTCCAGCTATTCTAAAGAATACCTACATTATTCCTTACTGATGATATTATATTCTACAACTTCTTTGGGAGCTACTCTAATTGAGTCACCAGAGCCTATTCAAATTTGATAAAATATTCTACATTATGTATAACTACGTGCTACTTTAATTTTACACTTTTTGGAATGACCAAAATATATAGGTATCTACTTACAAATTGATTATGTGGTTCACCGCGCTGTCCATGAGGGTTCCTTGTCAATTTCATCCGTGATGATAAAATATCTGAAAATAAAATTAAATGTAGGTTTAAGTCTAATTATTGAAAATCGGCAAATGTAGTCCGAATATGTCAAACCTACACAACTTCTTCGGAAGCCACTCTAATTGAGACACCAGAGCCTATTCAAATTTGATAAAATATTCTACTTTATGTGCAATTAAGTGCTAGCAAGAGATTAAATATTTCAGCGTTCATTATTTTATTTACAACTTTTGAATTTTGTACAGAACTTAAATGTTATACGAAAATTAAGGATAATCGTATAAAATTTAATTTAAAGGACTTCCATAGAAAACTACGTCGCCTAATAAATTAGATATTTAGTAGGTAAACTAACAAAGAATTATAAATCAAATAATTAACATTATAAGTAATTACTTACATGACATTGCTTTTATTTTGGATCTTCCTTTTAATCCTCTGAAGGACGTAGTGCACTGCGTGTTTGGTAGCTCGATGCAAATGGTAGATATTGTGGGAACAGAATATGAGACATTCCTCGCGTATAGGAACGATGTGTCGATGTGGCGATAACACACATAGGTAAACAAGTAGAACATACATGAACAAACTGCTGACTTAACATTGGTCGTAGCTTTGTATAAAGGTACGTTGTTAGCCGACTTGGATAAAAAGAGGTGTATTACCATATAGTTTAAGCACATACCAAAACTATTTACTAATATTTAAAAGTTATATTTTAAATGATTATTTGTAATGTTTGTTAACATATTTGTGGGATAAGTCTGTAGTAATATTTTTGTAAAATTATTTTTATCGAAACGATTCCAAAGGATTTTTAATAGAATACCGTTAACCATACCTTGTATCAAATTTGAGAACCATAAACCAACATACCTACAGATAAATAAAGTAACCACCTTTTTAGAAGTCGGTTAATACGATGTCGTTTTAATATTGTATCGCTGAGTAAGTAAACTAACAGATACCTTGCTTCCACACACTAACACACACACACACACACACACCCATGAAAACCGTGCATAGCAATTTGAAACTTCTATAATTGTGACGCAAACTAGGTAACTTCCAGGGTACGTCTACCTTTTAAAAATAATTAAATACCTACCGTGTACTAACGGTCAGCTTATATTGGTGATTTAGGTATAGACGACGGTCCTTACCTAAATCACCAATAAATTGCATAATTTTACTTCTGCACAATGGTATGAGTATATTTCATTAATACTATTCATGTACCTATCTATACATAATTATATAGTTACCATATCATATACTTATCGACGACGATCAACGAACATACCTACATAAATTATAATTACATTTTATATGTATCATACAGAAATCATAACATTCGTCGGAATTAATCGGAATTAGCTTTGGCGGTGTTGGTAAAGACATGGTTTTGTATTTCAATTGTAATAACAAAAGTGCAATTAGACGAAATGAGTTTTCAATCATTTTGATTTAAATAGTCGTAAGTAACATAAATTAATTAATACACCTATATAAATAATAAGTTAAGTTTTAATTTTGTTGGGAGGTGATATTTGCTGAATTGATACTTTTTATGTATAAAAACCCATCAATTTTTCAAATAAATTACATTCGCTCCAGTATCTTCCAGTGATCTTCTCCAACAAGAAAATGTGAGTAAGTGCTATTAAATTAATTATTATTTGGTTAATTATTATCCAGCTGAGTTGCTTGGTTAATTCCTGCCGGCTGATAATTATTAATTATTATTTAGTTAATTATTATCCAGCTGAGTTGCTTGGTTAATTCCTGCCGGCTGATAATTATTAACGCATATTATTATAAAATGTGATTACTGATTATGTTATCCCACTGAGTAGTGAGTTGCTTGGTTAATTCCCGCCGGCTGCATTATCTATAATCAGCCGTGATGCTAGCAATATATCTATTCGGAAAATCTTGGGAATATATTTGTTTATAATTTGATTGTATTTTAACAGGTCTGATTCGGAGTTTGAAACTTCTTCTGTAGTAGAGTCTGAGTGTGTAGCACCAAAGAAACGCAAACAGGTGATAGAGAAAAAGCAAAAACAACCCAAGCCCAGCTGCACCCAAAGTGTACAACGAAAAAACACTTCACCCGAGTTTAACACCACAAAGAGGTAGGTTTCATTATGTTCAACTAAGTTTAACATCGTCACATTTTAATTAAGTTTAACATCGTCACATTTTAATTAAAATTGAATAAGGTGTAGTTTACACCTTTAACTTAATTTTACACAAATGAGTGACACACTTAATTTATATACATAGATAGATCTTTTGACAATACTTGTACGTTTCAATACCTACACGTTTAAATACTATAACTTTTTGTGTTTTGATCCCAAGTTCTTAGTCACTTTGAATAAGTACTTTTATAATTAACACTTTTTTCTATTTACAGAACGAAGAAAACAAATATTTTGAATATTTTGCGGGCTGAAGAAGGCAGTTGCAGAGAACCACGGTGCGACTTAGCTTCCAGTTTCTCAAGTCGTGTTTCATCTGGGACGTCTCGTCGCTCCAAGAAAACGGAAGGAGGGTATGTGGTTGATTTTAAACTCTATAAAACCAACGATTACATATCACACGCCCCTGATGTGCGCTACAGGACAGCGTTGGTGACTGTAAAATTACAGTGCGATGAGTCCTCACTATCTTGGGAGTCACTTCAAGACTTTCTAGGACATACATATAATGAATTTCAAGACACTGAACCAGTGCATTATGCGGATAAGATTTTTATAAAGTAGATTTAATTTTTATAGATATACCTTATGTATATTATTATAATATACACACATCAAAAATAGTTTGAGATCACTTACAAAGCTGATATATTTTCAAATTTAACCCAATCAACAGAAAATGTTTACCTACGTTTAATCTTTATTGTTTCACGTTCTAATTCTAATTTTTAATATTTTTAGAATCTTATCAGAAAAAATCTTCTATATCACAAATATAAGTATCTAATTTTCAAAGTGATCGCAAACTTTTTTAAGTGTGTAGATCTATAATACATAAATTTCTTTAATTTTTTATGTTTTAAACTTAGTGTTGTAGGAGCAAATATTTTATTTAATAATAATGCCTTTTTGTACTGCGTGTAACACATCAGTACCCAGTAAATCATGGGTAGGACATTTGCGAAGTAGTTCACATAGGAAAAGTAGTCAAACAATAAAACATAGTGATGGTGTAGAAATCATAAACTCAGCGTTTCGCAGTCGTATATTAACCTATAAAATATTAGCTCGTGATGAACATCAAGGAGCGTCAATTGAATCCTTTTTTTCAAGCATTTTTGACCGATTAAAATCTCTTTTAAATGAATTCCTTGCTAAGCATACTTGTGTTAAGGTAAACTTTGAGTTTTTTGGTACATTTTTAAAATTCAAAGATAATTCACAAGAAGTGAAATCTTTTGGAACCAAAAATAAAATATTATATTCTAACTTCGATTTCGAAAAATTGTATATTGAAACAGTTAATTATTTAAAAACATCTATTGAAGAGTTTGAAGGTCGTGATAGTGGATGGACATTTATAAACAATTTGTATGTTGAGATGAATCTCAATAAATACCAACCACTTGGTGGTTCTAGTTATATCAGTTTACCCAAATTAATTCAGGCTAAAAAAGCATGTTTGAATATTTTGAATAATGATCACTATTGTTTTTTATGGTGTGTAACAGCGGCTTTATATCCAGTTAAGAAACACCCTGAAAGAACGTCTTCTTATCCTAATTTTCGAGAAATATTTAACTTAAGAGGAATGTCTTTTCCTGTAACCTTTAATGATATTAGAACATTTGAAAAAAACAATCCACATATAAAGTTTATAATTTATGGTTTAAAAAATCACAAAAACTTTGTAGGTCCTTTGTATAAATCTGAATTCAACCTTAAATACAGCGGAAAAATGATACACCTTCTGTTTTTAGAAAATAATAATTCTTCTCATTATTGCTTGATCAAAGACTGTTCCAGACTTTTTAGAAGTCAAGTCACATCTCATCACAGCAGATTACATCTTTGCGATTTATGTTTGATATTTTTCAATACCGCTGACGAACTTAACAACCATTTATGTGGAGGTATAGTAACTGTCCTTCCAAACAGAGGTTCAGTAATTAAGTTTAAAAACTATGAACGGAAACAAACTATGCCTTTTTGTATTTATGCAGATTTTGAATCGATGCTACAAACAAGTACTGAGCCTAATTGTTCTAGTAAAAATATGAATATGTTTCACCAACACGTACCGGTTGCTTTTGGTTATTATATTGTATGCTCTGATGAACCTAGCTATAATCGTTACGTGTCATATCGAGGTCCAGACTGTGATAAGCGGTTTGTTGACTATATAATTAAAGACGTGCAAAAAATTTATGATATAATTAAGTCACCAGCTGTAATGATATTTTCCACGGAGGACAGGTATGATTTTGAAAATGCAACACGTTGTCATATATGTCAAAACTTTCTTTTTTGGGACAAAGTCCGTGATCATTGTCATCTTACCGGTCGCTATCGTGGAGCTGCGCATTCGTTTTGTAATTTGCAATATAAATGCCCTGCATTTGTCCCCATTTTTTTTCATAACTTAGCTAGTTATGATTGTCATTTATTTATTAAAGCATTGGGTGACGTCCCTGGTGAAATAAAGATAATACCTAAAAATAAAGAAAACTATATCTCATTTACGAAATTTGTATCAGTTTCATATAATAAGTTTTTTCAAATGCGTTTTCTTGATTCGTTTAAATTTTTGGGGACAAGCTTAAACAAATTATGTAAAACTTTAAAACCAGAAATGTTTAAAAATTTACAAAATCACTTCCCTGTCCGAGATGAATTCCAATTACTTACTCGCAAAGGCATTTATCCATATGAATACATGGATTCGTGGAAACGGTATGATGAAAAATGTTTGCCTCCAAAGAAATACTTTTATAGTTCCCTCAATGATGAAAATGTTTCTGAAGATGATTACCGACATGCACATTTAGTTTGGTCAACATTTAGAATTACTAGTTTAGGTGGTTATACGGATCTATACCTACAAACTGATGTGCTTTTATTAGCAGATATTTTTGAAAATTTTAGACAGACTTGTAAACGACATTATCACTTAGATCCAGCTTTTTATTTAACTGCACCCAGTTTATCTTTTGACGCTATGTTATTAAAAACATGTGTTCAATTGGAACTAATTAATGACTTGTCTATGATACGCATGTTACAAAGTGGTATAAGAGGAGGAGTGTGCCTCTGCTCTCACAGGCATGCGAAAGCAAATAACATATACTTACCGGATTACAAATCTTCGGAACCTGATTCCTATGTCTCTTATATAGATTGTAATAATTTGTATGGGTATAGTATGTGTCAATACTTACCATTATCCAACTTCAAATTTCTCACTCAACAAGAAATTAACAATTTAGATATAACGAAAATTGCAATTGATGCAGATTGTGGTTTTATTTTGGAAGTGGATATAGTATACCCTAAGCGTTTGCATAACTTACACAACGATTTACCATTTTGTTCTGAAAAATTTATACCCCCCGGGGGAAAGAGTTCTAAGCTAATCCCTAATTTATATGATAAATTTAAATATGTTATTCATTACGTGCATTTACAAACTTGTATGAAACATGGGTTAATATTGAAGAAGATTCATAGAATAATCAGTTTTCGACAAAGCCCATATTTAAAACAATATATTGATTTAAATACCAAACTGAGACAAAAAAGTTCTTCAACTTTCGAACAAGATTTTTTTAAGCTCTTGAATAATAGTGTATTTGGAAAAACTTTAGAAAATACTGAAAACAGGGTTAATGTCCATTTAGTTTCTCAGTGGCGAGATATCAAAAACATAACTAAAAGAAGAAAATGCGCACAAAACCTTATTGCTCGTCCAAATTTCCATAGTGCAACGGTTTTCACTAAAAATCTAGTAGCGGTGCAGTTAAATCCTGAACAAATAACTTTGAACAAACCAATATATATTGGCTTTGCTGTTCTAGAATTATCAAAAAGTCATATGTATGATTTTCACTATTCAGTAATGCAACCTTTTTACAAGGATAGGATACGGATGTGTTACACGGATACAGATAGTTTTGTGTATCAAATACAAACCCATGATTTCTATGAAGACATAAAAAATAACTTTTTATCTTACTTTGACACCAGCAATTTTTGTAAAAATAATGTGTATACTTTACCCATACAGAACAAAAAAATACCAGGCTTGTTTAAAGATGAAATGGCTGGTAAAATAATAAGCGAATTTGTTGGATTGAGATCGAAGTTATATTGTATCAACACCATTCACAGCACAATTAAAAAAGCCAAGGGTATTAAAAAGAATGTTGTACGTGACCTTAACGTTACTGATTATGAAAAAACACTTTATGATGGTGACATTGTTCATAAAACAAATGTTTTATTTAAGTCAATAAAACATGAGCTATTTACATGTGCTGTAACAAAAATTGCGTTGTCTGGTGATGATGATAAAAGAGTAATTGCAAAAGATAAGATTTCAACTCGAGCATGGGGTCATACCAATATTTTTAATTTTTAAATTAGTAAATAAAAATGTTTATTTACTGTTTCTTTTAAGTACATGACTACAATGTTTGGAGAGATCTCCTATTGCACAAATATATGCTTGCATCAGGAAAATCCGCTCTTCTTACAGACCTTTTATAAGCTACGTACCTTTTATAAGTTAGCATAAAATAAGCAAATAATATTCACATGTTATGTGCACTAAACACGAAGTTTTGTGATGTATATATCATTTGAGAGCCTACATGTAGTGTGAAAGTGACGTAACTAGCCCTGTGACATGATGTCTTGTGATCAGACCCGTTATACCGGACTAAGGTCTACTAATAACGGGACTGCTAGCTTATTGGATTTAACTAGAATTAAGTGTGCTGTCCTGTCTTATATAAGTACCTAGACTTAACAATCTATAATTATTTTAATAAACTAAACTAAGTAAAACTGTAAAAAAAAAATAAAAAAAAAATATATTATTATATGGTTTTCAGTTTTTTAATTTAATATCCTACAGCATTTATAAAACTATCATCATGACGAACAAGTTTACGTTTTTCGCTATATTCTAGAATGTACAAATTATAAGACATAAAATGGTAAGTACGTTTTAGCTTATCGTAATTGTGATTCTACAAAATAGTTCCCTAATGAACATGCAAGGAGCTTCAGCGAACGTACGAACAGTGGGACAGCGTGCTCAAATGATATTAATGTGGAATATTCGTTTAGTTACGTTATTTCCCAATCCAAAGTGATATTGGGCATTCTGTCCCACCTTTATCTATCTTAAAAATGTGATCTTAACGTGTTCATGTTAACAAACATGCATCGGGTTAGTTTGCTGTACGAAAGCAATCATCTAGCAAGTGAAATTGGTTAACCATTGACGGAACGGTAGTGTATTGAACGGCATTAAAATGTGGAACGTTGGCTTAGGTAAATGATTTTACAAAGAGTTATTGGGCATTCTACCCCACATAGTTATTGGGCATTCTACCCCACCGTGACTGAGTTAACAAACATGCATCGGGTTAGTTTGCTGTACGAAAGCAATCATCTAGCAAGTGAAATTGGTTAACCATTGACGGAACGGTAGTGTATTGAACGGCATTAAAATGTGGAACGTTGGCTTAGGTAAATGATTTTACAAAGAGTTATTGGGCATTCTACCCCACATAGTTATTGGGCATTCTACCCCACCGTGACTGAGTTAACAAACATGCATCGGGTTAGTTTGCTGTACGAAAGCAATCATCTAGCAAGTGAAATTGGTTAACCATTGACGGAACGGTAGTGTATTGAACGGCATTAAAATGTGGAACGTTGGCTTAGGTAAATGATTTTACAAAGAGTTATTGGGCATTCTACCCCACATAGTTATTGGGCATTCTACCCCACCGTGACTGAGTTAACAAACATGCATCGGGTTAGTTTGCTGTACGAAAGCAATCATCTAGCAAGTGAAATTGGTTAACCATTGACGGAACGGTAGTGTATTGAACGGCATTAAAATGTGGAACGTTGGCTTAGGTAAATGATTTTACAAAGAGTTATTGGGCATTCTACCCCACAGAGTTATTGGGCATTCTACCCCACCGTGACTGAGGTTATCGAAGATAACCGATGGAACTAAGGTGGGGTAGAATGCCCAATAACTCACTACTGGTGCAGCAGGCATGGGACCAGTGGGGGCGAAACGGAGTCTAGTGTGGGTGGTGTGGGTCGATTCGCCGGCCAGGGAGACCCTTAGCAACGGCGTTGCCGCGGCCGCCCGCAACACAGTCATGGGGCCCGCCTGGGGCCAACCACCCCAGGAGGCTGCCCCACATGTTGCGCATAATCCTGATGTGGGATCGCCGCTCCGGGTGGTAACCGGTGTGGGGTAGCGGCGGCCTTGCATCAGGGGGGTTTGGGAGCCCTTCCGTCCGGCGGGTCGGCTCCGACCTAACCACACGGTTCTAGACAAAGCTAGCCCCTACGCTTTGTCACTTACTGCTGCACCAAATGTCGCCCTGTCTTCACGCTTCTTCTTCAAAATCTACAATGGCAGTGCAACAAAAAAGAAATAAACGTTACACAGCGGCCCTAGGAAACCCCACAACTTCACATTTCGAGGTGGAGTTCACTAACGTCCGTGGACTCCATGCGAACCTCGATACCGTCCACCACCACCTTGAGACGGCACGGCCCGCTGTGATGTTCCTCACGGAGACACAAATACGCCGCCCTGACGACACGTCTTACCTGTGTTACCCCGGCTATGTCATCGAGGAACAATTTCGAGACAAAGCCGGGGTGTGCGTGTTCGTTAGGGCGGATGTTTGCTGCCGCCGGTTGCGCTGCCTAGAGAACCCCTCCAATTCCGTCCTTTGGCTGCACGTAGACCATGGCTCTATGAGCCAGATCTACGTGTGCGTCTACCGATCCCACACAGGGGATTCTGAGACAACAAAGCTCTTCCAGTACCTCAGCGAGACGGCTGATGAAGCGCAGGTGCGGTTCCCGAACGCTGACCTAGTGTTTCTGGGGGACTTCAATGGCCATCACATTGAATGGCTGGGGTCCCTCAAGACTGATCATGCGGGTAGAGCCGCCCATGCGTTCGCTCTCTCCCACGGTCTGACCCAGATGGTATGCGGGATCACCCGGATACCAGACAGGTCAGATCACGCGCCCGCTCTGCTGGATCTACTGCTGACGAGTCGCCCAGCCCAGTACAGTGTTTCCGTAGGAGCCCCACTGGGTAGTTCCGACCACTGTGTTGTTCACGCTGGCATGAAGGTGTCACCTCCTGCACGTCCTGTGCAAACGTCACGACGACTATGGCACTACTCGTCAGCGGATTGGGACGGTCTACGCGATTATTTTGCGTCCGTCCCCTGGAGCCAGCGCTGCTTTGTAGGAAAGGCTCCTTCGGATAGTGCTTCTGCTATTGCTGGCGAGATCAGTTTAGGGATGGATTATTACATCCCTTTCACTGATGTCGCCAGTATCCGCAGAGCCCGTCCCTGGTTCGGGCGAGATTGTGCCAAAGCTGTTCGACAAAAACAGTCGGCATATCGCGCCTGGATCAGGGCCCGGGCTGTGCGTGACCCAAACGTGGGCCACCTCAAAGCAGCGTACAACCGGGCCACAAAGTCGAGTAAGAGGGCCTTTAAGAGAGCGGATGCCCAGCGCGTCGCGCGGCTTGGTCAGGAGCTCACTTCCCATCCCACGGGCAGCCGTGGATTCTGGCAACTGGCCAAAGCCGTGCAATCTAACTTTTGTCAGCCCTCGCTGCCACCGCTGCGTTACCCAGATGGAACACTGGCTCACAAAGCCCAAGAGAAAGCGGATATGCTCGCAGACCTCTTTGCGGCTAATTCCCGGGTCGACGACCGTGGCCTGCAGCCCCCCGCCATCGCCAACTGTGGCCACACAATGCCTGATATTGTTATCAGGCAATGTGATGTACGGGCAGTGCTGCGGTCACTCGACACGCGGAAAGCCAGTGGCCCTGACGGCATTCCGGCGGTGGTGCTACGAAAATGTGCAGCTGAGTTGTCTCCAGTATTAACGCGTCTGTACCGCCTGTCATACTCTTCAGGGCTCGTGCCGGAGGTCTGGAAGGAGGCGAACGTACAACCGATCCCCAAGAAAGGGGATCGGTCCGATCCAGGCAACTATCGACCCATAGCTGTCACCTCAGTCATTTGCAAGGTGCTTGAGCTCCTTATAAATAAGCAGCTCATGCAATTCCTAGAGGATCACTCGCTAATCAATGATCGACAATACGGCTTCAGGCCAAAGCGATCAACGGGTGATCTTCTGGCATTCGTAACGCATGTCTGGGGTGGGGCTATGGAAAGGCACGGCGAGTCCTTGGCTATTAGCCTGGACATCGCCAAAGCCTTCGATAGGGTCTGGCATGCTTCGCTCCTTTCCAAGCTTCCGGCATATGGTCTACCTCCTCAACTGTGCAGCTGGATTGCCAGCTTTTTAAACGAGCGCCGAGTGCGGGTCCTCTGCGATATCCAGGCTTCTCGCTTCTTGCAAGTGAATGCCGGGGTACCGCAGGGGTCCGTACTATCACCAACTCTCTTTCTTCTGCATATCAATGATATGCTATCCCTCGGGAACATTCATTGCTATGCAGATGACAGCACACTGCACGGGAGTTACTCGGTTCGTCCGACGGCGGGGCGATCTGAGATTGAGGAGGAGAGACGACGACTCGTGGCTGATCTCGACCGTAACCTCGACAGTATCTCTCAATGGGGTACCGAGAACCTGGTCGAGTTCAATGCCCGCAAAACACAGGCGTGTGCATTTACTGCGAAGAAATCCCCTTTCCTTCCCCTACCCTCTCTTCAGAATGCATTATTACCAATGAAGGACAACCT
Organism: Nudaria mundana; assembly: GCA_963556515.1. Lineage (NCBI taxonomy): Eukaryota > Metazoa > Arthropoda > Insecta > Lepidoptera > Erebidae > Nudaria > Nudaria mundana. Next base: position 1,223,575 of record OY748307.1, read on the forward strand.
TGATATCCTTGGCATAGACGTTCGTCGAGAGCTCAATAATAAAAACTACATCGAAAGATGTATAGGGCTAGCTTCGCGGAAACTAGGAATACTGAATAAGGTAAAGAGATTCTTTACACCGGACCAGAGGTGTCTGCTGTACAAGACGCAGATTAGACCCTGCGTCGAATACTGCTCTCACCTCTGGGACGGCTCCGCGAAGTATCTGCTGGACGCTCTCGACGCTATGCAGCGACGGGCTATCCGTATTATTGGTTGTCCGGAGGTAACGGGAAGCCTTGAGCCGCTAGCTCAGCGCCGAACAATAGCTTCCTTGGCCGCATTCTACCGTATTTACCATGGCGAGTGTTCTGAAGAGCTCTTCAATCTGATCCCACCCTCTTCCTTCCGATCCCGAACGACTCGTGCCGGGCAGAGATGCCACCCCCACACAGTGGATAGCATGTTCGCGAGAACCGAACGTTTTAAACGTTCGTTTCTCTGCCGAACGATAGTGGCCTGGAACGCCCTGCCTGTGCACGTGTTTCCTCCCACATATAATCCTGGGTTCTTTAAGCGGAGCGTGAAGAGGCACATCAGTAGGTCGTCAAGTTGAGGGCCACTCTCAATAGTAATGTGTGCTGTGAGAGTGGCCCACAATCGCTAGACGTCGTCACGACTTACCACCAGGCGGGCGGCGTCAATTTGGCGAACCAAATATAAAAAAAAAAAAAAAAAAAAAAAAAAAAAAAAAAAAAGAAGACAGGGCGACATTTGGTGCAGCAGTAATAAGTGACAAAGCGCAGGGGCTAACTTCGTCTGGAACCGTGTGGTTAGGTTGGAGCCGACCCGCCGGACGGAAGGGCTACCAAACCCCCCTGGTGCAAGGCCGCCGCTATCCCACACCGGTTACCACCCGGAGCGGCGATCCCACATCAGGATTATGCGCGAGAACATGTGGGGCAGCCTCCTGGTGTGGTTGGTCCCAGGCGGGCCCCTATGACTGTGTTGCGGGCGGCCGCGGCAACGCCGTTGCTAAGGGTCTCCCTGGCCAGCGAATCGACCCACACCACCCACACTAGACTCCGCTTTGCCCCCACTGGTTCCATGCCTGCTGCACCATACATGGCCCCGGGCCCGGCGGTGCAGCTGTTGAACCCCTTACGCAACCAGCCTGGGCTGGGTTACTTGTGGGGCTTTAGCACAGTTGCACGGTGGCACCCCCCGGACCAACACCCGGTACCCACGCAGGGACCGAAGCCACTTCATAGGTACCGTAAATTAACGAGCCTCGTCCGTTGATCAGCAGGTGCGCCACTAGCAGATGAGTTCGCTGGGGCCCTAAATATGTTGGTAGAGCCCCTTTGTATAGAGGAGGTCAAATGATTTTGATTAGGAAAAGAAATTAGCCCTCGCCCCCCCTTTGAGAGTGCAACGACAGAGGAAAGGTAGAGGAGTTTTGATTACGGGATCATACGAGTATAGAGGGTCTTTTCTTGAATTTAAGGAGAGAAAAAAAACACCCCCCCTCCTAGCCCTCTTTTCACCTCCCCCACACAAGACACTATTATTATAAAATGAAAAAAAAAGATCAAAACCATGTAATCGCCGTACCTACTGGCTGACCACCATCGGTAACTCCGGACTCACGCACAAAATGTGTCAGATACCTAATTCCGCCCGTTTCGATTCTGCATACGGACTCTTAAACGATAAAATAAAGAATTCTATTGATACAACTTTAACTAAACAAAAGGTCGACTTTGGAGTGGAAAGGAAGATTACTTTCATTAATATGTAACATTACATTTTAGGACGCCCTTAACATTATTACCGAATAAAATAAAAGAAAATCATTATTTTTTCATTTCATCAAATTTAATCCGACTGTGTACTCATAGCAATAACTTTTTATTCCGATTGGATAAAATCGTGTACTATATACCATTACGTATACTGTATTAAGCATATTTTTTAAATAGTTTGCCACTTAGGTCTGCATACTTTTTTTTCAGGGAAGCCTCTAAAACTATCTCTAAACACTTATTTGTATCAATTTTATAGCTAAAAATTAAAGTAGACATTGTTTTTTAAAAAAAGTACAAGTGGTACTCGTACTATTTACTGTGTTTCTATTGGTTGTGATGAAACAACAAAAATTAATAAAACGTGTTTTTGTAGCTGTAGTGTAAATTAACGTACAGTAAAGTAAAATATTTGTCATATTTTAAAAAAAATCGCTTATTTTTCATACCACAAGAGATTTTTTTTTTGTATTTTTTTTTGTACCCCTGATAGCTGTACAATCAGGTACTCCAGGATTATCCATTCATTCCGGGACATCCTGTATATAGAAATGGAGAATGTCGCCCTTAGCTCGAGAACTGCTTATGCTCCAATGATGGTTGATCCCTCTATGGCTAGCCCTCGATCTAGAGGCAAGCCAAAAATCGTAAATTTGACCTAGCCCAAAGGGGTCAAAAGTTATTATAGGCCAAAACCTATGGCATGGTGCGGCGCGAAGCAGTCGAGTCGAGGTCAAGACTACAGTTTTTGTGATTCATATTGTAAAGTTTTAGATGTCGTTTATATTTGAAAGTGGCAAGCTCGCTTAAAATAATAATGAGTAAATGTAACCTTTTCTCTGTGAGTGGTCTCCGCGTGCTCCCCCTCGGAGTCGGACTCGGTGATGACGTCACCGAGCGCCAGGTCGGGCCGCGGCCGCGCGCCCAGCAGCTCGCGGTGCCTCAGGATGGTCTCCTGCGGGACAGCCGCCAGGTACTCCGTGGGGTCGAAGTCCGCGAGGGGGAAGTTCACCACCTTCTGCGACTTGATCCACTTGCTGTTCACGTACTGGAACCGCTTCAGGTGCACTATCTGTGAGAGTGTGAGTGTGAGAGTGTGAGGGACGAACAACTGTATCACGGAACTGTACCTACTTATACTTATACTTATACTTATACTTATGTAAATCTCAGGGCTACTTTTTTCATATTCAAATCAATTTAAAACCAGCAAGGCGCCCTTCACTATCGCAGTGAAGGCATAAGACGACTTCTTACACTTATGTGATATCACATGTCTGCAGGCTACCATTTTCACCTTTATCTACGTAATTTTTTAAAATACTTAGAATCAATATCAAAGTTGAAAATTTTACAATGGAACTTTTTTTAAATGTCGTAATGTTGCAAAATATTTTAATATTTTTGTTTATTTATTTTATGAAATTTGTAGTTCTCTCTTGTAGTTCTCGAGTTGAAAAGTGCGGACAGACGGACAGGACCGGACTATAAAACTTCTCTTACATAGTATACTTGTCAGTATAGTAAGAAGTCTAAAAATGGGGTGCGGCTGTCATGGACACGGCCGTTTGTTATACGTGAATACGTCTCGTAACAACCGATGTTTTCTATATACAGGATGTTACATAAGGGTTATATCAACCCGAAGACACCCCCATCAACTGATCGACCAGAACCCCTTTCGATATGTGTCGAGCCAATCAGCTGATTCGGTCATCGAAAACCTCTCTCTCTCTCTCTCTTGGTAGGAACATTTTGTCTCTGTTTCGCATTAAAATCCCCGTTTGAAATTTCCCGGTATTTTATTTAAAATTATTTAGTGGTCAGTACACCGATAACAGACGCCGACACCGTCGCGAGCGACGACGCCCCGCCGCCGCCGCCGAAGGCATTGTACGCACCACGCGCTCATTATCTATTAGTAGGTACGTCAAGCACTAGTGTTGGGACACGTTAGTTTTGATTTGAACTAACGCATATTTAACTTTTTTTTATGAAATTTTTTTCTTGTTTTGCGGCCGACACATCGAAAGGGGTTTTGGACGATCAGCTGAAGGGGGTGTATTCAGGTTGATATAACCCTTATGTATTTACTTATATCTGTACTGTATAACTTTATGAGCAGCCAGTACGTGTCGCACAAGGCAAGGATGGCTGTGCAAGAGGCGTGATGTGAGATGTACTGGCACCGTCGCGCGTCGTCGCCGTCGTTCATCCGCTCGACCTCAACCACCTTTTTACGCTACCGGCACTGTTTGACTCGGTCGTACTCGTGACTCAGTTGTAACCCTATACGAAGTATTTGGCTTTTCGAAGCGCTTGAAGGCGCGCAGGCACGACGCCACGTCCACTAGTGGCTAGGGACGGGTGAGGGACCTACCAGTATGGGCGGCAGCCTCCATATCTGCAGCTTCTTGGTGGCGGGCTGCGCGGCGCGGCACGTGGCGCAGTGGTAGCGCTGCTCCAGCGCCTCGCTGGACGTGAAGGCGCGCCGGCACGACGCCACGTCCACTAGTGGCTAGGGACGGGTGAGGGACCTACCAGTATGGGCGGCAGCCTCCATATCTGCAGCTTCTTGGTGGCGGGCTGCGCGGCGCGGCACGTGGCGCAGTGGTAGCGCTGCTCCAGCGCCTCGCTGGACGTGAAGGCGCGCAGACACGACGCCACGTCCACTAGTGGCTAGGGACGGGTGAGGGACCTACCAGTATGGGCGGCAGCCTCCATATCTGCAGCTTCTTGGTGGCGGGCTGCGCGGCGCGGCACGTGGCGCAGTGGTAGCGCTGCTCCAGCGCCTCGCTGGACGTGAAGGCGCGCAGACACGACGCCACGTCCACTAGTGGCTAGGGACGGGTGAGGGACCTACCAGTATGGGCGGCAGCCTCCATATCTGCAGCTTCTTGGTGGCGGGCTGCGCGGCGCGGCACGTGGCGCAGTGGTAGCGCTGCTCCAGCGCCTCGCTGGACGTGAAGGCGCGCAGGCACGACGCCACGTCCACTAGTGGCTAGGGACGGGTGAGGGACCTACCAGTATGGGCGGCAGCCTCCATATCTGCAGCTTCTTGGTGGCGGGCTGCGCGGCGCGGCACGTGGCGCAGTGGTAGCGCTGCTCCAGCGCCTCGCTGGACGTGAAGGCGCGCCGGCACGACGCCACGTCCACTAGTGGCTAGGGACGGGTGAGGGACCTACCAGTATGGGCGGCAGCCTCCATATCTGCAGCTTCTTGGTGGCGGGCTGCGCGGCGCGGCACGTGGCGCAGTGGTAGCGCTGCTCCAGCGCCTCGCTGGACGTGAAGGCGCGCCGGCACGACGCCACGTCCACTAGTGGCTAGGGACGGGTGAGGGACCTACCAGTATGGGCGGCAGCCTCCATATCTGCAGCTTCTTGGTGGCGGGCTGCGCGGCGCGGCACGTGGCGCAGTGGTAGCGCTGCTCCAGCGCCTCGCTGGACGTGAAGGCGCGCCGGCACGACGCCACGTCCACTAGTGGCTAGGGACGGGTGAGGGACCTACCAGTATGGGCGGCAGCCTCCATATCTGCAGCTTCTTGGTGGCGGGCTGCGCGGCGCGGCACGTGGCGCAGTGGTAGCGCTGCTCCAGCGCCTCGCTGGACGTGAAGGCGCGCCGGCACGACGCCACGTCCACTAGTGGCTAGGGACGGGTGAGGGACCTACCAGTATGGGCGGCAGCCTCCATATCTGCAGCTTCTTGGTGGCGGGCTGCGCGGCGCGGCACGTGGCGCAGTGGTAGCGCTGCTCCAGCGCCTCGCTGGACGTGAAGGCGCGCCGGCACGACGCCACGTCCACTAGTGGCTAGGGACGGGTGAGGGACCTACCAACCAGTATGGGCGGCAGCCTCCATATCTGCAGCTTCTTGGTGGCGGGCTGCGCGGCGCGGCACGTGGCGCAGTGGTAGCGCTGCTCCAGCGCCTCGCTGGACGTGAAGGCGCGCCGGCACGACGCCACGTCCACTAGTGGCTAGGGACGGGTGAGGGACCTACCAGTATGGGCGGCAGCCTCCATATCTGCAGCTTCTTGGTGGCGGGCTGCGCGGCGCGGCACGTGGCGCAGTGGTAGCGCTGCTCCAGCGCCTCGCTGGACGTGAAGGCGCGCAGACACGACGCCACGTCCACTAGTGGCTAGGGACGGGTGAGGGACCTACCAGTATGGGCGGCAGCCTCCATATCTGCAGCTTCTTGGTGGCGGGCTGCGCGGCGCGGCACGTGGCGCAGTGGTAGCGCTGCTCCAGCGCCTCGCTGGACGTGAAGGCGCGCAGACACGACGCCACGTCCACTAGTGGCTAGGGACGGGTGAGGGACCTACCAGTATGGGCGGCAGCCTCCATATCTGCAGCTTCTTGGTGGCGGGCTGCGCGGCGCGGCACGTGGCGCAGTGGTAGCGCTGCTCCAGCGCCTCGCTGGACGTGAAGGCGCGCAGGCACGACGCCACGTCCACTAGTGGCTAGGGACGGGTGAGGGACCTACCAGTATGGGCGGCAGCCTCCATATCTGCAGCTTCTTGGTGGCGGGCTGCGCGGCGCGGCACGTGGCGCAGTGGTAGCGCTGCTCCAGCGCCTCGCTGGACGTGAAGGCGCGCAGACACGACGCCACGTCCACTAGTGGCTAGGGACGGGTGAGGGACCTACCAGTATGGGCGGCAGCCTCCATATCTGCAGCTTCTTGGTGGCGGGCTGCGCGGCGCGGCACGTGGCGCAGTGGTAGCGCTGCTCCAGCGCCTCGCTGGACGTGAAGGCGCGCAGACACGACGCCACGTCCACTAGTGGCTAGGGACGGGTGAGGGACCTACCAGTATGGGCGGCAGCCTCCATATCTGCAGCTTCTTGGTGGCGGGCTGCGCGGCGCGGCACGTGGCGCAGTGGTAGCGCTGCTCCAGCGCCTCGCTGGACGTGAAGCCGCGCAGACACGACGCCACGTCCACTAGTGGCTAGGGACGGGTGAGGGACCTACCAGTATGGGCGGCAGCCTCCATATCTGCAGCTTCTTGGTGGCGGGCTGCGCGGCGCGGCACGTGGCGCAGTGGTAGCGCTGCTCCAGCGCCTCGCTGGACGTGAAGGCGCGCAGACACGACGCCACGTCCACTAGTGGCTAGGGACGGGTGAGGGACCTACCAGTATGGGCGGCAGCCTCCATATCTGCAGCTTCTTGGTGGCGGGCTGCGCGGCGCGGCACGTGGCGCAGTGGTAGCGCTGCTCCAGCGCCTCGCTGGACGTGAAGGCGCGCAGGCACGACGCCACGTCCACTAGTGGCTAGGGACGGGTGAGGGACCTACCAGTATGGGCGGCAGCCTCCATATCTGCAGCTTCTTGGTGGCGGGCTGCGCGGCGCGGCACGTGGCGCAGTGGTAGCGCTGCTCCAGCGCCTCGCTGGACGTGAAGGCGCGCAGGCACGACGCCACGTCCACGGCGCGCGCCCCCTCCGCGCGGGCCACGCCCACCGAGCCGTGCGCCAGCACCTCGCGCTCCCGCGTGGACTGGTAGCGCAGGTGCAGCGCGGTGGGGTCCCAGTCGATGGCCAGCAGCACGCCGCCGCCCCGCGCCAGCAGCGCGCCCAGCTCCACGCCGTCCACCGAGCAGCACTCGCTGTCCGACTGCAGGGTGGAGAGTGGTGAGGATACAACACAGGGTGCGGCAGAACAAACTGAACATTTTCTATGAGATAAATAGACTATGGCTAATTAGTAGACCTCGCGAACATTACAATATATTTTGAAATATTCCCCCTATTACGTTAAATTGTATCCCAATACGAAACATAACTCTCTCTCTCTCTCTTTTTGGATCTTCCCTAACTTGTATCTTCCTCTAAAGTTTCGTTCGCCTCTCTCTGCACGGCACTCACCTCTACAACATCGGTGGAGAGTCTCGCGGAGTTGTGTCGGTTCAGCTTGGCCTTGGCGATGGGCGAGTTGGAGTTGGGCACGTCGTGCTCTATGGTGCCCGGAGCGATAGGCGACCGCTTGCGGGCTCGTCTTTTGCCTGTTACATATTTTAATTTTTTAGTTTGGCTTACAAATAGATATGATTTAAAAATGTATACATTCTTTGACAACAGTTCTTTAACAATAGTTAAGACAGGTCGTGGGTCGGTCGGTGTGTCACTCACCGGGCTGCAGACAGATGGGCGTGTCGTCGGGCGGCAGCGTGCAGCCGCGACACAGGCGCGGCCAGGCGCAGCGCGCGCACCACGCGCCGCCGCCCGCCGCGCGCACCACGCGCACGCGGAACGGGAACTCGTAGCCCAGGCTGTCGTCACTGCGCAGAGACACCACGTCACACAACGGTCCCGACACCCGGCACCCGGCACCCCCGCGTGCCCCATACGTACCAGTCCGTGGCGTGGTTGTGCAGGTCGTGCGCGGGCGGGCGCGCGCTCAGCAGGCGCGCCACCTGCGCCCACACGCGCGCGTACAGCTGGCGCCCGCTCAGCGCGCCGCCCCCCGCGCCGCGCACGCCCACCAGCAACGGTACGCCGAACAGCGACGAGCGGCTGCGCTGCCACGGCAGGAAGTGCGCGTCGCTGCGACACTGCTTCCTGCACACGACACACACACGACTCTATCACACCACATATTTATCGCATTTAACCTATCGTCGAGAGCTACGAGTGCAGTGGCGTACCTGTGGACCGCCACTAGGTACTGCAAGTTGGGTGTGGCGGGCAGCACGCCGGGGAGGGCGCTGGGGCCGGTGCCGGTGGCGGCGCCCATGTTGTCCATGTGCGAGGGCGAGGAGCCGAACTTGACCCTGGGCAGGCGCGGGCTCGCCGGCTTGAGGTTCAGAGACTTGACGCTCAGGGTGGGTGAGCAGTTGCCGTTGAGCTCTTTCCTCATATTCTTAGGTAGCGTGTTGCTGCGGTAGTCGTGTTCGCCGAACGCCGCGTGGTTGTAGAACGTGCTCGGAGGACTCTGGGACATAAGAATTTCCGATCTCGAGCGCTGAAACCGTTGTTTTATTGATTAGTGTGTTTTAGTGTTTTAAGAATTTGTTACGGAACGGCTCGTTGTGATACTGATTTTATCGGAACTTGTTGCTACTTTTGAAAGAATCTTGTACTTACATAAACTCTCTCTCTATTCAACTAAAATTCTCTGAGTGATATTAAAAAAAAGTTATTAATTAATTGTCGTCTGAAATCAAAAATCCTTATATTTAGAATTTTATACTATAATTATAAATATTGAGAAACAGAGAATTCAAGAGATTTATAAAACACAAAACACACAAGTTCAAGCATATTTTTAGGAAAAAATGTACAAAAGGACCTCTACCAAACACCACAAACTATTGTGTACACACACAGATATCTAGCGCGATCTAGCGAAATGAAATTTTGACTACAGCAAGACTATCGCAACAAACAAATTAATGATTATACGTGTGATAATGATGATAAATTATCTTATACAATGGAAAGCTCAATAGACAAAAACATTACACAACACATTTTACATTTAAATACGAAAAAAACAGAATTAATGTCAAATTTCCGTATTTTACCGAGGTGATACTTTATGGCACTAACTCTCGTTAAAAAAATATATCACTTGAAAAAAATAATCTACAAAAAAATGTCACCATGATTAAAAAAAATATATGTTACGATTTTTCTACCGAAGTCTAGGAACAATTTTACCTTGAATATTACACAATATCTAGTCGGTTGGGGTGTCGTCACAAACACAAAACATGTTTACAAAACATTTTGTTAGTTATTTAATAAATACAAATATTTTTCCTTAGTCTCGGTTAAGAGTGCATTGATATTTAAATTCGGAATAAAATTCTGAATTTTGTTCAATGTTAGCCAGTTTTAATTTGGAATGCCACCATTTTTAGAAAGAACCAATCAGCGAGTTAAATATTGTTCCCTTGTATTGGGAGCCGAAGCAACATTAGTTGCACAAGCCAGGCCACCTAAATCCCTGTGCTATTGTACCTACTTATCACAGACACTTTTTTTAATATTTTACTATTTTGAAAATTTGTGCAACTAGTGTCCCTATAACAAATAATTACTATACATTTATCAATACCATTCAGTTGATCACACCAATAAGAAAAACGATACACTACATGCCATCACCGACAGTTAACAAGAACGTCAACATGCGTAACGTAGGACGTAAATGTTCGTGGTACTGTGCGTGCGTCAGTTGCGACGTTCGACCAACTATCAACATGATACGCTACGGTTATGTTCAGTGTCACGTGTATTAATTATTCTTTACTGGAGGGTTTATCTCAACTAATTTTATTATATGAATCGCAAAATCTATAGTCTTGGCCTAGTCTTGAACCAGCGACTGATCCCTTCCCAGGAGGAACGTTCTACCAACTGACCGAGACACCACGAGCCCAACACCTCTCGTATTGCGATCACTATCGTACTTACGAGTGTAAAGTATCGTATTTCAGAGCGCCATCTACCAGCAGTTGAGGAACTAACCGCTATGGTATTTATCTTAGTTTCATTCGAAGTAAAAATACTGTACATTGTTGAGAGTGTAGTAGATATTGGTCGGAATATTGCCAGTGTCCGTGATTGTGTGATCGGTGTATACGTGTGGATGATGTGTGTGTGTGTGTGTGGCTAGCAGCAGTGTCGCTAACCTTGAAGCAGAAGAGTGCCGGCATGCACAGGGAGGAAGGGTTGGCGCCGCCCACACCACTCACCTCCGAGCGCGCGTCGCCGCCGGCCGCGCCGCCGTCCGCCGAGCTCCAGCCTGCACCACACAACTGACCGATCAACACTATTGTTATATCGTAAAGTTAAATATATTGGCCTTTAATGCTACATCGTTAAATCGACGGTTGTAAAGCTTCGTATCCACAGTCTGGCGTGTACGTACCGTTGGTGTGACACAGGTCGTCGTCGTCGCTGCAGTCGGAGAGCGGCTCGGGCGCGCCGGCGCTCGGCAGCTCGTAGACCAGCAGCTCGAGCGCGCCCGCGCCCGTCACCTTGGCGCCCTCCTCGAACACGCGCCCGATAGTGGCTCCCGCCAGCTCCACTATCAACATGCTGCAACAGACGACTCTTATTGCCTACAAATATTTCATCAGGTTCTACTGCTTAGTCATTGACGATGCATCCGAACACAAATACGCTCAGTAAAAGGAAACCATGGATACTTATTAAGTAGGTGATAGAAGTACGAGTGAGTACACATACTTAGGGCTCGGTGACCTTTTTTACCTGTCACTGTGGGTACGTGTACTATAACACCATTCATACAAATCGTCATAAAGATAATCGAGTAAGTTCGCGATCTTATAAAGTATGTACCTCTATTACCCACTTTACCACGAGTACTTACGACTCAGGCGCCAGTCCACACAGCTCCGACAGCTTCCTCTTGAGATCCAGGTACGTGCCCTCCGAGTTCACTCTCACGCCGTACTTGATGGGCACCGAGCCGTCCAGTAACATCACTGACAAACAAATGGAAATGAGCTAGTTAGCACACAAATATTTATTGTCTACAGCACATAATGCTATGGGCCCAAAAAAGTTTAAGATCATGTTAGGTAGAGCAAAATGGTATTTTTTAATGTACACACAAGAAATTATCATTTCCCAAATTTTCACATGTCATCAGTTGGAAAACGTGTCGCGACCCGATCTTAGTAGAGTACCAAGTGTGTAGCCGACCAACCTCTGAGTTCGCACGTGACGAAGGACTCCATGGGCAGCGGCAGACTCAGCATGTTGAAGGCGTCGAAGGTGACGCTCTCCTGGCCGCACGTGTCGCAGCGCACCTTGGACTTGAGCTGCCCGTAGAACAGCTCCGTCATGATGGAGCGGTTGCGCAGCACGTGGTGCTGCCACGCCTCGCCCGCCACCGCGGGGTCGGCGCGGCCCAGCGAGTCGGGCAGCGCGGGCAGCGGCGCGCCCGGCGCCCGCGCGCGGTTCAGGTCCTCGTGCAGCGCGTCCAGCAGCCACGCCAGCAGCTCCTGCGCGTCGTGCTGGCCGCCGCCCGCCAGCGCGCGCGCCCAGCGCTGCACGCACCAGCGCACGCGCAGCGGCGCCACCGAGCGCGCGCTGCGGGACCACACCTCCTGGCACAGCTCCCCGAACCGCAGCGCCAGCACGCCCTTGGTGCCCAGCGGGTTGGTGGTGTTCACCTCGTACAGGTGCATGCCCGCGTTGAAGTAGCGCGTCAGGGGACCCGTGTTCCATACCTACAATAAATACAATCAAAGATTATTGGAAACTATTTATACTGTCGATTGACGGCACTTGGTGGAATCTGCTACACATATTGCACAAAAACACATATACGAGTGTGGATTGAAAAGTAATCGGCCTAACCAAGAAAATAAATACATAATAAATAAATATATTTTTATTTTTCAACGTAATCACCATCAAAATCAATGCACTTTTGCCATCTTCCCTTCCAAGCATTTAGCCCGTGGAAAAAAAATGATTCTTCCTTAGAGTCAAAATATGCGTCTACTGCTGCTTTGACCTCGTCATTTGTCAAAAATCTTTGACCTCCCAAGGTGCCAGATCAGGTGAATAAGGTGGATGCGGTTACAGTTCAAAGCTACAGTTGTGAATTTCTGCCATTGATTGGACAGACGTGTGAACACGAGCGTTATCTTGATGAAACAGGACTTTTCTTCTGATCATTCCTGGACGTTTTACTTTTATTTCCTCTCGTAAACGACGTAGTAAGGTGCAGTAATAATCAGAGTTTATAGTCTGACCCCTTTCAAGATAATCAACCATAATCACACCCTTCGAGTCCCAGAATACTGAAGCCATCACCTTACTTTTTACTTTTTTACTTTTGGGTGCAAAGGGGCTCTACCAACATCTATAGGGCCCCAGCGACCTCACCTGCTAGTGGCGCACCTGCTGATAAACGGACGAGGCTCGTTAATTTACGGTACCTATGGAGTGGCTTCGGCCCCTACGTGGGTACCAGGTGGTACAACAGTGTTGGTCCGGGGGGGTACCACCGTGCAGCTGTGCTAAAGCCCCCCAAGTAACCCAGCCCAGGCTGGGTTGCGTTAGGGGTTCAGCAGCTGCACCGCCGGGCCCGGGGCGATGTATGGTGCAGCAGGCATGGGACCAGTGGGGGCGAAACGGAGTCTAGTGTGGGTGGTGTGGGTCGATTCGCCGGCCAGGGAGACCCTTAGCAACGGCGTTGCCGCGGCCGCCCGCAACACAGTCATGGGGCCCGCCTGGGGCCAACCACCCCAGGAGGCTGCCCCACATGTTGCGCATAATCCTGATGTGGGATCGCCGCTCCGGGTGGTAACCGGTGTGGGGTAGCGGCGGCCTTGCATCAGGGGGGTTTGGGAGCCCTTCCGTCCGGCGGGTCGGCTCCGACCTAACCACACGGTTCTAGACAAAGCTAGCCCCTGCGCTTTGTCACTTACTGCTGCACCAAATGTCGCCCTGTCTTCACGCTTCTTCTTCAAAATCTACAATGGCAGTGCAACAAAAAAGAAATAAACGTTACACAGCGGCCCTAGGAAACCCCACAACTTCACATTTCGAGGTGGAGTTCACTAACGTCCGTGGACTCCATGCGAACCTCGATACCGTCCACCACCACCTTGAGACGGCACGGCCCGCTGTGATGTTCCTCACGGAGACACAAATACGCCGCCCTGACGACACGTCTTACCTGTGTTACCCCGGCTATGTCATCGAGGAACAATTTCGAGACAAAGCCGGGGTGTGCGTGTTCGTTAGGGCGGATGTTTGCTGCCGCCGGTTGCGCTGCCTAGAGAACCCCTCCAATTCCGTCCTTTGGCTGCACGTAGACCATGGCTCTATGAGCCAGATCTACGTGTGCGTCTACCGATCCCACACAGGGGATTCTGAGACAACAAAGCTCTTCCAGTACCTCAGCGAGACGGCTGATGAAGCGCAGGTGCGGTTCCCGAACGCTGACCTAGTGTTTCTGGGGGACTTCAATGGCCATCACATTGAATGGCTGGGGTCCCTCAAGACTGATCATGCGGGTAGAGCCGCCCATGCGTTCGCTCTCTCCCACGGTCTGACCCAGATGGTATGCGGGATCACCCGGATACCAGACAGGTCAGATCACGCGCCCTCTCTGCTGGATCTACTGCTGACGAGTCGCCCAGCCCAGTACAGTGTTTCGGTAGGAGCCCCACTGGGTAGTTCCGACCACTGTGTTGTTCACGCTGGCATGAAGGTGTCACCTCCTGCACGTCCTGTGCAAACGTCACGACGACTATGGCACTACTCGTCAGCGGATTGGGACGGTCTACGCGATTATTTTGCGTCCGTCCCCTGGAGCCAGCGCTGCTTTGTAGGAAAGGCTCCTTCGGATAGTGCTTCTGCTATTGCTGGCGAGATCAGTTTAGGGATGGATTATTACATCCCTTTCACTGATGTCGCCAGTATCCGCAGAGCCCGTCCCTGGTTCGGGCGAGATTGTGCCAAAGCTGTTCGACAAAAACAGTCGGCATATCGCGCCTGGATCAGGGCCCGGGCTGTGCGCGACCCAAACGTGGGCCACCTCAAAGCAGCGTACAACCGGGCCACAAAGTCGAGTAAGAGGGCCTTTAAGAGAGCGGATGCCCAGCGCGTCGCGCGGCTTGGTCAGGAGCTCACTTCCCATCCCACGGGCAGCCGTGGATTCTGGCAACTGGCCAAAGCCGTGCAATCTAACTTTTGTCAGCCCTCGCTGCCACCGCTGCGTTACCCAGATGGAACACTGGCTCACAAAGCCCAAGAGAAAGCGGATATGCTCGCAGACCTCTTTGCGGCTAATTCCCGGGTCGACGACCGTGGCCTGCAGCCCCCCGCCATCGCCAACTGTGGCCACACAATGCCTGATATTGTTATCAGGCAATGTGATGTACGGGCAGTGCTGCGGTCACTCGACACGCGGAAAGCCAGTGGCCCTGACGGCATTCCGATGGTGGTGCTACGAAAATGTGCAGCTGAGTTGTCTCCAGTATTAACGCGTCTGTACCGCCTGTCATACTCTTCAGGGCTCGTGCCGGAGGTCTGGAAGGAGGCGAACGTACAACCGATCCCCAAGAAAGGGGATCGGTCCGATCCAGGCAACTATCGACCCATAGCTGTCACCTCAGTCATTTGCAAGGTGCTTGAGCTCCTTATAAATAAGCAGCTCATGCAATTCCTAGAGGATCACTCGCTAATCAATGATCGACAATACGGCTTCAGGCCAAAGCGATCAACGGGTGATCTTCTGGCATTCGTAACGCATGTCTGGGGTGGGGCTATGGAAAGGCACGGCGAGTCCTTGGCTATTAGCCTGGACATCGCCAAAGCCTTCGATAGGGTCTGGCATGCTTCGCTCCTTTCCAAGCTTCCGGCATATGGTCTACCTCCTCAACTGTGCAGCTGGATTGCCAGCTTTTTAAACGAGCGCCGAGTGCGGGTCCTCTGCGATGGCCAGGCTTCTCGCTTCTTGCAAGTGAATGCCGGGGTACCGCAGGGGTCCGTACTATCACCAACTCTCTTTCTTCTGCATATCAATGATATGCTATCCCTCGGGAACATTCATTGCTATGCAGATGACAGCACACTGCACGGGAGTTACTCGGTTCGTCCGACGGCGGGGCGATCTGAGATTGAGGAGGAGAGACGACGACTCGTGGCTGATCTCGACCGTAACCTCGACAGTATCTCTCAATGGGGTACCGAGAACCTGGTCGAGTTCAATGCCCGCAAAACACAGGCGTGTGCATTTACTGCGAAGAAATCCCCTTTCCTTCCCCTACCCTCTCTTCAGAATGCATTATTACCAATGAAGGACAACCTTGATATCCTTGGCATAGACGTTCGTCGAGAGCTCAATAATAAAAACTACATCGAAAGATGTATAGGGCTAGCTTCGCGGAAACTAGGAATACTGAATAAGGTAAAGAGATTCTTTACACCGGACCAGAGGTGTCTGCTGTACAAGACGCAGATTAGACCCTGCGTCGAATACTGCTCTCACCTCTGGGACGGCTCCGCGAAGTATCTGCTGGACGCTCTCGACGCTATGCAGCGACGGGCTATCCGTATTATTGGTTGTCCGGAGATAACGGGAAGCCTTGAGCCGCTAGCTCAGCGCCGAACAATAGCTTCCTTGGCCGCATTCTACCGTATTTACCACGGCGAGTGTTCTGAAGAGCTCTTCAATCTGATCCCACCCTCTTCCTTCCGATCCCGAACGACTCGTGCCGGGCAGAGATGCCACCCCCACACAGTGGATAGCATGTTCGCGAGAACCGAACGTTTTAAACGTTCGTTTCTCTGCCGAACGATAGTGGCCTGGAACGCCCTGCCTGTGCACGTGTTTCCTCCCACATATAATCCTGGGTTCTTTAAGCGGAGCGTGAAGAGGCACATCAGTAGGTCGTCAAGTTGAGGGCCACTCTCAATAGTAATGTGTGCTGTGAGAGTGGCCCACAATCGCTAGACGTCGTCACGACTTACCACCAGGCGGGCGGCGTCAATTTGGCGAACCAAATATAAAAAAAAAAAAAAAAAAAACTTGCCGACAAAATCGACTTAGCCTTTTTGGGGGATGGTGAACCAGGTCTTTTCCACTGTTTTGATTGTTGTTTTGTTCCCGGTATACAGTAATGAACCCATGTTTCGTCCATAGTAACAAAACGATTCAAAAAATCACATTCATCAGCTTCAAATAACTCCAAACAGTCGCGTGCAATAGTCAATCGCATCCTTTTTTGCTGAACTGAAAGCAGTCGCGGAACCCACCTCGCAGACACCTTGTGGAAACCCAACACGTTGACTATTATGTTTTGAGTACGTTCATAAGAGATGCCTATAATCTCGGTTATCTCTCTAATTTTCAATCTGCGGTCTCCCATAATTAAGTCGAGTATTTTTTTAACATTTTCGTCAGTAGTGGACGTCGAAGGCCTTCCAGAGCGGGGTTCGTTTTTCACACTCTCTCTCTACCACGCTTGAATTCTGCTATCCATTTTTTGAAGGATGAATATAAAAGAGCGCAATCCCCTAATGTACTGACCATATCATCATGAATGGCTTTTGGGTGCAAAGGGGCTCTACCAACATCTTTAGGGCCCCAGCGACCTCACCTGCTAGTGGCGCACCTGCTGATAAACGGACGAGGCACGTTAATTTACGGTACCTATGGAGTGGCTTCGGCCCCTACGTGGGTACCAGGTGGTACAACAGTGTTGGTCCGGGGGGGTACCACCGTGCAGCTGTGCTAAAGCCCCCCAAGTAACCCAGGCTGGGTTGCGTTAGGGGTTCAGCAGCTGCACCGCCGGGCCCGGGGCGATGTATGGTGCAGCAGGCATGGGACCAGTGGGGGCGAAACGGAGTCTAGTGTGGGTGGTGTGGGTCGATTCGCCGGCCAGGGAGACCCTTAGCAACGGCGTTGCCGCGGCCGCCCGCAACACAGTCATGGGGCCCGCCTGGGACCAACCACCCCAGGAGGCTGCCCCACATGTTGCGCATAATCCTGATGTGGGATCGCCGCTCCGGGTGGTAACCGGTGTGGGGTAGCGGCGGCCTTGCATCAGGGGGGTTTGGGAGCCCTTCCGTCCGGCGGGTCGGCTCCGACCTAACCACACGGTTCTAGACAAAGCTAGCCCCTGCGCTTTGTCACTTACTGCTGCACCAAATGTCGCCCTGTCTTCACGCTTCCTCTTCAAAATCTACAATGGCAGTGCAACAAAAAAGAAATAAACGTTACACAGCGGCCCTAGGAAACCCCACAACTTCACATTTCGAGGTGGAGTTCACTAACGTCCGTGGACTCCATGCGAACCTCGATACCGTCCACCACCACCTTGAGACGGCACGGCCCGCTGTGATGTTCCTCACGGAGACACAAATACGCCGCCCTGACGACACGTCTTACCTGTGTTACCCCGGCTATGTCATCGAGGAACAATTTCGAGACAAAGCCGGGGTGTGCGTGTTCGTTAGGGCGGATGTTTGCTGCCGCCGGTTGCGCTGCCTAGAGAACCCCTCCAATTCCGTCCTTTGGCTGCACGTAGACCATGGCTCTATGAGCCAGATCTACGTGTGCGTCTACCGATCCCACACAGGGGATTCTGAGACAACAAAGCTCTTCCCCTCAGCGAGACGGCTGATGAAGCGCAGGTGCGGTTCCCGAACGCTGACCTAGTATTTCTGGGGGACTTCAATGGCCATCACATTGAATGGCTGGGGTCCCTCAAGACTGATCATGCGGGTAGAGCCGCCCATGCGTTCGCTCTCTCCCACGGTCTGACCCAGATGGTATGCGGGATCACCCGGATACCAGACAAGTCAGATCACGCGCCCGCTCTGCTGGATCCACTGCTGACGAGTCGCCCAGCCCAGTACAGTGTTTCGGTAGGAGCCCCACTGGGTAGTTCCGACCACTGTGTTGTTCACGCTGGCATGAAGGTGTCACCTCCTGCATGTCCTGTACAAACGTCACGACGACTATGGCACTACTCGTCAGCGGATTGGGACGGTCTACGCGATTATTATGCGTCCGTCCCCTGGAGCCAGCGCTGCTTTGTAGGAAAGGCTCCTTCGGATAGTGCTTCTGCTATTGCTGGCGAGATCAGTTTAGGGATGGATTATTACATCCCGTTCACTGATGTCGCCAGTATCCGCAGAGCCCGTCCCTGGTTCGGGCGAGATTGTGCCAAAGCTGTTCGATAAAAACAGTCGGCATATCGCGCCTGGATCAGGGCCCGGGCTGTGCGCGACCCAAACGTGGGTCACCTCAAAGCAGCGTACAACCGGGCCACAAAGTCGAGTAAGAGGGCCTTTAAGAGAGCGGATGCCCAGCGCGTCGCGCGGCTTGGTCAGGAGCTCACTTCCCATCCCACGGGCAGCCGTGGATTCTGGCAACTGGCCAAAGCCGTGCAATCTAACTTTTGTCAGCCCTCGCTGCCACCGCTGCGTTACCCAGATGGAACACTGGCTCACAAAGCCCAAGAGAAAGCTGATATGCTCGCAGACCTCTTTGCGGCTAATTCCCGGGTCGACGACCGTGGCCTGCAGCCCCCCGCCATCGCCAACTGTGGCCACACAATGCCTGATATTGTTATCAGGCAATGTGATGTACGGGCAGTGCTGCGGTCACTCGACACGCGGAAAGCCAGTGGCCCTGACGGCATTCCGGCGGTGGTGCTACGAAAATGTGCAGCTGAGTTGTCTCCAGTATTAACGCGTCTGTACCGCCTGTCATACTCTTCAGGGCTCGTGCCGGAGGTGTGGAAGGAGGCGAACGTACAACCGATCCCCAAAAAAGGGGATCGGTCCGATCCAGGCAACTATCGACCCATAGCTGTCACCTCAGTCATTTGCAAGGTGCTTGAGCTCCTTATAAATAAGCAGCTCATGCAATTCCTAGAGGATCACTCGCTAATCAATGATCGACAATACGGCTTCAGGCCAAAGCGATCAACGGGTGATCTTCTGGCATTCGTAACGCATGTCTGGGGTGGGGCTATGGAAAGGCACGGCGAGTCCTTGGCTATTAGCCTGGACATCGCCAAAGCCTTCGATAGGGTCTGGCATGCTTCGCTCCTTTCCAAGCTTCCGGCATATGGTCTACCTCCTCAACTGTGCAGCTGGATTGTCAGTTTTTTAAACGAGCGCCGAGTGCGGGTCCTCTGCGATGGCCAGGCTTCTCGCTTTTTGCAAGTGAATGCCGGGGTACCGCAGGGGTCCGTACTATCACCAACTCTCTTTCTTCTGCATATCAATGATATGCTATCCCTCGGGAACATTCATTGCTATGCAGATGACAGCACACTGCACGGGAGTTACTCGGTTCGTCCGACGGCGGGGCGATCTGAGATTGAGGAGGAGAGACGACGACTCGTGGCTGATCTCGACCGTAACCTCGACAGTATCTCTCAATGGGGTACCGAGAACCTGGTCGAGTTCAATGCCCGCAAAACACAGGCGTGTGCATTTACTGCGAAGAAATCCCCTTTCCTTCCCCTACCCTCTCTTCAGAATGCATTATTACCAATGAAGGACAACCTTGATATCCTTGGCATAGACGTTCGTCGAGAGCTCAATAATAAAAACTACATCGAAAGATGTATAGGGCTAGCTTCGCGGAAACTAGGAATACTGAATAAGGTAAAGAGATTCTTTACACCGGACCAGAGGTGTCTGCTGTACAAGACGCAGATTAGACCCTGCGTCGAATACTGCTCTCACCTCTGGGACGGCTCCGCGAAGTATCTGCTGGACACTCTCGACGCTATGCAGCGACGGGCTATCCGTATTATAGATTGTCCGGAGGTAACGGGAAGCCTTGAGCCGCTAGTTCAGCGCCGAGCAATAGCTTCCTTGGCCGCATTCTACCGTATTTACCACGGCGAGTGTTCTGAAGAGCTCTTCAATCTGATCCCACCCTCTTCCTTCCGATCCCGAACGACTCGTGCCGGGCAGAGATGCCACCCCCACACAGTGGATAGCATGTTCGCGAGAACCGAACGTTTTAAACGTTCGTTTCTCTGCCGAACGATAGTGGCCTGGAACGCCCTGCCTGTGCACGTGTTTCCTCCCACATATAATCCTGGGTTCTTTAAGCGGAGCGTGAAGAGGCACATCAGTAGGTCGTCAAGTTGAGGGCCACTCTCAATAGTAATGTGTGCTGTGAGAGTGGCCCACAATCGCTAGACGTCGTCACGACTTACCACCAGGCGGGCGGCGTCAATTTGGCGAACCAAATATTAAAAAAAAAAAAAAAAAGCCCCTTCTTATGGAGGTACTTAATGACGGCACGCTGCTCGATTTGCTCCATTTGCGGAAATAATGTCAGATTGCTTTGTTAATAAATTTATAAATTTAAAAGTAATTATCGCACACGTTTCAAACTTCACACAATTAACAGGTCTGAACTGAACTAAATAATGTGGGTAGATTTGATTTTTAGAAGTAAATGGATCAGTGTTAGGCCGACTTTCATAGCGTTATGTCATATGGTCTGCTGCTGTGGGGCTCAGCTGCCGATATTGAGACAATATTCATATTACAGAAACGAGCTATACGAGCAATCTATAGACTCGGACCCCGTGACTCGCTGAAAGAACTATTTAAAGAAATTAATATTTTAACAGTTGCTTCTCAATATGTTTACGACAACATCTTATATGTACGGAAGAACATAGATCTCTTCAAAAAAAATTCCGTTAACCATAATTTTAATACAAGAAATAAAAATAAACTGGCAATGACAAAAATTAGACTTCATAAAGTTGGTAATTCGTTTGTAGGCAAATGTATAAAAAATTATAATAAAATTCCTCAGGATTTGGTTGACATGCCTCTTAATAAGTTTAAAATAGTAGTTAAAAAATGTTTGATGATGAAAGGTTACTATAATGTAGACGAATATCTTAATGATAAAAATGCATGGTCTTCTTCAATCAGGTAATCTTCTGTTGTTGGCCACTCGTATAATACAATATAAACTAATTGTAACAATGTAAACAAAAAAAAGAAAATGGATAATCTACCTGAGTTTCTTGCTGGTATCTTCTCAGGAGAACCAAATTACCGAACCAGCGAAAGAATCATTTTCTAATGGTTTTTTATGTACTTACTTAATTTAGTATTTTTATAATATTATTTCATATGTGCTCTTTATGTGCCTAAACTGAATAAATGAAATTGATTCTTTGATTCTTGATTCTTGATTACCTTTCAATCCACTCTCGTATTTTTCCACTGTTTCAAAAGTATATGTGTTTTTGTGCATTATATTATTGGAAACTGATAAATACAACAACTCGTACAGTTATGTACTACTTGATAATATCAATTTTTGTATTGATTGAAGTCCTTCTTTTTTCCTAGTACTGTCAATGTTCGAAGGATATTATTTTCCTAGTACTGTCAATGTTCGAAGGATATTATTTTCCTAGTACTGTCAATGTTCGAAGGATATTATTTTCCTAGTACTGTCAATGTTCGAAGGATATTATTTTCCTAGTACTGTCAATGTTCGAAGGATATTATTTTCCTAGTACTGTCAATGTTCGAAGGATATTATTTTCCTAGTACTGTCAATGTTCGAAGGATATTATTTTCCTAGTACTGTCAATGTTCGAAGGATATTATTTTCCTAGTACTGTCAATGTTCGAAGGATATTATTTTCCTAGTACTGTCAATGTTCGAAGGATATTATTTTCCTAGTACTGTCAATGTTCGAAGGATATTATTTTTGGTGGCAAACTGAGCGGTCGGGATTACTTTATGCTATTGCAAATGTAAAGAAAGTTGATCTCGGAGCACACAATAATAGATCTACTGAGTGTATGGAATGACTCACGGACTGCAGCGCGGCGTTCATGAAGCACGTGTTCCCCAGGTTGTGCAGCCCCGTGGCGCCCGGCAGGTTGGGCGCCACCAGCGTCTCGCGCCGCTCCGTCGCGCGACTGCCGCCGCACATGCTGCGGGAAGACACACGCGTGAGTGACACACAGTACCGGTCGCCGGGCGCCGGGCGCCGCGCGCACACGTACCCGAGGGCGCCGATCTCCTCGGGCCAGGTGAGGTCGGGGTTGCGCAGCTCCAGCAGCAGGCGCGGGCGCTCGGCCAGGCGTAGCTCGTGCAGCGTGGGCCGCTCGTCGTCCAGCAGCAGCGCGGCGGCCGCCAGCCACCACAGGCGCACGTCCTCGCGCGCCAGGCCCAGCGCGGCGCACAGGAACTCGCTCACCTGGCGCACCGTGGCCAGGCGCGAGAAGGCCGCCGTGTAGGCCAGCTGCCGGCCGGGCGGGGCCGCCGCCAGCCCCACCGAGCCCACGCCGCCCACACCGCCGCCCGCGTACATGCCTGGACGACACAATAGTTAATACTGATCTCACTTTACTGTACAATTGCGTGCACCACTGTTCTATTTACGCTCGTCTGTTCCAGAAACGTACTCTGTGTACTCGGCACGTGTCGCAGGATCTTCAACTGCAGAGGGTACAACTCCAGCTCCACGTCCGAGTTCGGCGGTCGTATCACCTGAAGGACAAAACACAAAGTATAATGACCCCAGTAACTGTAATGCTTCATGCCGTGTGCTCCTCCCGGCTCGTAGTATATCACCTGGCGGGGCAGCGGAGCGGGCGCGCCGTACCAGGCGGCGAGCGCGCGCCACAGCGCGTCGGGCACGAGCTCGAAGTCGCGGTGCTGCGCCAGCGTCACGTCGCGCCGCAGCAGCCCGCCCTCGCCCGTCAGCGTGCGCACCTGCACAACACAGACACTCAGCACCCGCTGGAGCGAGGTCGCGCCCGCAGGCTAGGTTGTAGGTTAGGTGCTAGGTTACCTTGAGCAGGTCGGGCGCGAGCAGCCGGCGGTTGTCGACGGGCCCGGGCGGCGGGTGTCGCGCGGCGCGGGGCGCGGACCCCACGCCGCTGCTGGAGCCCGCGCTGCCCAGCGACGCCGTGTCCGCGCGCCACAGCAGCGAGCCCATCGACTCTACACACGGACGTACGACATCATTGTAAATGAGCCACGACACACCCGATGGCAGATATCGCAACTGAACTGCAGCATACCTGTGGAGTTGGTGGTGAAGCTCTCGTCGCACACGATGGCCTCGTCGATGTGTCGCTGCGGCGCGCGGCAGCACGCATCGGTGCTGCCGCCGGCGGTGTAGGCGAGCCAGCTGGCCCACCACTCGGACGCGATGAGGTACCAGAACTGCCCCACGGTGTAGCCGCGCTGCACCTCGCGCCTCACCCACCCCAGTACTGCACACAGATTCAACTAATCACTCCGGGGTCACAATATCACACAAACTTATATATTTCAGACAAAAAAAACCGACCAGATGAAAGATTTGCAGAGCGAGAGCTGTCCAGTCCCGCGACCGGACAGCTCTTGCTCTGCAAACTTAAAGTGAACTGCACAACTTGAGAAAGAATGAACTATAAACGTAAATTCATGACTGCCTCAATGATTCATAAAGTGATTCCAGGTTGAAAGTGAACAAGCAATTTAAGTACGATTGTTGGATATGCGATTATTATATTACCTACTCGTATTATGAGCTATTACTTAGAAGTATATCGTAGCTCCTCGAACAAACCCGTGCTTGATATAACACTTGTATTAAGTACTAGTAGTAAGTATTCAGTAGAAAAACTAACACAGATAATTGTAATTACCGAGTGGTTGCCTTGATAGTGAACACGGTTAATACGTGTTGTATCGATGTGGAGCAAACCTCTTGTTTACGTAGATCATTAGTCATAATAACATAATGATGTAAACAGATGGTACATCTATCATTTTCGTACTCATGTGGAAAATAGTGGCATTTTCATTATAGGTTTTTACTAAGAAAACAAAACAATAAACTACATACAAACTCTCCACAGTTTTATACCGTTCATGGGCGGATGTACGCATGTTTATATTCATGCCGAGTTTCTTACCCTTCTTCTCGGATGTGTGATAATTGAATGGGCGGATTTCTTGACCTTCAAAAATTACTCCTATTTTGAATATAAATATTTTGATTGATTGATGAATCACGGTACATAGGTCGTTAGAATTCTAACATTATACATGGGGCACACTAAAAGTTTTGCACTTCTAGCTAATCGGAACTATTTGAATTTCGAATGTTATATTTTTTTAAACGTTGCAACCTTCTTAGTATTAAAAAAAGAATTGGCGGGAAATCATTTGTCAATTGTTTTTTATCACACATGAAAGTTCTACGTAGGTACGCAATGAAAATGGAATTAAGTAGAAAAGATTTTAGAGCGATGATTTTTTATGATTTTAAAAGTTCTCTCTCTCCGCAAGACTGTGCCGCTCGTCTTCAAAATGCTTTTGGGAGAGAAGCACCTTGTTTGAGCACCGTGAGGCGATGGTTTGCTGAATTTGAGAGAGGTCGAGTTTCTTTATATGACGAATTTCGTGAAGGGCAGCCTTCACCTGCCGTCAACGAAAGTAATGTGGCCTACTGTTAAGCGGTTAATTGAAGAAAACACGCGGATTACCTATGAGACAATTCGAGGACTATTCGGGATTGGTATGAGTCAAATCCAAAAAAAATTACACGACGAATTGAAAGTTCGGAAACTTTGTTGTCGTTGGATCCCTCGTGAACTGACAGCGGAGCAAAAGCGGGCTCGCGTGGAATGATGCTCACAGATGCTACTGAAGTACGACCACGGACATTCTAATGCTGTTTATGACATTGTCACAGGAGACGAAACGTGGATATATTGTTTTGAACCCGAAAAAAAAACAGCAATCTTGTGAATGGGTGTTTGAAAATGAGAACAAGCCAACAAAAGTGAGGCAGGTGAGAAACGTTGGTAAAAAAATGATCGCGTTTTTTTTTCTCAGCTACGGGTCCCATCTGTACAATTCCACTTGAAGATCAAAAGAGTGTTAATGCCGAGTGGTATTCTACCATTTGTTTACCCAGGGTGTTAGAAAAAGTTCGCGAAAGACGACCCAAAAGCCGCGTTCTCCTACATCATGACAACGCTTCTTCACACACAGCCAACAAAACAAAGTCATTTTTAGCTTCCGAAAAAGTACAACTCGTTACCCATCCTGCACATAGCCCCGACATAGCTGTGTAGACCCTGTGATTTCTGTATTTTCCCCAAAATCAAAGATTTGATGAGAGGTTTCACTTTTACCAACTCCGAAGAGGCAGTGATAGCGTTCAATCAGCACGTAGAAAACATGCCTTCAGATCTGTGGACCTCCTGTTTTAAAAAATGGTTCGATCGCATGAAAAAATGTATAAAATGTAAAGGAGAGTATTTTGAACAGCAATAAACATAATATTTTGGTTTTAACATGTTGTTTTTTTGAAGTTACGCAAAACTTATAGTGTGACCTACGTATACTTATCTACTCTTATATTTTCATCTTGTGCTTAGTCTTGTATTTTTGTCAATGAAAGTTCACTGTATAAATGTCTAACGAGCCCACAAGGAGTTTGGATTCAGAAAAGGCATTTGCAGTTGAGCCTTCGATAGACGAATAGCAGGTGCAATTTATGTCCTCAATAATATAAGAAGAAATAGTTACTCGATGTCATATCCATACATAATACCTTTTTATTAGAAATGGTTATTTATTCACAATAGTATACATTATCGCCACACAATACCTCGTTACACAACGCTATTTAATTATGCGTAACAAAGCTATAACTAGGTAAAACTTGCGCGGCCTTAATATGGTGGAAATATTATATGTATACCTACCGCGTTATCTATGTATCAGTGTTGTACACTTGACATGAATAGCGCAGGGACACCACTCGGTATTACGAGACGCATATCAATACATAGTTATCACATCCAGCTTTTCTCTAATCACTTTTACCTGTAGTTGATTGCCACACTTGCACTTCTAAAATGTTGATTTTAGAAGACACGGGACTCCGTGTGTGTGTGGGTGGAGTGCTCAGCGTGGGCGAGTCAGCGCCGAGACCTCGTAGTGGGTCTGGGCGTCGATACTCTCTCGATGGAGACCATGATACGAGCCATGGTCTCCAGCAGGAGCAAGTAGAATGTGGCAGTCTTCTTTTCCAGGCAGCAAGTTATGCTCGCGGAGGAGGCAGCCGAGAGGGAGCGGACCCTCCACGCTGAGTTCCGAAGTGTACGGCGAGGGCACCGCAGACTTATCAGCAGGACCACCGGCCTTCATGATCTGGGTCCGAGGATGGCGGTATTGCAACCCACCGTCCTTACAGAAGCAGGCCAGAAGGAATGCGTGCTTTGGGGTCTTAGCCCACGCATGCCTTCACTCACCAATGTGGGATAAAACCCGACCCCATAAATGCAGGATAACACCCGACCATACCAAGTGACAGAGGCTGCATATGTGGCCAAAGTCGGCCGGCGCCATGGAGAAATTCTCCTGAGTGTGTACCCGGGGCGCTCTGCAATCGAAGATGGGGAGACTGCGGCAGGCCTCAAAGAAAAACAAAGCTAAAAAATAAGGGCGCGTCACTTACCAATGTCCCTCTCCTGGTGCGCACACTGCGGCCGCAACCCCAGCACCACGTGGCACACCTCGAACACCAGGTCCAGCAGCGGCGCCACCAGCCCCTCCGCGCTCTCCACGCTCCAGATCAGGAAGTCCTCCAGCGTCAGCGCCTCCGCCGAGCCTTCCGTCTGGGGAGTGCACAGGTGGCATCGTATAGTCTGTTAGCATGTGTGAGAATCACCTGCTTCCTAAAGTTCTGGTTACACTCTATTAGCACAATAAAACACAGTTTTGTTTTATATAGTAACAATTATATGACCGAGTTATGTAGAAGGTATCCATCCTTGAACTTGCCAGATCAAAAATTAATATTCAGGCCAAAAAATCAATTCAAATTTGATTGTATCTTGTTAATGGATCCTCACACGTAATAATACATACAAATAGCCTAATTAGTTGTAAGTACAATACAGGTTTTATCTATACCTAAACCCACGAAAATTATAAGGCAAATCCATATTATCTGCTGGTGGTAGTGTTGCAAAGTCAGTTCTGTCACAACGAAAGGGCCAGTCCGACTGTAAGATGTATTCGCACTTCGGCTTCGTAGAGCTGGAGGCCAACTTCACTTTTCTCTAGCCATGGACAATAGGCTAACGAAGAATCAGTTCAAACACTAACAGATCACAGCTTACCTCTTTAATGAGAACAATCTCTCTATCATCATCTTTGCCAATATCCTTGTCTCCATTTGGACCAAGTTGGAACACTGGTTTCATTCCATTCTTGGGTACGGTTACCAGTTTCTCTCTAAGATTCGTGAGCACAATTTCAGGATCGAAGCTCTTCTCTGTACCGTCAGAATCGTTTTCATCGGAAGGTGTTGAAGCCCTGGAGCTCTGGTTCTTCAAGTTTTCATTAGCTACAGTGCAGAGGACTCCTACCATATCGATCAACTCTTTCTTGTTCAGGATTCCATCGCTATCCAGGTCGAAGATTTTGAAGCAGACTGGAAAAAAGACAATAGATTATTTTGTATTTATTGTAATCACATCAAACTAGGTAATACTTTGGTTATAATGGGTTATGAGTTGGAATGAATAATGACAGAAAGAAACTTGGTAACTAAGCGCAGACTTTATTCGTAATAATCGGTTTACATCAGAAAAACTAGTAGGATTTCAATTTATCAATGAGTAACAATTTTCATAGATTAGCGTTATGATGAGTTCATAAGATAATGCGACAGATTGTGTAAACATGCTGACCACCACTCCACAGTGGGTAGCAACCACAAATTACCTAAATAATATGTAATCAACCAAAAACTAAACAAATGTGCGAAGGTTAATACTTTCGATTAACTACATTGGTAACTAAACCACCATTCAATTTTAATCTTGAACAAATCTTTTAGCCCCAATATACAGTAATTTGGCAGATATTATCTAATTATAATAGGCAATTAAGCTTTGAGATTTATCGAATATTCAACGCGATCGCGATTAACGCAGTTAAGTAAACAGACTACTACGGACGTTTTTGTGTACCTATATTTTAAGTATCACAGATTTGACAAACATTTTACTATCAACCAGATGAATTTGCCAGATAAAGTGCATGGTACATTTAGTCGGCAAATTAATTAGGTTGATAAAATAAGACAAGAGACGAAAAAGTACTAATGTTACATAATATATAATTGGCGAAATGTAAGCTTTAAAAACACCCCTTTGGGGATAACGATGTGAGTTTTTGTGTGTTACATATTTAGACATTAATAAAGTACCATTGAAATCTTGAACATTCAGTAAACAAATATGCGAGCGTTGTGTATATCTAATTAGATCACAATCAGTCTCACTATTAGCACATCATATCACTCATTGCTACGACCTTGACAATCTCTAGGTACATTTCACAGAGATATTGCTGGCAGTGTGTTGCTACCCACATGCTGGTGCATATCAAACACATGCCCACAAATGGATTCATATGCAAATATAAGCAAATATATTGAATGCTGAATACGCGGTGCATGTTAGAACGTAATGAAAATCGTGAGGAGACATATAAGTCATACATTGATGTACCTATTGTATGACCTTTTTCTGGTATTTTGCTGGATAAGGAAGTTTTCGGTTAATTTATGCACAAGACGTCTGAATAACTCCGAATCAAAATGAGCGGGCGCGGAAGTATACTCGTAGCTACTTAAAATATAACAGGATGTTATCCGTGAAAACTATTGGTTGATAGGTACCTACATGAGTAAATGAGTTTTACACTTAAAAGATAATAAGTTAAGATAACCCTCCAAAAGTAGTCAAAAGTAGTCATACACCAAGAGCGTCCGACTGCTAGACGTTTCAAATAATTATCCTTATTATCATTGGCCTGTTACAATTAAATCATGTCACGGACCGTGTCGCACAACCTAAACGCTTCGACCGAGAATCGCGAAGACAGGTGGAAAATCCGATGACGACTAACCACAGCTCCCCCCATGACTCAAGAGGAAATCTATTGATATTCAGACATTGTTTACAACTTTAATCGCATTAACGTAGGATCATATAACTTGTTTAGGAAAATGTAAGATTTAAATTAATTCGTTGAGTTACATTATTAAAAGTTAGAGCAAAATTTCTATCGAGAATAAGCCACACTGAATTCTCAGAATTCTTATTTATTATGACACTTTTACAGGAGAAGAATGTGAAGGGTAACCCAAGTCAAGTCAAGTTTACTGACCCCTTAACACTTTATGATCCATCAACGTGTTTGACTACCTATACTCGTATTATGTCAGAAAAATGTGCCAATGTCAGATAATAATTATGAATGCACGGAACACGGTACGTCATTATTATCATAAAACATATGCAAGCAGAAATAAACATAATGGTACTGTTTTCTAACGATTACATAAAAAGAATTGGTGTTCGTTGGTCTCTTGGGAATTCCTGGACCAATTTGGCTAATTTTGATCATAAGATATAACAGGCAACCGCCCAAAAGAAAAGTAGTAAAAGAAAGACGTAGAGACTATGGGCATGTAACAAACATGTTAAAGTTATGCAACAGACAGGTTTGCCACAAGACATGTCATTGATGAGCCTTCACCTTATGACCGCCAGCAAGTAAACACCATTGTAAATGTTCACCAACATGTTTATCTGACGCAAGAACCAGTATCGTGGGTTTTTGTTATAAAGTAAGAGTTTCCGTTTCATTGTGTTAAGGTACGTAATTGTATAGACGTAGAATAAATAACTATAGTGATATCATTAGTTCAATGGTAGGTATTGTATGAGTTAGAGTAACAGTGGGGTGTACAATATGTAAACGTGCATATATAGCTTTCATTTTGTGATCATGTTTACTGGGTAAACTGCTCAATTGCTTTTCATTTAACTTCGATCTGTTATGTCCATCCAAAGGTTGCCTGTAAGAGATCACTCTAGGTGATAAGGCCGCCATTTGTACTACTGAATTAAGATTTAGTTTGTATTTAATATAACTTTGTATATTAGTGGACAATAAAGTATATTTCTATTTCTATTCTCAATAGATTTAGCCGAAACTTGGCATAATAGACTATCTCCTATATAAACAATTATTATTATGTGCTGAATGCGTGCATAGTAAGATAGGTAAACGAATTTAATATGTTTCTATTATCTGGAGTGTTGGGGCCGGTGGCGGTGGACGAAATTTTCATAATCACAATAATCAAATGCAAGGATGACCATAGAACAAATACGTCAAACATGGACACAAGAACGGAATGGACTATATATTTGTCGGTGGGACCAAATTTTTCAATATAAAAAATGTTCTTCTTTTCGAAAGATAATTATGAGGTAACAAACACAACAAATACAGTCGAATGGAGAACCTCCACCTTTTTGAAGTCAGTTAAATAGAAATGTCTTCTATTCTGTGAGTAGGTACGTTTTATTGACATTTTCCTTTCTGCACTAAATAACCGGTTTAATATTTATTGTCAAGGCGGTTTTGATCGTAAGTATCAATAAATTAAAACAAGTTTATTGAACTTTTACTCACAGTCGCAATATTGTTCATCAATTAACCTACTACTTTAGTTATTAACTCGTCATTAATGTAAAGCGCATTCCAATACATAATACGGAGACTGTATTAATTCCCAAACGTATGAATGAACCGTATATCTCTACAAAGTGATTATGTCGACGCGTAACATAAGTAAGTATCGCTAGTAATTCTCAAATTCCCAGTCTCTGGCAAACGAGGTGACCTATTTACCATCCATCCATTTGTTCACATTGTTTTTGTTTTGTTTGGGGCTCGTGGCTGAGTGGTAACCGCGTAAGTTAACACATTGCAATGGTTAAGCAACATCTAGCCAGGCCGGTCTTAAGATGGGTGGCCATTTCTTAAGACATTTTGAGACTCCTCCGTGCCTCGGAGAGCACGTTGTCGCGTCGGTCCCGGTTGTCATACGAACATCTATGGCAGTAGCTACGGGTATTTGAAGTAAAAAAAAACAATCTGACTGATTTAATTCTGTACAGAGCAGTCCCCCTGTTAGGGAAAGGCCGTGGGTTCGAATCCCGCCGATGACATCAGTTTTTGTGATCTATTTATAATTTCTTTCTTAATATTTTAAGAATAGTTTAAGCAAACTCATTGCTTTGAAATACAAAAATATATATGGATTTGGTAAGGATTCATCTAAAAATTCAGTGTCTAAATATCGTTGTAACACGATACACTGGTACCGTCAGTTCGGTAGAACTGCGGTAGGTGGATCCAACGCTAACCTTAATAGCGCGATGTAGAAATTATGAATATGATATGAAGCAAAAATTCGATGTTGTCGGTAGTGGTCATCGTAGCTCAGTGGGCCGAGCAGTCCCCCTGTTAGGGAAAGGCCGTGGGTTCGAATCCCGCCGATGACATCAGTTTTTGTGATCTATTTATAATTTCTTTCTTAATATTTTAATTATATAAAAATTCAACATCTTACCCCATTGTTCGTAAATGTATATGTTTTATATGCTGAAGGCCATAATTTATTGCTTCTTTGTCTTAGGTCAATTTGATGCTGAGCCATAAGGATTTTTAATAAAAGGGAGAAACTTTGATTATTAGTAAATGCTTGTTCTTCCGCGGCAGTAAATATCTAAACCTGCCTTTACCCAACAACATAACCCCGTAAGCAGTAATCAAATCCATTTTGAACCACACAGTGTATGAATAACATAATTCCCTCGAGTACATAGTAAGGCCAAGATTTAGACTCGACCGAGAGGCACGTAATTATATCGTAATGAAGATAGGCATCCGCACCGTTGTGGGAATTGTCTGCATCACGTCATGGACCAGCCGGTGATACTGGATATAATTATATGGTATGCTTCCAGAAGCAATAGCATTAATTCATGAGTAACGTTGTTTAGACTATTAATTTTAGTATAATACTAAACTATTATATAAAATGATAGACTTAAAACATCAAACCAGAAAGAAAATCAATACAGTAATGGACGTGTAGTCATACTCTGGAAAGTTACATTTATGTAAAGCCAATGACTCACATTTCAACCTCTCAGTCCTGGGTCCCCTGCAGGCGGCGCTGAGTCCACAGCACAGCTCCTTGAAGTCCACATGTCCATCCCTGTTCTCGTCGAAAGCGAGGAACGCCCCCGCGACGGCGGCTGATGGCAACGGAGGCGACAGCAGGGGGCAGAGGCTCTCTGCATCCAGCTGACCCGTGGGTGCAGAGTTGCGAAGACTCCAGAAACACTTTTCGAGCTCGATAATGTCCTGGAAGCATGGAACACGTGAATGATGATACTGACAAGGATAATTATAGTAACAATAGGTGTTAAGAAGGTACAGCAAGACAACGTGAATACATCGGCCTTATGGTATGCTTGATAGAAATCTAGAGGCCACCATCTTTGCTACAGAGGCTAAAATATTTGCCTCACCTTGACGGTCTCAAGAAATGTTTTTATCACACCAAACAAGAAGAATGGTACCAAATCTTTGATTACTTTAGCAAACAGCAATAAAGTTATCTCATTTATTACAACCTTTCTAACAGTTCAAGAAACGAATCCAAAGTAAAAAGTTTGGTAATGCTAACTATAATATCTGAACATAATAAGATAATAACGATATCAGTGACCCGCTATTGTTACAAAACACGCCACAGAGTATTATAATACAAATAATATATGTATTAGAAACTCGACATAAAAACCCCTATACAAACCCAGTCTTTGGGGGGGGGGGAAAGGCCTGTGCCCAGCAGTGGGCGTCAAATGGGCTGTGAGTAGCGTGCTCATCTGCTGGAAGATACATGTGTAAAAAGTGTCAATCCCTTAGTCCTATTAGGTATAATAGACCCAAAATATTCAAGAAAGAGGTTGGTTGTGCAGGATAACACTCTTTTAAATGGCTTTCTTATAGTATAATAAGCTTAACCACAGGGTAAAACGAGTTAATAGAACCAGAATAGAACATTTATTTATGTAGACTTCTGAAACAAAATTATAATTATTCAAAATGTGCAAATGACACAGATACGCTATCATATTGTGTAACACGAAATTAACTGCGTGTGAAATATAATTAACACCTGCAATGTCAAGTGGACGCACAGCTTTATCAGTCATCAACACTTCAAATAGACTGATAATCAAAAAACGTCTGACAAAATTGTTGTTCAGTAGTTCTACATTTGTGACTATATCAGAGCGGTAATCTTCACTGGCTTCAAAGAGGCCTTCATCATTCATCGTGGGTTTATCAATAATATGTAGTCAAAACAGTCTAGACTAGTCTTTGCGGTTAGCGGCAATCCACGCTTACTACACGGGACTAATATATAACTGGCTGGACAGAGAGGGGCAGAGGTGAATTACACACCCACATTGTATAAACATTCTGGATCTGCAACGATTAGAATAATTACCGTTGAGATTAGGTATCACTATCAACTGATAATTGTGTTTTTACAGCCGAAGAGTCTAGAATTCAGTCTACGTAGGCTGTCATAATGCACCGGATGTCCATTAAAACATACCATCAAAATTTAGCAAATAAATCTGATTACTTTCGAAAGGTAATCAAAATACTGCCCAACATTATACAAAAGGCCCCAAAATATAATTAACGACAGTCACAATGTATGAATCGAATAATAACTGATCGAGAGGGAATGGGAGGCCAGATAATGGATGTCATATCGTTCGATCGCCTGCGTCAATAACCAATAATAATCACTTAGAATGTATCGAGTAGGTATAAGCAATATTGACAAGCTAAATGATCATGCGTGCGATTCATTACATTCAATAGTCATACAACATTCTGTTGATTATGAAGTTATGATAGCTACTAAGAGCGTATTGGAATGAGAGATAAAAGATATCAGCGCGCTGCGCGACCGCAGGAAAAAGATGCAAAAAATAAGACAAGCTGACATTGGGCTCCTAAGTAAAGGGTAAAGCCGCCGAATGCAATATTAAGAGTCCTCCTATTAAATTTTACCGTTTTCGCTGATTTTACAGACGTGTTTTTACACTGAAAATACTGTATTTTTATAAGTTTTAATGCACAACATGAAATATCATTTCAATAATGATCTAATAAGTGAACTACTTTCTTATTTTTGTCATTAAATTTTGATTAATCGACCTAAAACAATCGGTAGTTTTTCGTATCTCTTGCTGGAAGAGGTCTAGAATATCACAAATTCACTAATCGTTTTGACGTCTAAAAAGTATTACAAAAATACAGTGTATTCTTGTATAAGTCATCTATCAAATGTATGGATTACTTTTTATCACTTTCATAAAAAAAAATTGAGTAAACAAATATTTAAGTTAGTCAAATTTTAGAGAAAATGGGCAATGAATTGGTTCTTATTTCGGCTACATAAAACTCTCGTTCATAAAATTAAAACAACATAAATAAACCTTGGTTCAAAATCAATCCATTTCCAAAAAAAAAAGAAAGCTAAATAATAAAAAATAGGCTGTAAATAATCTTTTAAAAACACCTAAATTTCGCTTTATAATACTCGACGCATGCCTCAAGTAAGCAGTCCGCGCCAAGCGCTTACAGGGAGAGGACGTGTCGCTCTGCGCGCCAAAATTCGACGCCGTCTACAGACGAATATAGCGTGGCGTGAGATTTTGATACTTTGGTAATATTAGTTATTATTTTGTGATGATTAGGCTTCTTTTTAAATACAAGTGATTATGTAGAATGTATTTATCATTGTTTTTGTTAAAAAAAGCTGTTATATTTTATAAAGCTGGATTACTCACTCACTCACTGACACAATTTTATTGTTCTCCTTGATGGTGGAGGGGAAGGTACCTATGTTTTTTTTGCAGAAATGTAAAGGGGGTTCGGGGACCTAGGGAAAATTCCGAGTTTTTGAGATTTGCCCTCCAGTCCCCCAAGGGGGGCTCCCGAGTAGAGTCAAACTGAGTAATAATTTATTTTTTATTTTTTTGTATTGGGTTCGCCAATTTGACGCCACCCGCCTGGTAGTAAGTCGTGACGACGTCAAGCGATTGTGGGTCACTCACAGCACACTATACTATGGAGAGTGGCCCTCAACTTGACGACCTACTGAACCCAGGATTATATGTGGGAGGAAACACGTGCACAGGCAGGGCGTTCCAGGCCAGTATCGTTCGGCACAGAAACGAACGTTTAAAACGTTCGGTTCTCGCGAACATGTACCTACTATGTGGGAGTGGCATCTCTGCCCGGCACGCGTTGTTCGGGATCGGAAGGAAGATGGGATCAGATTGAAGAGCTCTTCAGAATGCTCGCCGTGGTAAATACGGTAGAATGCGGCCAAGGAAGCTATTGTTCGGCGCTGAGCTAGCGGCCCAAAGCTTCCCGTTACCTCCGGACAATCTATAATACGGATAGTTCGACGCTCCATAGCGTCGAGAGCGTCCAGCAAATACTTCGCGGAGCCGTCCCAGAAGTGAGAGCAGTATTCGACGCAAGGTCCAATCTGCGTCTTGTACAGCAGACACCTCTGATGCAGTGTAAAGAATCGCTTTACCTTATTCAGTATTCCTAGTTTCCACGAAGCTAGCCCTATACATCTTTCGATGTAGTTTTTATTATTGAGCTCTTGACGAACGTCTATGTCAAGGATCTCAAGGTTGCCCTTCATTGGTAATAATGCATGAAAGGGGATTTCTTCGCTGTAAATGCACACGCCTGCAATGTGCTGTCATCTGCATAACAATGAATGTTCCCGAGGGATAGCATATCATTGATTTGCAGAAGGAAAAGAGTTGGTGACAGCACGGACCCCTGCGGCACCCCGGTATTCTTCCTCGCTACATATATACATAACCGGAGCAACACAGGTAAGGCGTGTTGTCAGGGCGGCGTATTTGTGTCTCCGTGAGGAACGTCACAGCGGGCCGAGCCGTCTCAAGGTATGGTGGACGGCATCGAGGTTCGCATGGAGTCCACGCTCGAAAAGTGAAGCTGTGGGGTTTCCTGGGGCCGCTGTGGAACGTTTACTTATTTCTGTTGCACTGCCATTATAAATTTGAAGAAGAAGCGTGAAGACAGGGCGACATTTGGTGCAGCAGTAATAAGTGACAAAGCGCAGGGGCTAGCTTCGTCTGGAACCGTGTGGTTAGGTTGGAGCCGACCCGCCGGACGGAAGGGCTACCAAACCCCCCTGGTGCAAGGCCGCCGCTATCCCACACCGGTTACCACCCGGAGCGGCGATCCCACATCAGGATTATGCGCGAGAACATGTGGGGCATCCTCCTGGTGTGGTTGGTCCCAGGCGGGCCCCATGACTGTGTTGCGGGCGGCCGCGGCAACGCCGTTGCTAAGGGTCTCCCTGGCCGGCGAATCGACCTACACCACCCACACTAAACTCCGCTTTGCCCCCACTGGTCCCATGCCTGCTGCACCATACATGGCCCCGGGCCCGGCGGTGCAGCTGTTGAACCCCTTACGCAACCAGCCTGGGCTGGGTTACTTGTGGGGCTTTAGCACAGTTGCACGGTGGCACCCCCCGGACCAACACCCGGTACCCACGTAGGGACCGAAGCCACTTCATAGGTACCGTAAATTAACGAGCCTCGTCCGTTGATCAGCAGGTGCGCCACTAGCAGATGAGTTCGCTGGGGCCCTAAATATGTTGGTAGAGCCCCTTTGTATAGAGGAGGTCAAATGATTTTGATTAGGAAAAAAAATTAGCCCTCGCCCCCCCTTTAAGAGTGCAACGACAGAGGAAAGGTAGAGGAGTTTTGATTACGGGATCATACGAGTATAGAGGGTATTTTCTTGAATTTAAGGAGAGAGAAAAAACACCCCCCTCCTAGCCCTCTTTTCACCTCCCCCATACAAGACACTATTATTATAAAATGAAAAAAAAAAGATCAAAACCATGTAATCGCCGTACCTACTGGCTGACCACCATCGGTAACTCCGGACTCACGCACAAAATGTTTCAAATACCTAATTCCGCCCGTTTCGATTCTGCATACGGACTCTTAATGCTCAAATGAGTGACTAAGTAAATGCATTGATAAATATTGCGAGTGGAATAGCAAATGGTTTTTGCTACAAAAACAGAGAAACAGATATATTGAACCAAGACCCTATATTGTATTTTGCTAGTAGTTTTACTTATTTTACACTAACCGGTTTCGCTTCACGGCATCATCATATTCTTTAACATCACTAAGTGACTTATTGACTTGTTCAATATGTGTAAATGTGTAGCAAGTGCCACCAAGTGCCATCAATCTACAGTATAAATATACAGAAATAGAAACACAGACAAATAAGTCTAAATATGCACAATAAGTAGATTATAAATAATGTTGTTGTACTACAAACTGTAAAATCTATTTTTAACAACTTATTTACATTATGCATGTGATTCGATTACACACACAAGGTTTGAATAAATATAATGGAAATAGAAAGCGGCGAAAAATTTTCTACGTCCAAGATTTCTGGCCTCCATGATCAGGGCCTGAGGATGTCGGGTTGGTAGCTACCCTGCCGTCCTTACAGAAGCAGGCCAGGAGGGCGGGAACTTTCTATTAAAAGTTAAGAAGTTTAAGCAACATTTGGCTTCAGAATGTGTGGAATACTCTTACTTTAGCTAACTACTTGCTCACTCTTTGGTAGCGGCTACACTTAGATCCCATTTCAATGGCTGTATGTTAAGAGTAAAGTCTATGTAAAATAAAATTATGGAAAACAAGATTCTTAAATACAGTAAGTATATGTAGGTATCCTAGTCCTTTGGCGCCTACTAGGTGTCTAGACAGATCGATATGTCGTTAAATTATATACCTATAAGTTAATTTAAGGAGTTTGATTTTTGCTGAGCGTGTGGCTGGTGGTTTTTTAGGTTACCTCTGGCTCTCCGCAAAAATCGGGTTCCCAGACCCTCACTTATGCCGAACAACGTTTCTTATACATATTGTCCTGCACCTCAAGCTAGTTCGGAACAACTAGTTCTTCTGTGTGTGGGACTATCAAGAATTACCTTGACATACACATACAATACATAAATGCTATAATTTGTTAATTGGATCGCTTTTGTTAAACATATGTGAATATTCTGGAATTAATTAACATTCATTCATGTCTCGTCAACAGATATGGGCGTATGACAACATTGATCTTTCATAAGATATAATCAATATTGTGATAATCGATTAGCGACAAGACGCGAATAGTCCGAGTACTTAGATAACCGTTATGTTTCATTTTCCTTACAAGATAAACTATTCTAACAACTTAGCATTTGTCTCCTGACTGTATTGTTTGTGTCGAATGATTATTTTTGTGCTAAATCATTTTAACTAGAAGCTTCTGTATAATTATGAAGCACATCAATGACCCAACTCGAGTTGGGAACGTTTTTCTGTGGCACATAACAAAAACACTACAATAGAATTCCCTAAATTGTTAACAGCTACGGTGCGAACGCGTCAATCTATACCTACAAATAAACTAAGTTGAATGTCTGTTTATAATTTCATAATAACAATATTTCACTGAATGAGTAGGAAAGTAGGTATTATTTTACGTGGGTATTTATAACTTAATACCAAATTTTTATTACATTATCTAGCTAATAAAATAAATATGATATTCAAAGTTTGTTTAGAAGGGTAAAATAAACATTGGGAATGAAAGTTTGTATGCATAGGTATATATTGAAGGGTTATGAATGGTAAGTAAATGTTTCATAAGATTGCGAGAATATTAGAGAAATACAGAGAAGAAAGGTGAGTAGTGGTCATTACAATAGAGTAAGTGAAATTCCCGCACGTAAAACAAATTGCAAAGCGGTGCGCCCGTACAATATCAAATGACAGGGGAAATCTTATCGTCATTTAAACTGATTTACGCGGGTGGATCTGCAGGCAACAGCAGTAGTAGATGATAATTGATCAACTAAGCATTCGAGCACAAATATCTTCTAGAATAAATACTTCGCGAAAATGTGTATGATGATCATGAAAAAACGTATGATGTTGTGTGTACATTGTACTTATACAATATTTACTCCAACAAGTGGAGTTATTTATACTCTTAAGGCACACATGGCGCCGCGGCGCACACTCGCATATAATTTACATGATAAATGATAACAGACATACCTAGACGTATGTATTGCATGTTCTACTGTCATGATAACACGCTCGTTGATATCGCCTTGCGAGATACGACAGGTGAGTTCAAACACATCGGCGCTGGAGCAACAGCTAAACGGGTTTGAAAAGTACAAGTCAGTCAGACAGGTGCAATTCACCAGCAAGCCAGGCCGGTTGATGGTAAAATGATCATGCTGACAATGTAAACTAAACACATGAACACGTTCCTTCGGGACTAGGACTTCAAGAAACGGTAGGATCTATGAATGAAACCCACAATGGTGAAGTATAAACAATTTAAAAAAAAGAGTTTATGGACTGTGGGATTTTAGCTCTCCAAAATCCCCCTCGACCGCGTAGGCCGCTCTTGCTATGGAAGTTCTCAGGGAATACATTTTCTCCGTTTTCGTAAACATTTTTTCATTCCTGCTCCGCTGATACGAGTGTGGATTGAAAAGAAGTCGGCCTAACATTGATCCATTTAGTTCTAAAAATCAAATCTACCCACATTATTTAGTTCAGTTCAGACCTGTTAATTGTGTGAAGGTTGAAACGTGTGCGATAATTAGTTTTAATTTTATAAATTTATTAACAAAGCAATCTGACATCATTTCCGCAAATGGAGCAAATCGAGCAGCGTGCCGTCATTAAGTACCTCTATAAGAAGGGGCTGCCATCAAAAGCCATCCATAATGATATGGTCAGTAAATTAGGGGATTGCGCTCTTTCATATTCATCCGTCAAAAAATGGATAGCAGAATTCAAGCGTGGTAGAGAGAGTGTGAAAGACGAACCCCGCTCTGGAAGGCCTTCGACGTCCACTACTGACGAAAATGTTAAAAAAATACTCGACTTAATTATGGGAGACCGCAGATTGAAAATTAGAGAAATAGCCGAGATTATAGGCATCTCTTATGAACGTACTCAAAACATAATAGTCAACGTGTTGGGTTTCCACAAGGTGTCTGCGAGGTGGGTTCCGCGACTGCTTTCAGTTGAGTAAAAAAGGATGCGATTGACTATTGCACGCGACTGTTTGGGAGTTATTTGAAGCTGATGAATCTGATTATTTGAATCGTTTTGTTACTATGGACGAAACATGGGTTCATTACTGTACACCGGAAACAAAACAACAATCAAAACAGTGGAAAAGACCTGGTTGACCACCCCCCAAAAAGGCTAAGTCGATTTTGTCGGCAAGTAAGGTGATGGCTTCAGTATTCTAGGACTCGAAGGGTGTGATTATGGTTGATTATCTTGTAAGGGTTCAGACTACAAACTGATTATTACTGCACCTTACTACGTAGTTTACGAGAGGAAATAAAAGAAAAACGTCCAGGAATGATCAGAAGAAAAGTCCTGTTTCATCAAGATAACGCTCGTGTTCACACGTCTGTCCAATCAATGGCAGAAATTCACAACTGTGGCTTTGAACTGTTACGGCATCCACCTTATTCACCTGATCTGGCACCGTCAAACTCTTTTCTGTTCTCTAACCTAAAAAAGCACTTGAGAGGTCAAAGATTTTTGACAAATGACGACGATTTCATCAAAGCAGCAGTAGACGCATATTTTGACTCTAAGGGAGAATCATTTTATAATATTAGAACCTAAACAGGTTTATATGGTAATTTATATACCACTGAAGAGTGACTAATCGGTGTAAATAAAACCAGTCGGATAACCATAATATAAATAACGGAAATTATGTGTACGTACGACATAGCAACTTCTATTCAATAAATCAAGGTGTGTTCTAATGAAAAAATAAAATCTTGTTTTTCGCATGCGGAATCTTATAAAGCTTATCCCTAGAACGCATTGCGGGTCTAACTTGCATCGAGAGATCCGCAAGACGTTGCATGTGTGACGTAGACCTCTAAACTCTAACTAATAGCTGACGTCAATTCCGTGCAACTCTAACTATGCCCCATACTACCGCACCATCGAATCTACCAGAAATACTATTTTCGTGTTTAAGTTTATAAGTAATTTAGAAATTATTGTATTACGTTATTGAAC
The DNA here is from genome assembly GCA_963556515.1 of Nudaria mundana. Classification (NCBI taxonomy): domain Eukaryota; kingdom Metazoa; phylum Arthropoda; class Insecta; order Lepidoptera; family Erebidae; genus Nudaria; species Nudaria mundana. Next base: position 1,264,993 of record OY748307.1, read on the forward strand.
AGTAAAATTAGTTATTTGGCCTTCATAAAGTTTCCTTTGCAGTGTGACCTAGAGGGCCTAGTATTTTATTCATGAATTGATATTCAATAAGTAGTATAGTTCGCGAGGCGTAAGCTGAGCTTTGCATTTGTGTGAGTGATAACGAAAAGTAGATTAATAAAACTGTGTGTAGCGTGAGTGTACAACAAATGCGTGTGTAAAACAGGTCACATATACGTTTACGTACGTGCACTCACACAAATGCAACGCTCAGCTTACGCCTCGAGAATTATACCTAGCTGTATAATGTAGGTATACAAATACGGCACTATTGTTGTATTTATCAAAAAACGTGTGCTTCAAGCTGTAATCCTCATATTTGAAATCTCAATGAAAACGAATTTTGACAACGATAAAAAATAGTCATGAAATAGTATCCTAAATAGTCGTACATGTAAAAAAAATGTCGTATTATAGTTTCGGCGTCATAGCTATAAGTTAGTGAGGATTATGGCTTGAACGTCAAGCTGTAATCCTCATCTCTGGTGCAAGCAAACGGTAAAGCCTATCGAATTGGTTTAGGTTCCAAAAAATAGTCATGAAATAGTCGTAACGACATGCCAAATCTCAGAAATAGTACTTAAAAGGTTCCAGAGATATAAAGGTAATCTGATGAGGATTATGGCTTGAACATTTGAAAACTTCAACTTTCTCCGGAACGCCTGCGATTTTGGGTTTAAAGTTTATGCCAAAAAATAGTCGTGAAATAGTCGTATGAACTACAATAAATTTGAGTTTTCGTTTGCCCTACATTTGTATGGAGTACAGTCGTGTACAAAATTGGTAAATTCATATGATATTATTGTCTGCGTATAATCTGTATAGATCAAATATGAGGATAACCCGCCGTGTGGTGGCCGGCAGAATAGAATAGCCCCAACCCATATCCTCCCGTGGATGTCGTACGAGGCGACTAAGGGAGTGTGTGGAAAGTACTGACCCCCTGTAACTTTTCCACACACAAAAGCGGATGTCCCACCTAACCTAACCTAATCAACTAAACCTAAACAACGACCTCTGTCCTTGCACCAGCACAATCTCGCAAACCTTTAACCTAACCAAGCAACTCCTTCCTACTCATCATGACCCCACGAACTTCCCACGAACATAATCTCGCAAACCCTCAACCACCTTATTTATAACTGCCCCAGATACACTTAACTCACTCCTCCACCACATCACCTATATCATAAATCAACTAAAACACTCTACCGGCACATAACATCTAAACACTTCACTAACTAAACAATCGACTTGCAAACGGTTCCAGGAGAAGGCGTATACCATAAGCGCCACTCCTGAAACTAAAACCCAATTGACTCACCAAAAATTTTCAAAATGTACTTAATTTAGTCTTTTTATAATATTGCTTGACATAAAATTCTAAAATGTTGACATTCATATGTGCTCTTTATGTGCCTAAACTGAATAAACGAAATTGATTCTTGAATGGAAGCTCCCGCCGAAACACGTCCCCATTTTTGCACAAATGGTAATTATTGGGATGATATAATTATCAGACAGCCTGCCTCAATACATAGACTCCAACACTAAAATATAATCATTTAATCCGACCAACTAGTCCTAAGGTTAGCAGTTCAATCAATATAACAAAGTTTTCAGCATTATAATATTAGTATAGAGAAATATTTTTAAATTAAGAGTCTTGGACAATGATTTTATATACAATGGATTTCGGATCATCGCTCAAAAGTGTCCGAACTAAAAGAGAAACAAAACGCTAAAAGAGAAACAATCGCGCGCCAGTGTTGATTTTGACAACTGAACGACAACACGTTGCACAATGCCGTACTGTATTGTAAAAACGTGTAAAAACTACGAAAAAAAAAAGCAAATTGAAGACGGTGTATCATATTTTTTCAGTAAATAAGCTTTTGTTTAATCATTTGCAATTTATTATTTCACTTAAAATACAGTATTTCGTCGATATTAAATTAAAAGACAAAAGTAAATATTGCAATCCAGTCCAATACCGAAGTATCTATCTGTCTCTTTCGAATTCATCCCAAGCTCAGTAAAAAGAAAGAGACCATTTCATTTTCACTGAATAATGTACTAACAAAATGACCATTCAGATTTATTCGGATTACCGATAGCGATGAAACTATTTGGAACAAAGATTATAGTGGAGACGCCTTGGCTCTTTATGATTTTTTTTTCGTTATATGAACCAACATCTATTTCAGTTTTCCTCGGGATCCAGTACAATGTGCACAATGGAAAAATATTATTGGCCTAGCACGGAGTGAAGAATATTTTGATCCAAAAAATAACAATCTTGTTTGTTCGGCTCATTTTATGGACATAACAAAAAGAGGTCCGATCTTTATGAAACTTTTACAAGAATCCCTTGATTGAATACAATTTTTTCTTTTGATTGGGATGGAGGAGATAAGCCCCAAAATGTTTTTAAAATTTTCACAGGGTATCATTGTTTTGTCATAAATATAATTACATAATTACACATGTCATTTTATTTCGTGTATGTACTGTTATTTTTATTATTTGGATTCTCTGTAATGTATTCCCACGGGAATCGGGGCCGAGATAACTATATCTCGCGGGCGGAGTCACGGTGATCAGCATTGGTGCTGGATATCTACGAGTAAGTATAGGACCGCAACTTAATACTAGACCATATAAAGTGAGTTGCGTGTTGCTCCATCACACTCCGACTACTGAACCGATGTGATGATGATATAACACTTATCTATCAAGCTAGTTAGTTCGATCGTTATGTTGGTTTACTAGTATACAGACAGACACTCGTACGTAAACACTAGGCAAGTAACAGAAACTATGTCACAACACAAACCGTCTTATGCGATTTCCGACACAAACCAGCCAAGCTTCAATAACTTGGTGATTTACCAATCAACAGAAATTCTCGAAATCAGAAACAACGATATTAAAATCCAAACCCGCGATCTCCAACATAACTCAATATATAAATTTCCTTTATGTGCAACGCAAACACTTAAAAAGCTATTCTTACAATCCAAAGATCGTTAACAGAATGCAGCTCTATCGCCTTGAATCTAAATTATATTTATTTTCAAGTTATTCTTAGTAACCAACGAACCGGGTACATTATAAACGACAAAAGGAATCAAAATATTTATTAAGTACTCTGTCTGTGAATAAGATATGCGTGATGAATGGCGACTCAAACAACAAAAATGCCAAAAAACCAAACAAAACATTTACTTGTAATGGAAGGTATTGTATTTTTTTGACTTAGAATACAGGGGTCATGGAATATTCAGAAATATGAATGCTTTTTGCATTGCCCCTTTTATACACTGGCAGTGTGCACAAGACGTGGATTTTGTCAGGAATTAGGATGATGACTGTAGTTAGAGAACTTTAGGACAGATTTTCAAAATCAGTATCATCCCACATCATCCCCATTATGGTGCGTGCATAGTTCAAAACACAATGAGTGTAAAATGACTGAGATGAGTTCTACAGTCAAGTACGACATGGCGAGTGATTTGGTTTCTCCAACAGTAATGTGTCACTTTGTTTTTATCAAGACCATGTTTTTCTTTTAAGAAAGTAATCATCACCTAATGTTTGCACTGTGTGAGCATCTACAAAATAACATCAGTCATATTACGCATACGATATAATTATACTCTATTATTCGGATATTGGCCTGACCGAGATAGCGAAACATAAATATTTGCAGACGAAGGGCCAATGCCAAAGTCCATTCTGGGAGGAGGCGATTTCTCTCTCGTTCAGCCTTCGTCACATGTAATGAGAAGGCGACTCCAATACATGTCTCGTCATGTCGTACTGTCTTTAAATTTCGGACACGGCCTGAGAGCAAACTATTATCCTCTATCTATCTCTGGTAAAACTACAATCTTCATACCATCTTAGATACTGGAGTGAAAATGGTAGCCCCAGTGAAAACGGTGGCACACATTTTGAATTGAAGGTCTTCAAGAGCTTCCGCTATGTGTAAAAGTTGATTATCTCAACGTGTTACCGATCCCCATCAATCCAACAGAGAATGGCTTTATTACGAGTTATCTTTTGAAAATGAATTAAGACTAGATTTACGTTAAAATGTATATTTTATTTGCGAAATATTTATAATCTAGAAGTTTCCAATGTCATCAGCTTTCCTTATCAAATTTATATAGGACGATTTATCTGATGCAAGGTCATTAGATACTTAATTGATAATCAAAATCGCATTCTTGGCTAATGTTTATTCATTAGGAACCCCGCACAAAGTTCGGTTTCACACGACAATTGACTAGATGATATATGATTTAACCATGTTCACATACCATTAAGTACAAGTAAAAACTGTATTCTGGCCATATCGATTGGAAAATTTAAAGCTAGATCGACAGCAAATTCCCAAAGACCAACTTCTTAAACCGCATAGATGGAGACACAAAAACTTGACATTGTTTTATAGATATTCAGACTTGTCATCTGGAAGTAACTGATAGTGAATATTGTCGAGATTCGTACGAAGCACATATATTAAAGTAGTCAATAGAAAAGTAAACTAACAAATTTTAAACTAATCAGACTCACCCTTTCCTCCAAATGAGTGACTCCAGCCAAGCTCTGGTAGAATGTAGGGGTTTCTAAATCTTGAGCAATATTCACTTCGGATAGCAACCATTTTGACAAGACCGTAGCATCTTTGTGGATCAGGAGCCATGACCTGAACTGGTCGAAAGTGACCTTCTCTCCAGCGCCAAATAGGCTGAGTAGGGCCTCGCTGGCTCTGTGACCAGCGTTGGTCGGTAAGGATGTATGTTCCAGGTGCAGAGTTCGTGCGAAGTCACGCTTGTAAATATATGTGCCATTGTCGCATTGGTTGTTTACATACAGGGTCCAGAGGAACCTAAAATAAATTTTAATATTAATGTTGAATTAACACGGGTTTAATAACGGAACAGAGGTATTTAGTTATATGTTGCCTGCAGCAAAAGCGACGCCTCAGCACAAGTGGTACACGTGCAGGATGTCGTCCTTAACTGAATTTAATCGTTTAATAAGGTTACGAAATGTCCAAAGCAGTTCAGCGTCGGCACAGGACAGAATCAACGTCCATCTCAAAACAAATACTTTTATCGCTGCTCTCTTCATTTTACATACAACACTAACCGAAGCAGTAAACTCGCGCCAGCGAAGTCGCGATCAGAAGTTAGTGATTTTCAAGGAAACTATTCGTAAAAGTGGTGCACGATCGATATACCAAGAAAGAACATACCTAATTACAAATGTATGAGAGAAGCTACTTCTCCGATGACATGAATGAGTCGAGAGAAACAGTTTTGCGCTCGTCATCCACATCCTGAGTAACATATGCTACTTTTTACGAGTATCCCGATAATGTTTTCCTACGGGAATTGGGAACGAGAAAACTATATCACGCGGGGGAAGCCGCGGTAATCATTTCAACATAGTGAGAGGACCTTTCGACCGAGCACTTTACCGAGCAGATCTCAGTAAAGTGCTCGGTCGAAAAGTGCTCGGTATTTTAAAGCTGATGTCGGTTTGATGCTCATAATGATATGGATTTAATCAGTACGTATAATGTAAATGTTATACACACAACAGAACCATACTAAATTGTATAATATAATACGTGACGTCAATGTAATATTGTAATTTGTCGCCAGAGAACGAGACAAACGCACAAATATGTCGTACGATAAAGAGCGCAACTACCGATCATTCTAATTCCGAATTCATTAACATAGGTTATTTAATTCAATGCGTGGGCCCAAATCTGGTCCATCTCCTTTAGGTGATGTATTTTTAAGGGTTCCGTACCTAAAGGGTAAAACGGGAACAACAAATACTAAAACACAGAACAAAATAAATATTTAAGGGCGCTCCCATACAAAAAACGTGTTTTTTTTTGCCGTTTTGGTACCTACGGAACCTTTTGTGCGCGCGTCCGACTCGCACTTGGCCGGTTTTTTCAGAACAGTAGAGTTAGACGTTTTTTTACGATTAGTATATAAACGCGTTGTCAAACCGCGCTTCTGGTAACCAATACAATAGATCGAAGGGTGTATGAACTAGAGACGTCTGGCAACGGAGACGTAGGAGCGGCCGCTGCAGTTATGGCTGAAGCCCCACGGGCGGTTTTGGCTCCGTTTGCACCCAGAACGGTTGAATGATAGAAAAATATCTATTTTCTCATAAAATTCAAGTAAAATCTGCATAGGTAGTAATAATAAACTGCTTTGGTGGCGTGGTCGGTAGTGCGTCGGCTTTCGACTCCGGAGTCTCGGGTTCGATCCCCAGGTCGAATCAAATAGTTGTGTGATCCACAAATGTTTGTTTCGGAGTTTGGGTGTTTTCTATGTATAATATGTATCTATTTATAAATATATTAGTATGTTTATCAGTCGTCTACATCCCATAGCACAAGCTTATATTAGCTTAATTTGGGCTAGATGACGTTGTGTGAGAATGTCCAAAATATTTAAAAAAAAAATATTTATACAATAGTTAGGTACTACAGCTATATAAAGATTATTGAGGAAGTATGAGCATTTAGCTGCTCATAAAAAAATGTCTGTTATTGTTCATACTGTTTTATTGTAGATTTCATTGAAACCCAAATGGATTTTAGGGTTCTGTACTCAAAGGGTAAAACGGGAACCCTGTTACTGAGACTTCGTTGTCCATCGGTCCATCTTTTTTTTTTTTTTTTTAGTTCCGCGACCAAGGCCGCGGCCGCTTTAACGTCCGTTGCCGGGCGTCTCTGGTTACAAGCAGAACGTATTTCCAGTGGCGCCCGGCGGACTTTGACCACCTCTGTGGTCTCTGCGGGGGGTTGGGTCGGGATGAGAATCCCGCGTCGTTGGGGTAGGGTTTTATCCCGCGTCAATGAGTGAATCTGGTTGCGTGCTATGGGGCAAAGGCCCCGCAGCACGCAACCCTTCTAGCCTGCTTCTGTAAGGACGACGGGTGGCGATCCCGCCGTCCTCAGGCCCCGATCATGGAGGTCGATGGTCTTGGGCGTAGATGAGTCTGCGGCGGCCTCGCCGCTGACTACGGAACTCGGCGGGGAGGGCACGCTCCCTCTCCCTCTCGGCCGCCTCCTTCGCGAGCACGACTTGCTCGCAGAAGGACACGGCCGCGTTCCACCTACTCCCGCTGGAGACCATGGCTTGAAGCATGGTCTCCAGCGAGAGGGTATCCACGCCCAGACCCACTACGAGGTCCCGGCGCTGACTCGCCCACGCTGAGCACTCCACCAACGTGTGGAGTGCGGTGTCGTCGTCGGAAACCTCGCAGTGTTGACACCGGGGTGTGACCTCACGATGGATGCGAAACAGATAGCTACCGAAGCATCCATGCCCGGTAACGATCTGCGTCGCACGATACGTGAGGTCACCATGCTGCCTCTGCAGCCAATCGTCCATGATCGGTCTCACCGCCGCGATGATGGTGGCACCCCACTTGGGTTGCTCAAGTCGCACCCTCCATGACTCCATGAGATCCTGGCGGAGTTGGGACCGCCGGTCATCGATTTCTCGAGACGCAGGCCTGTGGTCCCGCTCCAGCGCCTCCTTGCGCCATTGGAACAATGACGCAAGGGCTCTCGCTTCCAGGTCCCATGGAGGGGTCCCGGCTAGGAGACATGCAGCCTTAAGGAGCGTTGAGTTGTTGGCCGTCAACCGCGCCGCCCATACGGGAGCCCCGTATAGGGCCATACTCCGCACGATCCCCAGGTACAGTCTCCTGCAGGAAGCGTTGGGTCCCTTTAGGTTGGGCATCAATCGCGAAAGCGCGACCGATGCCTGTGTCACCTTGGGGACCAAACTTCGGAAATGTGGTCCGAAGTTCCATCGGCTATCAAGTACGATCCCTAGATACTTCATCGAGGGCTTGATGCCGATGCTAACGCCTCCCACATTTATGCTGGAACCTTCAGGTGGACCGTTCCGAGGTCTGTGAAAACACAGAACCTCGGACTTGTGCAAGGCCACCTCCAGTCCCAGCCGCCGTATCCGACCCACGACTTGAGCAACACCCGTCGTGACCTTGAGTGCTGCCTCCTGGTACGTTGCACCCCGCGCCGTGACGAGGGTATCGTCGGCGTAGCACGTTACGCCGACGCCCTCAGGCAACGCACCCCGCAGCACCCAGTCGTAGCCGATGTTCCACAGAAGCGGCCCCAGGACCGACCCCTGCGGAACACCGCACGACACATCTCGCCGAGCTGGCCCGAGCCAGCTGGGGAAAGCTATGGCCCTCTCCGAGAGATAGGCCCCGACAATACGACGGAGGTAGAGAGGCGTTTCGTGATACACGAGCGCCTCCCTAACGCAGCTCCATGGCAAGGTGTTGAACGCGTTGGCGATGTCAAGAGACACCGCCACCACCACCTTGCCCTGTGAGACTGCTTCCTCCGTCAGGCTCTTGACGCGCATGATCGCGCTCACGGTGGAGCGTCCCCGACGGAAACCGTACTGGTTGTCCGCCAGGTCTGGCCCCACCGTCGAGAGATGCTCGACGAGGCGTTCCGCGATAATTCGCTCAAAGAGCTTACACACCTCGTCGAGCAACACGATCGGCCGGTATCCGGACGGTGAGTCCACCGGCCGCCCCGCCTTACGAATCAGGACCAGTTTCCCCGTCCTCCACACCTTGGGAAACTGGCCCCTTTCGAGGCATGCGCTAAAGAGCCCCATCAGTCGAGGCCCGAGTTCTTCGAGGGCCAGGACCCATGCACGGCCAGGAATGCCGTCGGGTCCGGGGACAGTGATTTTCCGGCGTTTAAGCCGGAGTACTGCCGCACCTAGCTCCCCCACCCTGACTTCGGGTACGTCGTCTTCACTGATGCTATCCGCGTCGGGCAGAGACGGAGCCATGCGCGGAGGGACGTGCTCCTCCGCGCTCGTCGGAAACAGGGAGCCCATGACCCGCTCCAGCTGCTGCGGCTGGAGACTCTGGGTCAGTGGGGGCGCCCTAGGTCGGAGTTTCTCCCTGACCTGTAGGTACGGGCGCCCCCATGGGTTCTGATGCAGGGTTTCCAGGAGCTCCTCGCGGGCCGCCGTCTTGGCCCGCTTTATTGTCTCCTGGAGATTACCTTTGGCCTCCCTGTAAGCCTGATAAAGCTCCGCCTCTCGGGTTGCCGCGTCGTCTGGGCGGCGATGCCTCCGGCGAAACCTGGTGTACTGGCGGCGGGCGGAGATGCATGCTGCGCGCAGCTGTGCAATCTCCGGCGACCACCAGTACACCTGCTTCCTTGCCGGTCTGGGTGTAACCCTAGGCATCGCCGCATCACAGATTTGCGACATGGCTCTCCTGAACCACTCCGCCTCGGCATCCACATCGGCAGGCCGGTCCGGTGCCGGAATCCATGCCTGCACGATGGATGCCTCCAGGAGAGCCTCCCGATCCAGATGGTGAAGTGCCCAACGCGGATCCGGGGGATTTTCTACCGGCTGTGGGAGGTCAGGTGGGGGGACGACATCGAATCGGATGTACCGATGGTCCGAGTGCGTCTCCTCACCCTCCTCCACGTGCCAGCCAGTAATACGGGCGGCGAGGGCAGAGGTCGCGAACGATACGTCCACGACCGAGCTGGTCCCCCGCCGCCAGAAGGTGGCGACATTCCCCCGGTTGAGGACCTCCAGACCACGTGTTCTGGTCCAGTCCTCAAGAAGCCTCCCCTTGTCCCTGGTTTCCCGGGAGCCCCACGCCTCACTCCAGGCGTTGAAGTCTCCCAGGAGCAGGACAGGGCGAGGACGGCACGCAGCGAAGACGACGTCGAGCTCAGTGAGCCATAGCTCAAACTGAGTCTCGTCCAGTGTCGGCGAGATGTAGGTGGCCACGACTGCCAACCCGTCATATTCCGCCGCAACACACCCGCGGCCCCTTGCAATGATAGCAAGGCGCGAGTTGTCTGCGGCGGACCCCCCGAAGATAAAACAGGCCGAGCCGTGCTCGTCCACCGGGCTTCCCGGGTGGACGTAGTACGGCTCGGCGACCACGGCCAAGTTTATGGACCACTGCCGGATGCTCTGGTACAGAAGATCCTGAGCAGCGCGGCAGCGGTTCAAATTCACTTGCAGGATGCGGATATGGGCGTCTGACATTAATGGACGTCCATATCAGCATCCCGCCGAGAAACATCTGGCCGTGCAGTAGCGGCACCCCCACCGCTCTCAGCGGACGGACGAGGCTTTGGCCTCGAGGCGGCGCAGGTTGTGCTGCCGACCCGGTGGTCCGCAGTTTTGCCCTCCGCCTCGCATCTAAAGCAGCGAGGCGGGGCATCACAGGCACTTGACTTGTGACCGGGCCGGCTGCAGCGGAAGCACCGATCGCCCACGGTGACTTCCGCTGTGCACTGCACTCCGACGTGCCCCACCACCATGCACCGGAAATATCTAGTTTCCCGGGCACGAAGGAGGTGCACCTGCGCCTTTAGGAAGCCCCCTACGAGGAGGCTTCGTCCGTCCGTCACTTTCAGTGCCGCCGCGACGGGGCACTGGACGACTGTCATCCCATGACCAGTGGTGCCGAAGGAGATGTCTCCAGCCTTCACCTGGTCACGGGGGCAGCCGCCCGCCTCCACGACGGCGGAGATTACTTCCTCCGTCGTGGCCGCGTCATCCAGACCCGTGATGCGCAATGCAGCGCATTTGGTGGGCCTGGTGACGCGGACGGCTTCTGCGTCCAGCGCGTCCCTAAGCTGCGCTGCTAGGGCGTCAGCTTTAGGGCCGCTGGAGGCGCCGGAGACCTCGAGGAGGCGAGCCCTATTGCGTGTCGTCTTGCACCGGAGACCCCCCTGGATATCGAGGGCTGAGAGGTTGACTGAGGACTTCACGGTCCTCAGGACATCAGCGTACCCCACACCCCTCTCCACACCCTCCGTCGTCACCGTAAGGACGACGGCTGTGGAGCGAGGAGCGCGGGGCCTCTTCGGCGCCTTCGCCGCGGCGGCTTTGGCCACTTTCTAGGCCGCTTTCTTGGCGGCCTTCGTCTTCCTCTTCTTGGCCCCCACTACCTCCCATCCCTCCCGTCCGGAGGGATGTAAAGGAGCAGCGGGAGCGTTAGAGGAAGAGGAGGCGGCAGGGGTGCCGCTCTTCTTGCCGCGCCCCTTCGCCTTCCGCGCCTGGGCTGCGGTCTCGGCCGGCAACCGGTACGCTGGAGCGGACTGGGGCGGAGCGGGGCGGCGGACAGCGGGTGTGCCGCTTGGTCCTGGAGCGGGAGAACCGCTAACAGCCGCCGCGTATGAGAACGCGGGACGTGCTAGCGGAGGGCGGTACGCCCGGTCCTCCAGGACCGCGAGGCGCCTCTCGATCGCCGTCAGGACCTGTACCATAGTCGGCACAGGCTGTGGCGGCGATCCGGGCGCCGTGTTGGGCACCGTGGTGGGCGCCATGGTGGGCGCCGTGGTGGGCGCCTTTTTGGACGCCGTGGTTGGCGCCGTCGTGGGCGCCTTGGTGGGCGCCGTGGTGGGCGCCGTGGTCCAGCCGTCGCAGGAGGAGGCGGCAGCATGGGACCGGGAGGCGCCTTGACCACCTTGGTCAAGTCAGCGACCTCCCGCCACAGGTCATCCATCTGCTTCCTGGAAGCAGCGAGCTCCGCCTCCAGGCTCGTCACCTGCTTCCGGAGCCTCGCCTCCTCCTTAGTGACGCTCCGCGCGAGGAGCTTGTTGAGGGAAGATTGGGCTTCATCCACCAATGAAGCCACAATCTTCTTCCTCCCCGCCACGTTTCTGTTGCCCCGCATGGCCGCGTTCATGCGGGCAAAAACGCTCATCAGCTCCCGCGCGGGCGGCCCACCGATTTCCCGGCGACTTCGCTGGGACAGTTGGACCGAGGACGGAGGAGGAGTTGGCGGCCGCCTTCTGTACGCGTCGAGACGCGTACGCACCGTCTTGACCGGCACCTCCTCCTCCGAATCGGTGGAGAGGAGGGACCCCCACCCGGAGCAGCTGGTGCTACGGTCGCGCGGCGGCCCCCCCTTCTCCTCGAGGGTCCTCTTCTTCGTCGCAGAAGAGCGGCCCTTCTTCTTCACACTGCTGGGAGCTGACCCATCGTCAGTCCCAGCAGCATCAGTTCCTTGGGGCGTCGACATCGCGCTGCAGCTAGGCGGCGCGGCGCGAGCCCCCAAATCAATTTGCATCGGAGTCCGTGATGGATGCGTAAAGTCGTCGGTTGATACTGCCCGGGAAAGGGCAGTATCGGGACCGGGGGTATCGTCGGGTTCACTATTCATAATGATCACAATTTTTATTGGCACCAAGTTCAGACTAAATACGTTCGGTCACCCAACTTGCCACTGCGTTACCGTGGTCAAGTTGGGGTCCAGGGCGGACGGCGAGGACGTAGTATCTAATCACTTGGGGCCCCGCCCCCATCGGTCCATCTGTCTTGGGCTGTATCCCGTGAACCGTGATAGTTATAAAGTTGAAATTTTTACAGATGATGTATTTCTGTTGCCTCCTGAAATGAAATACTAAGAAACTGAATATAATAAATATTATATTCAGTTTTTTAGTATTTCATTTCATGACATGAGCCACCTTAAGTATTTACTTAAGGTGGCTCCCATACAAAAAATCATGACTTTTTTGGCGTTTTGGTCCGGAAGATCTGAAAGCGAGTGTGTGTGGTTTAAGAATGGATAAATTGACCATCAAGTGCCTCTTATATGCTGATGACCAGGTAATACTTGCGTCATCGGCGGAGGAGTTGCAGGTGATGGTTGATATTATGAATGAGTCTTTGAAAAGGAAGGAAATGAAAGTGAACGCAAGTAAGACGAAAGTAATGGTATTTGAACGAGACGAAAGCATGTCGAACTGTGCGATTGTTATTGAAGGAGAAAGAGTGAAGCAAGTGAAAGAGTTTGTGTATTTAGGGTCCAAGTTTACAAGGAATGGAAGATGTGACGACGACATTGAAAGAAGAGTTATGGCAGGAAATCAAGTGAATGGGGCTCTGCAACTTTATGAACAGTCAGAAGATTTCCCGGAGGGCAAGGCTGGCTGTTCATAGAGGAGTGCTGGTCCCTACACTTATGTATGGAAGTGAATGTTGGGTTTGGCAGAAGAAGCATGAAAGTAAAATAAATGCAGTGGAAATGAGAAGTTTGAGGAGTATGACTGGGGTGACATTGGTTGAGAAAGTGAGGAACAGCGAGATACGAGAACTGTGCGGTGTATCAGAAGATGTAGTGAGTAAGATAGAAAAAGGGATGCTTAGATAGTTCGGGCACGTAGAAAGGATGGATGAAAGAAGATTGACGAAACAAGGCGGGCGTGAATGGACAGGCAGGTAAGGGTCGACCTAGGCGAACGTACTTCGACCAAATCGGAGATGTTTTGAACAAAGGTCAGGTCAAGAGCACCCAGAACCGGAGAGCGTGCATGAAGATAGTTATGAAAGTGGAAGAAGCGAAAGAAGTATGCCAGGACCGTAGCAAGTGGAATTCCATAGTCTCTGCCTACCCCAATGGGAAAGAGGCGTGACCATATGTATGTATGTATGTATGTATTTGGTCCGAAAGCCTTTGACCGCGTTTATTTAAGTGCAACACTAATACTCTGATCTACTCGTGTGGAAAAGGATGAACTATGAAGAATGACTATAAAAAAGGTAGAAGGGTCTTAATTTGACTGTTCTTTTTTATGTTTGTTACCTCTTATCTTTTAACTGTGAACGATTTTGAAAATTCCTTTTTTAATTCAAAGCAAGTGCCTCCCATGTAGAACCATTTCAATTTTGTCCAATTACGACAATTATTTAACATATTTGGTCCCATTAACTACTGATGTTATGAAAAAAACGGAAGAATTATTCCAATTGGTCAGCTATTTTTGGACTGAAATGGACAGTAATTATTTATTATTGAAATTTTGTGGCAGACAATTATTATAAACACAGTTGTATCTATCTATACTAATATTATAAAGCTGAAGAGTTTGTTTGTTTGAACGCGCTAATCTCAGAAAGTACTGGTCCGATTAGAAAAAATATTTTTAAGTTATGTAATACATTTATCCAGGATGCCTATAGGCTATATAACATTACGCTACGACGAGTAGGAGCGGAGCAGCAATGATATATGTTTCAAAAACGGGGGAAAATTATTTCTTTCGGGAGCTTCCGTGGCGTACGCTGCTTAAATGGTTAAAGTAACGTTAAAATTGTGTACTACGAATTTATTTGCCTTAAAAAGTTCTATAAAAAAAGTACGCAATGGCATATATCTACCTCTTAGGGTTGACGCAATATAACGTCATTTATAGCAATCATGGTTTGCGAAGCTATTTTTATGCTTACGATATTAATCCTTATCCAAACAAATACGCTATACGTCATAAGAATTTAAGTTAGAACATATTAGTCCTTTACATCATTTGATTTCAACGAATATCTTAAGAGATATTATAGATTTAGTCAAAAAGTACACTATTTTGAAGGCGGGCGACGACGTTGGAGTGCGCACTGCTCATGCGTGAGTTGACTGCCGGCCGTCGCCTGTTAAGGCTAGGGCAAACCAAAAGCAGTTGCAGTGCGGTAGCAGTGCGTCTAGGTTAGTAAATAATGTAGTTATATGAGGGATGACACACTAAACAAACGCGGGCCCGCTTTGTTTAGTGTGTCATCCCTCATATAACTACATTATTTACTAACATAGACGCGCTGCCGCACTGCTGCCGCACTGCTACCGCACTGCAACTGCTTTTGGTTTGCCCAAGCCTTTAGGTATACGAGCCCTACGAGGTGCCATACCGCGCGGCTCAGACGCGTGGTCGGCTCCTTACGGTACTGTTGTGTGCGAACTCTCATTATTACGAGTGTATTTTGTTTTGCAATTTCTCAAAAAATTTAGGTATATACTATTCTATTCTATTCATGACATTGTAGTTTTTTTTCCGATAATTCTTTTGGCGTGTTTTTTTTATTTAAGTAGTTTATATACATAGTACCTAAATAACTTGTAAATAATAGAGAAATAGAAGATATAATAGAGAAACTGTTGTAGGGGGGCTTTATGAACGCAATAAAACCCAAAACAATGGTTTTTAGAACTTTTGTCTGTTTGTCTGAATGTTTGAACACGCTAACCTCAGAAACGGCTTAACCGATTTGAATTTGCGGTTTGGTTTTCAATCGCTTCATAAATAAAAAAGTTATGTAGATCTAAAGTAACACGCAGGCGGAGCTGCGGGCAACAGCTAGTATATTATAAAGCAGAAGATTTTGTTTGTTTGAACGCACTAATCAGAAGCACTACCAGGAAGTACTGGTCCAATTTTTTGTTGAGAAGTGCATTTATGGAGGAAGGCTATAGGCTATAGTAGGCTATATATAAAATCACGCTACGATGAATAGGAGCAGAGCAGTGAAATATGTTTAAAAAACGAAGTTCTTTTTTCTTTTAAGAACTTCCCTTGCGTGTGCTGGCCAAACGGTTAATGTTATGTTAAAATAATGTACTAAAGAGTTGTTTCTCTTTAAAAGGTCTAAAAAAAGTCCAGTAGCATATATCTATCTTTTATGGTTGACTCACTATAACATACTAGTGGTCGCCCGCGACTTCGTCTGCGTGGTAATTTGGATTTATTCCCGTTCCCGTCGCGCCGCGTCATATTTTGAACAATTCACACATGTGTTATTCTGATTTATAAGCTATATTATTGTAAAGTTTCATTAAAATCCATTCAGTAGTTTTTACGTGAAAGAATAACAAACATCCATCCATTCATACATACATACATACATAAATACATACTTACTTACATACTCACAAACTTTCGCGTTTATAATATTAGTAGGATTTTATGGAA
This sequence comes from Nudaria mundana, assembly GCA_963556515.1. Classification (NCBI taxonomy): domain Eukaryota; kingdom Metazoa; phylum Arthropoda; class Insecta; order Lepidoptera; family Erebidae; genus Nudaria; species Nudaria mundana. The sequence goes on from OY748307.1 coordinate 1,280,861, forward strand.
ATGAAATTTGTTCTTAAATAAATATTTGCAAACCTAGATGTTATTACGGGTGACGCAACGAGAACAGTAATTACAAGCGACGGGATCGTGAAAAATTTTCAAATTACCACGTGGACGAAGACGTAGACGAAGTCGCGGGCGGCCGCTAGTACCTCGTATATGTTATGAGCTTGAATCATATCAGTTTTTTTCATCTTGATATTTATTGTATACAAGCGGTCCCGGCGAACTTCGTACCGCATTAATTTTTCTAATGTTCCGCATAACTTTATTTTTTTTCCATAAGATCTTTCTCCTGATAATTACAAACACAACAAAAAAGAATAAGCGAAATCGCTCCAGCCGTTCACACGTGATGTCGTGACCAAGGGAAATAGGGATTTCATTTTTATATATAGAGATAATTGAGTATCTTCTAAATGCTAAGTAGTAAGTAGTATAACTGGATCTTAAGTTTAAGATTTGCAATTTTGCAAAACTCCTACGGCCAAACTGCAAAATTTGTAGGTATATTATTGACCAGTAATGGCAATTAACTTTGCCCCTAACTCATTGGGACTTACAAGACTATGGAGACAATGTGAGTGTGTTATGCCTCTTGCCTTGGAGCCTTGGTACATTTGTAACATTGTTCATATTAGAAACTTATGGACATTTAAATTTTTTTCCTGTTACAAGTTTATATTACCAGGTTCTTTTCTCACAGGCTCTACTGTTGCCTTGCGAATCTGGCTTTAAATGTAATTTCGATAATAAATCAATTGAATATAGTAATTGTCATTTAATAACCTATATTTTTTTTTTTCTAATAATAATTGGAAGATATATTTTGGAAGAATTATAATAAAGAAGATATATACTTAAATAAATATTATAATAACTTGTTAAATGAATTCTTGAATATATTTAGTAGATTCACAAAATAAGAATACAAAAGGAAAATGATGTAAATAATAAAAAAATAGTATTGCACACAGGATAATTCTACATTCAAATGCAGACCTACTTAGAGTGTTAATTTTGCAAGATCAAGAACATATAGTTCCTCAAGAAATTCACAATATCTAACTAATATAAACATCCATAAGTTGCAGGGTTTAAGAAACAACTAATGTTCTGATTCAAGTGTTGTTTATAAAGATATAAAGAGTTGGAACTTGACACTATTAAATAAATCATACATTATCTTGAATGATGTAATTGTTTTTAAGATTTGGGTCTATTGTTAGGGCTCCTCACTACTCACTTGATCTTTTCTTCAATGTTGCCTTTAGTCAGTACGACAATGCCACACAAGAGCTCTCTGAAGGCAATTCCTCTCTTGGTGCCGCCGCACGCCTGGTACAACCACTCCGCAACCTCGTATGGAACTCCATCACACAGCACTTCGTGGACAAATGCCTCTAAGCTCAAGGCTGTGCTATTTGCACCAGCACATCTCTTAAAAGCTTCGCGTATACGTCTCAAGTCACTTTCAGACACTGCAAATAAAATAAACCGATATTCATCACATTCCAACAACGCACTTATTTCAACTTGGGACACCATTTTACACCACTCATACCTCGTTTCACTGCATCCTCGTATGATATAAAAGACGGTTTCGAGTCTTTCGCACCCATGTTCGCGAATACGTAATTTTAATCATAACATTATTAGAAGCGTAATAAACAAAGAAACAATTTACTCCAGCTGACAGCTCACGTCGTATGATTTAGAGCCATTAGCCATATTGAATAGGTTTATTACAATCTATTTCATTCCACTATAAACGACTCTCAAAGAAATTCACTATCACTTTTCATCACTATAAACTTCTATTTCCGAAGCTATAAAATTATTTCTGCAAACATGTACGTATTTTATTGAGATTTCAATGAACTACCAAATCTACCAACTGTACCAACCACCACAGACAAAAAGATACCGAAGTACCTACCTACCACCTCTATGGTACCTACCAAATAGCAAAGCATAGACAAAAATTACATGCTTCTCTTCTGTCATTGTCAATTTGTCATTGACAGTACTGACTTATCGTAAATTTTGTATAGGTATTGTAATTCTTATTGTTTATAAATCAATACTTATCGAGTACTAGTGGTCTTCTTCGACTTCGTCCGCGTGGTAATTTGGATTTTTCCCGTTCTCGTCGTGCCGCGTCATATTTTGAACAATTCACACAATATCTTAATAAATTATAGCCTATGTGTTATTCTAATGTATAAGCTATATTATTGTAAAGTTTCATTAAAATCCATTCAGTAGTTTTTACGTAAAGGGTAACAAACATCCATACATACATACTCACAAACTTTCGCGTTTATAATATTAGTAGGATAAAGCTGCCAACATAAAGTTTAATCTTTAACCTTGAATAACTTTTTAGCACAAGTCGGATCGATGGGAGTTTTTGATATTAGATTTATAATGGTGCAGATCTCCTGCGCCCTCAGGCTCAGATCGTTCAGACGACCTTTTTTGTTTAATTTTAGAATTTGTCGACTTAAGCTGGGCACTGACGATGAAACCATTTGGTTTTCGCAACCATCATTGGTCAGAAATGATGGTTGCACCGCAACCGAATGGCAATGCATCCAAACATGGTACCATTGACGGTGCTACCGTTTGGAACACATGGCCATAGATAATACACATTCACCTGCTAGGTTAGCATATTTACGCCGTTTGAGGCCTTCAGCCGTCTTCAGAATTACTTGCCAAGTTTTGTTTGCCTTTATCGTATCATAGAGTAAATGGATCCACACAACACCCGTTCGGGCAGTCTCCGACCGTTCAGACGGTCGTTAAATTGAATTAGGTTACAGACTTTAAGGTCCCCATTCATGATGTAGGTAACCATTTGGTTTTCGCAACGATCATTTGTCAAAATTGACAGGGCAATATCCGATTTTTCATGGTCGTCGAAACATTTTGGATTTCCAAATAGATTGAGATCCAGAGATAAGTATACTATGTAGTTGAGATATATTTTGAAATCCACAGATAACTTTGTAAATTTATTAAATACATTTCGGATATAAGTCTGAGACGCCGAGACATTTTATAAAGTCATTCGGCCGTTTTGGACATAACCCATTATATGTGTGCCCGGTAACGGCAATAGGCTTGCCCCCTATTACGTGGGACTAAAAATACTGGCAAATTGTGGGTGTGTAATGCAGCTCTGCCTACCCCTGCGGGATATAGGCATGAAATGTATTTTATTCGGATTTTAAAGTGAACGAAATTTCGGGGAACTATCCTTTTTACTCTATGGTGAAGCTATGCACAATGTGTATTATCTATGGCCATTGTGTTCCAAACGGTAGCAACGTCAATGGTTGGTACCATGTTTGGATGCATTACCATTCGGTTGAGGTGCAACCATCATTTCTGACAAATAATGGTTGCGAAAACCAAATGGTTACACTGAATGGGGACCTTTACTGCACACACACAACATATCACTGTTTGAAACGTAAACAGAGAAAATGGAATCTTCTCTTTTTATTGCACAAGATTTCATATACCTGTACTTCTTATTCTAGCATAATTCGTTTTGTGCTTTTGTGTATATTTGTCTATGATATCTATCTACTCCAAGAAGTGCATGACAATGATAATATTTTTATTTACTATTTTATCATTGGAAATCTGGAACTGTGTGCGTGTTTTGTGACGTGAAAAATATGTGTTTTACTGTTATTTTCTACATCAAAATAGTTAAAAACATGCTGATGTAACGTAAACGGCTACACAGACCAAGTTTCTTTTTATTTTGAACAAATAAATTAGTCGTAAATGTCCGTCTCTTTGTGTGTTTTACGTATAGAAATTGACGAAGATCTGCCAGAAATGGGTGATAATCCCGCTGAAATGGGTGAGTATTTCCTTACATCGCCCATAGTGACGAAATATAGTTTATATTGTGGCCTAAGTTCGTTAAAACGATAACATATATTTAGATGTAGGTAGGTACTGTAGGTAAGTACTTGGGATGTAAACTACCATCTTGTGGACATATATCTTTATCATATGATAGTAAAACAGTAGAAATGATTAGGAATGTACATAAACGAAGCATAGCTAGGGCCAACAATTATGCTTTGTTTCATCAAATTCGTACTGGAATAAAGTTATCATCAAAAGATTCCAAACTGACCATAGATTATTACCAGTTGTATATTATTAATTATAATATACTAACTGGTGCGCGCAGCTCCACTACATAATAGATAGAAACATAAAGACAAAAGTTATTTTAATATTTCTATGTAGGTACATTAAAATAAATAATAACTATTTACTTAATGTTTTACAAATTATCCATGTTAAAGTGATTTAATTTCTATTAAAATTAGAAGCAGCAAAAGAACAGAAGAAAAGAGACCGAGGAGCTCGTGAATCGAAGACTATAACTGTAGAAACATATGCCAGTGTGCTGACTGGACCAAATACTGACTGTGGTCTCCTACCCACCAGCTCTCGGCGGTCTCCTGAAGGCTCGAGCATTTCTGAAGATGATGACACAATTAGCTTCTTCTGTGGAAATCCTCTTGTAGAAGTGACTAAGGGTGTCTTGCACCTGTACAAGGAGAAGTAATTGTCCTTTCCATTCATTTAAAAATCATAATAAGAAGGATAAAATTTCTTTATTTTTTTCTCACACAGTCAATATTGAGTACAAAAACATAACAGAGATTAGGTATTACAATCTATGTGAGAGACTGGTTTCCGTAATTAATAGTTTGTTTAGTGATTCTATAAATCAATCAATATTTTTACAAGCAGGTGGTCAGTACATAGAAATTACAACGGTATGATTTTCTAATTTCAGTATCTCGCATGTTGATGATTCCACCATATGAAAATTGTCGAAATAGCCGTTTATTAATTAAATTATCGAATAGAATTTGACAGTTTTGAACATAGATGAGATCGAATATAGTAACCGAGCCGATAAGGAGACATACTATGTGAATATATGCAATGCAGTATATCGTTCCATAGATACCGGTTAGGGTGCACTTGATTGATTGTGTAGTTAGAGTTTAGTAAGTACCTATAATGTGTGTATATAATGTACGTAGATAAAATAGTGTGTATGAGTGTGTTGTCAAGCGATATATGGTTGTTTGTGTGTAATGTATAAATGTAATTTTGGGATAAAAGAGATATTATAACTGTAACTATAAACTAGAATACTGGAATAACTACTCGCTGCCGTGGTACTGCGCTGCAGTATGCAATTCAGCGAAGTGACTATTGTCATATTTTTGGTCAATATCTTTTTTTGAGGGTCCTAAATCAAAATTCAGTCTCGAACAAAACCTGCTCCTGAGAATGCTTGATTTTTGAGTGAAAAAATCATGAAAATGGGTTGGGTAGTTGTCGAGAAACAATGTCACATCGAGTTGCATTTGAGTCACCTGATAAGGAGGTCCGCTCGCTACGCTCGCTTCGCTCAATTAATAAAAATAATAATAATAATAACAAAAAACTAAGTTCAAAAATAAAATTTGAAGTCTGACATGATCTGAACTCTGATCATGAGTTAATGGTTTTGTTTAAAATAAAATTATGTGTCTTAGCCAGTCAATTAATTTAATATTTATTGAGTAATTAAAAGGATAAGTTGATCTTCTATGTCTTAACTACTTATACTTTTCAGTGAAATGAAAGATGCAAAGGAAGCAAAGACCCTCTGCTTGCTGTCAGTGCCCGGGGCTCTCGGAGCACCGGACCTGCTAGCGTTTGCAGCGGCTTGTCAACAGGATATAGCACATGTGAGAGTGCTGCGGGATGGGTCACCAGATCATTATATGGCATTAATTACGTAAGTATTAAGTAAGATTTTTTTGTGTTGTTAACATAAAATATACCAACCTAAACCTATGCTTGGAAAAAGTGTAGAGAAAGAGGCCCATTGTTAGTGAAGCATATAAATGAATGTGATTCCTCTCCTAACACAAACTGTTAGCTCAACTAGAGCGTTTAATGTGAATATGTACTGATAACTCGTAATTAAGAGTTTTGTTATTCTTTCGGAAAAATGTCATTGCTATCTAGGTATGTAGTATAGTAGGTAGGTCACACTATAAGTTTCACGTAATTTAAAAAAACAACATGTTAAAACCAAAATATTATGTTTATTGCTTTTCAAAATACTCTCCTTTACATTTTAAACATTTTTTCATGTGATGGAACCATTTTTTAAAACAGGAGGACCACAGATCTGAAGGCATGTTTTCTACGTGCTGATTGAACGCTATCACTGCCTCTTCGGAGTTGGTAAAAGTGAAACCTCTCATCAAATCTTTGATTTTGGGGAAAATACAGAAATCACAGGGTGCTAGGTCGGGGCTATGCGCAGGATGGGTGAAAAGTTGTACTTTTTCGGAAGCTAAAAACTTTGTTTTGTTGGCCGTGTGTGAAGAAGCGTTGTCATGATTTAGGAGAACGCGGCTTTTGGGTCGTCTTTCGTGAACTTTTTCTAACACCCTGGGTAAACAAATGGTAGAATACCACTCGGCATTAACACTTGATCTTCAAGTGGAATTGTACAGATGGGACCCGTAGCTGAGAAAAAAAACGTGATCATTTTTTTACCAACGTTTCTCGCCTGTCTCACTTTTGTTGGCTTGTTCTCATTTTCAAACACCCATTCACAAGATTGCTGTTTTTTTTCGGGTTCAAAACAATAAATCCACGTTTTGTCTCCTGTGACAATGTCATAAACAGCATTAGAATGTCTGTGGTCGTACTTCAGTAGCATCTATGAGCACCATTCAACGCGAGCCCGCTTCCGTTCATGAGGGATCCAACGACAACAAAGTTTCCGAACTTTCAATTCTTCGTGTAAAATTTTCTGCATTTGACTCATACCAATCCCCAATAGTCCTCGAATTGTCTCATAGGTAATCCGCGGATTTTCTTCAATTAACCGCTTAACAGTAGCCACATTATTTTCGTTGACGGCAGTTGAAGGCCGCCCTTCACGAAATTCGTCATGTAAAGAAACTCGACCTCTCTCAAACTCAGCAAACCATCACCTCACGGTGCTCAAACAAGGTGCTTCAAACTTTTAAAATCATAAAAAATCATCGCTCTAAAATCTTTTCGACTTAATTCCATTTTCGTTGCATACGTAGCACTTTGATGTTTGATAAAAAACAATTGAGAAATGAATTTCCGCCAATTGTTTTTTAAATTACTAAGAAGGTTGGAACGTTTAAAAAAATATAACATTCGAAATTCAAATAGTTCCGATTAGCTAGAAGTGTAAAACTTTTAGTGTGCCCCATGTATTGTAGGTATTTCTCTCACATTTTAAAATTAGATAACGCGCTGTCGCAGAGTTGAAAGAATATCGGTCACTGACCCGTCACAGCCTATGTTTCGCTCAGCAGGCAGTGACAGCTGGCTCGCGTCCGCAGGTTCCGCAGCTACGAGGGCGCGCGCTCGTTCCACTCCACGTTCGACGGCGCGCCCTACAGCAGCCTGGAGCCGGGCGCGCTGTGCCGCGCGGCGTGGGTGGCGCGCGTGGACTGGGCGCGCGCGGGCGGCGCGCCGGCGGGCCACACGGAGCTGCCCACGTGCGCCGTGTGCCTGGAGCGCATGGACGAGAGCGTGGCGGGCGTGCTGAGCGTGCAGTGCGCGCACGCCTTCCACGCCGCGTGCCTGGCGCGGGGCCGCGACGCGCGCTGCCCCGTGTGCCGCTGCGCGCAGGTGCCCGAGCCGCGCGCCGCCAACACGTGCCAGCAGTGCGCCGAGGGCCCGCCCGTGCCCGACGTCACCGGGGTCGCCGAGGAGGCCGACGCCGGCACGCTCTGGATCTGTCTCATCTGTGGACACGTCGGCTGCGGCAGGTTGGCACACAATATTGCTTATAGAGCACGCTATGTACTATTGTTTTTCTTACAAGAAACTATTCTCTCAGAGGTATATCTTATAGTTAAACAACATACAAGCTATGAAATCTTCAGAAGTAAAATGAAAGGATAATTGATTTGATATATTGCGACGGTTTTCAGGTACGAGGGTGGACACGCAGCCAAACACTTCTTAGCTTCAAACCACACATACGCTCTGCAGCTTGGGTCCAACCGAGTATGGGACTATGCCGGTGAGTGTGATGCTACTCCACATTACATTTCTAAGCATTATTATTCACGAAGGCATTAGCTCAATATCAACGTGATCCATTGTCTAATTACCCTTAGATTTGCATGATTTTATAAAATACTTAACAGTTTTTTTTTATATGTGATATATGTTTGTGACTTTCCAGATCATTAATTTTATAAAATCAAGACCAACACTTTTATGTCCAGGTGACAATTTCGTCCACCGCCTGGTCCAGAACAAGGCTGACGGCAAGCTGGTGGCCGCCGAGGGAGGACTGACGTCAGAGGACTCAGCATGCGGGAGGGAGAAGCTGGACTCTGCACAGCTGGAGTTCACGTACATACTGACTCAGCAGCTCGACAGTCAGCGCATGTTCTACGAGGAGAAGATGAGCAAGTCAGTATTTTCCGTAACTTACTGCAGTGTTTCTGAAATTGTTGATTGAAGAATGATCTGACGTCGCCGCTTGCATCTCTCTCATTTGTTCTACAACGTGACTGCGATGTTCAGGTCTCGTCTGGTGAACAGAGCGCTGTCGAGCTGTATGTTCAGGTTTCGTCTGGTGAACAGAGCGCTGTCGAGCTGTATGTTCAGGTCTCGCCTGGTGAACAGAGCGCTGTCCAGCTGTATGTTCAGGTCTCGTCTGGTGAACAGAGCGCTGTCGAGCTGTATGTTCAGGTCTCGACTGGTGAACAGAGCGCTGTCGAGCTGTATGTTCAGGTCTCGACTGGTGAACAGAGCGCTGTCCAGCTGTATGTTCAGGTCTCGACTGGTGAACAGAGCGCTGTCGAGCTGTATATTCAGGTCTCGTCTGGTGAACAGAGCGCTGTCGAGCTGTATATTCAGGTCTCGTCTGGTGAACAGAGCGCTGTCGAGCTGTATGTTCAGGTCTCGACTGGTGAACAGAGCGCTGTCGAGCTGTATGTTCAGGTCTCGTCTGGTGAACAGAGCGCTGTCGAGCTGTATGTTCAGGTCTCGTCTGGTGAACAGAGCGCTGTCGAGCTGTATGTTCAGGTCTCGACTGGTGAACAGAGCGCTGTCGAGCTGTATGTTCAGGTCTCGTCTGGTGAACAGAGCGCTGTCGAGCTGTATGTTCAGGTCTCGTCTGGTGAACAGAGCGCTGTCGAGCTGTATGTTCAGGTCTCGTCTGGTGAACAGAGCGCTGTCGAGCTGTATGTTCAGGTCTCGTCTGGTGAACAGAGCGCTGTCGAGCTGTATGTTCAGGTCTCGTCTGGTGAACAGAGCGCTTTCGAGCTGTATGTTCAGGTCTCGTCTGGTGAACAGAGCGCTGTCGAGCTGTATGTTCAGGTCTCGACTGGTGAACAGAGCGCTGTCGAGCTGTATGTTCAGGTCTAGTCTGGTGAACAGAGCGCTGTCGAGCTGTATGTTCAGGTCTCGACTGGTGAACAGAGCGCTGTCTAGCTGTATGTTCAGGTCTCGTCTGGTGAACAGAGCGCTGTCGAGCTGTATGTTCAGGTCTCGTCAGGTGAACAGAGCGCTGTCGAGCTGTATGTTCAGGTCTCGACTGGTGAACAGAGCGCTGTCGAGCTGTATGTTCAGGTCTCGTTTGGTGAACAGAGCGCTGTCGAGCTGTATGTTCAGGTCTCGTCTGGTGAACAGAGCACTGGCGAGCTGTATGTTCAGGTCTCGTCCGGTGCACAGAGCGAGCGTTCTAATTGTAATGGAAATGATATAATGTGAGGGTAGTCTAAAAAGCAAATTATGTTTTTTAGACTACCCTACAATTTTTTTCATTTTTAAAACGTTTCATGATCATGGCGATTCTCGATGACTAAAAACCTGTATTGTTTTGGCTCATTTTAATTCCTTTGGCCCTGGAAAAGTTAAGTCAATGAACTTCCACGTGAGCTGTCCCACTATTAAAATTTGAGTTAAATCGGCAAAATACCTGTAGCTCTTCGTATAAATAAATTTTTCAGATTTTTTCTAAAATCATGATTGAATAGTAAGTATTTGTGTCCCAGACTAGAGTCGTCCCATCAAGCGGAGTGCTCGGCGCTGAGCGAGCGAGCGGAGCGCAGCGAGAGTGACGTCACCGAGCTGTCGGGACAGGTGGCCGCGCTCAAGAGGGACAACAAGAGTCTGGAGAAGAGACTCACGCAGCTTACCAACAAGTCAGTATTAGTTTTATACATAAACATAATAATATACTTCCAGACTCGAGCACAGAATCCACGAGTGCTTCCCCTACAACCACGAGTGCTTCCCCTACAACCACGAGTGCTTCCCCTACAACCACGAGTGCTTCCCCTATAACCACGAGTGCTTCCCCTACAACCACGAGTGCTTCCCCTACAACCACGAGTGCTTCCCCTACAACCACGAGTGCTTCCCCTACAACCACGAGTGCTTCCCCTACAACCACGAGTGCTTCCCCTACAACCACGAGTGCTTCCCCTACAACCACGAGTGCTTCCCCTACAACCACGAGTGCTTCCCCTATAACCACGAGTGCTTCCCCTACAACCACGAGTGCTTCCCCTACAACCACGAGTGCTTCCCCTATAACCACGAGTGCTTCCCCTACAACCACGAGTGCTTCCCCTACAACCACGAGTGCTTCCCCTACAACCACGAGTGCTTCCCCTACAACCACGAGTGCTTCCCCTACAACCACGAGTGCTTCCCCTACAACCACGAGTGCTTCCCCTACAACCACGAGTGCTTCCCCTACAACCACGAGTGCTTCCCCTACAACCACGAGTGCTTCCCCTACAACCACGAGTGCTTCCCCTACAACCACGAGTGCTTCCCCTACAACCACGAGTGCTTCCCCTACAACCACGAGTGCTTCCCCTATAACCACGAGTGCTTCCCCTACAACCACGAGTGCTTCCCCTACAACCACGAGTGCTTCCCCTACAACCACGAGTGCTTCCTCTACAACCACGAGTGCTTCCCCTACAACCACGAGTGCTTCCCCTACAACCACGAGTGCTTCCCCTACAACCACGAGTGCTTCCCCTATAACCACGAGTGCTTCCCCTACAACCACGAGTGCTTCCCCTACAACCACGAGTGCTTCCCATACAACCACATTTTAAAATGTCTATTCGTCTATTCGGTGCTTGAGCCAGAGAACGAACTAACACGTTACTTCACAATGACAAATGTCAACTTAATTGTTAATTTTCCAAACCTTGCGTCAAGCATTATATTTATATTGCATTTTTAACTGACTTCAAAAAAAGGAGGTTTTCAATTCAACTGTAGTTTTTTTTATGTTTGTTATCTCATGTCTTTCGACTGGGTGAGCGTTCAAATAAAAAATAATGATTCAAAATCGTCATTATTTTTGAACGCTACTGTTGTCTGCGTGGTCCCATTACGACAGTTATTTGGTCCCATTCCGTTCATTTGTTTTTGTGTCAATGTTTGACGTGCTTTAAAAAAAACATTTCTTGCTTAAATCATGAGTTATACATAATTCAGTGTCACATAATAGTTATAGTAAGTACTAAGTACAGTGAGCCACTGAGCTACTGAACCACCACTTATTTATTGAATGTGTAGGTTGTCGGGTGTACAAAGCCAACTCTCAGAAGAGAGGGGTCTGGCCGCGGCCTTAGCGAGCAGCCAGGCAGAGTGGCAGGCCTCGGCTAAGATGCGAGAAGAGAGCTTTGCCAAGGAGGTAAGGATTCCTTTCTTTTGTGGACCAGTAGCGGAGGCCCACAGCTTCGCACTGACTAAACCTTTCTTGAGAACCATTTTTTTCATTAGCCAAAGCAGCATGAAAATCGGTGCAGTAGATTTTGAGTTTATCGCGAATAGTGCCCGGTCACGGCAATAGGTTTGCCCTCTATTACGTGACCGTCAAAATTACTGGCAAAATTGGAACTGTTGGAATTGACAACGACAAAAATATATCCCGCGCGCGCCGACAGCTTCTTGTAATATTATATGTGATATGTTAGAGGACAATATGAGAAATTATAACAAAAAGAACCCGGTCTCTCAACCGTGACCGAACGAAGTTACACGCGGAAAGCTAGTTGTAGTTTTGCTAGTATCTTTTTGTCAGGCGTTACCTATTTTGTATGTTTAATGTGAATTTATTTCTATGTCACAAAATTTGATCCAAATTGAATTTGTATCAGATATCGGAACTAAAGGAGCAACTCCGTGACGTGATGTTCTTCGTGGAGGCTCGCAGCACCCTGGCGCAGGCCGGGGCCGGCGCGGACCTCTCTGCCGCGGAGCTCCACGCCGCCAGCGTTAGCGTGGCGCCGCCGCCCAAGCCGAGGCGCCGCCGGCGGTAGGGGACACCGGGAGATACACACCCTCTCCGCCGCGGAGCTCCACGCCGCCAGCGTTAGCGTGGCGCCGCCGCCCAAGCCGAGGCGCCGCCGGCGGTAGGGGTCACCGGGAGATACACACCCTCTCCGCCGCGGAGCTCCACGCCGCCAGCGTTAGCGTGGCGCCGCCGCCCAAGCCGAGGCGCCGCCGGCGGTAGGGGACACCGGGAGATACACACCCTCTCCGCCGCGGAGCTCCACGCCGCCAGCGTTAGCGTGGCGCCGCCGCCCAAGCCGAGGCGCCGCCGGCGGTAGGGGACACCGGGAGATACACACCCTCTCCGCCGCGGAGCTCCACGCCGCCAGCGTTAGCGTGGCGCCGCCGCCCAAGCCGAGGCGCCGCCGGCGGTAGGGGACACCGGGAGATACACACCCTCTCCGCCGCGGAGCTCCACGCCGCCAGCGTTAGCGTGGCGCCGCCGCCCAAGCCGAGGCGCCGCCGGCGGTAGGGGTCACCGGGAGATACACACCCTCTCCGCCGCGGAGCTCCACGCCGCCAGCGTCAGCGTGGCGCCGCCGCCCAAGCCGAGGCGCCGCCGGCGGTAGGGGACACCGGGAGATACACACCCTCTCCGCCGCGGAGCTCCACGCCGCCAGCGTGAGCGTGGCGCCGCCGCCCAAGCCGAGGCGCCGCCGGCGGTAGGGGACACCGGGAGATACACACCCTCTCCGCCGCGGAGCTCCACGCCGCCAGCGTGAGCGTGGCGCCGCCGCCCAAGCCGAGGCGCCGCCGGCGGTAGGGGACACCGGGAGATACACACCCTCTCCGCCGCGGAGCTCCACGCCGCCAGCGTGAGCGTGGCGCCGCCGCCCAAGCCGAGGCGCCGCCGGCGGTAGGGGACACCGGGAGATACACACACTCATCATTATATTTGTATCGGTTATACAAAACCTGCGACTATACAACCGACTACACATCGACACCTATTGTTTCATATTTTACGAACAAACAATTCTGGCAGCTAGCTGAGGTAGGACTAGCGGGGAAGAGGCGAGGAACTGCTTTTTGATTGGTCTTACAAATGTCATACCGATAACGCGCGATCGTAAAATAGTAGTGTTAGGGATGGGACGGGTTTAATTAGTACGATCTATTTTATCGACATTGCTTGTAAGCAATGAAACGAGGGTTATATTTTATTAATTCTATACATAGTATAAAACAAAGTCGCTTTTACTGTCTGTCTGTCCCTATGTATGCTTAGATCTTTAAAACTACGCAACGGATTTTGATGCGGTTTTTTTTTAATAGATAGAGTGATCCAACAGTAAGGTTTTAATGTATAATACATGTATAATATACTAGAGTAATACCGATTATTTTAGAGGTTTCTAATGTAATGTCGTAAATAAACACTTTTTTTGTGCTTTTATTGCAAACGCTAACGAAACCTCTACGAGACAGATCAAAATAATGTACTACAGTATTGTACACCATAGAAAGGTCTACAAAAAAGTCCGCGATAGCATATGTCTATCTCTTAAGGATAACTTACAGTAACCATTTTTATCTTTTATAAATGACAAAAAATAATGTGTCATTTGCCAAGCTATTTTGAACAATGCAGTATTATTCCTTATCTAATTGAATACTTTACATACGTTGTGCATTTAATGTAGACCAAAATCGCCATTCAAACCATATAATTTGGACGAATGACTTAAGAGATATCTCGTGATGGAAAAAAAATACGAGCGCGGCGACGCAGCCGGGCTGTGGCCAATGACGGCAGTGAACATACAGAGATTTTAAGCAATACAGCATAAATCATTATCCAATTAAGTACCTTAAATACATTTTGCTTTTAATATAGATCAATATGGCCCTTTACAGCATGTAATTTAAATGAATATTTTCGAAGATATTACAGATTAATAGGTTATATCATTTTCAGTCATTCAATTCATTCGACATTTTTTTGGAAATTCATAGTAGGTACCTTGGTTAGATAGGAATTAGAATAAAACAATAGAATTATAGCCAAAAAGCGGTAGTAATGTAGGTATTTAAGTTCAAAAAAGAACTGAATAGGATACCTATCCTATTTAGTTTTTGAGCATTTTCGTTAACGGTTTAATAGCAGCCAAAATGCTTGCTTGTGCTTGGGTAGTGGTGGGGTGGGGGGGGGGGTCTAGCTCATGACGTTGCAACGTAAGACCAATGTGTTACAACCAGGTGTCTGAATGATTGTAGTTGGTTCGCTAGATACGAATTTAAAAACTTAAACCTAGTCTGAATAGTGATTAGAGTCAGACATAATAAGGGTATGGTCTCGATTTTACAGAATAAATCTGCAGCACATCTTTAAATTATAGTTTGCTGCAAATTACTGTGATAATGTTTATAGATTGTAAGAATAGTATTTATTTAGTAATTTTGTGTGTAATCATAATCATCGTTGCTTACGAACAGATAACTTAAAAAAAATGAATAAGGATTAAAAATTGACTGAAAATAAGAAAAAAATATGTGTAAAATAAAGCTAATGATGAAATACGAAGTTTTATTTTCAAATATACCCATTCTCCCGTTGTAATACCGCCCAGGCTGCTGGGCCTAAACACCCTTCCCTAAAGTCGCCAAGTGCAGCAGGCCGGTCGCGCGACCCTCTGCTCAGTATGGATATCTTATGGAGCTCTAATAGCTAGTCTATCTATCCTGCCCTTTTTAGGGTTACGTAGTAAAAGCTCTCCGACCCCTTATAGTGTCGTCATATCCGTAGGTACGTAGTAATTCTTGCGTTGAAGAAAATACGTACCTACCCTCAATAATCCAATAAGTACCATTATTAGAGTTATTGCATTGTACTCCTTACTTTACTTACACGGGTACCAGAGCCTTAACGAATAAAACCGACGCCTACATAACATAAGTATTTGCCTTTATTATTTCATCGGGCACTTGTTCTTGGGATAATTTAAATAATGGCTACATCCTTTATTTAACATACGAGCATATGTTTGAAGTTACAACTAAATTGTATAAATGAAGTAATTATTGACGCAATAAATTTCGGGAAACTGCATGCTTGACTCTAAACTAGGGGGTGACCAGCACGCCGGGCGCCACTGGAAATACGTTTGCTTGTAACCAGAGACGCCCGGCAACGGACGTTAGAGCGGCCGCGGCCTTGGTCGCGGAACTAAAAAAAAAAAGGGGGTGACCAGCCAACCAAACGTCAGGATGGCTGGTCAACAAAAAACATTTAATTTCTAAGTATAGGTACGTATATCCAATGTAGCAATTATTTATGTATTAGGATCGGATCGTCTACAAAGAAAAATGTTCATGTGCTTTTCTCTACTCAAGCAAAAGGTCTATAAACAATGTATTATATGAAGCAAATAGAAGCAATTATGTAGCAATTTTCGAATCAACTCTCATAGACCAACGCCACAGACAACCAGCCATTCTGACGCACACCACGCACTCCAATGGTGGATTGTGTGATTTATTTTTGTATTGTGTTAATTTTCAACGGGATAAATTTAAATGCACAGCTAAAAACTTATCGCCCCTCAATTTATAAGCAAGCAGAAGATTAACTTTTTTTACAGCAATTATTTTTTGCTTGAAGGGAATTTTTTTTAGTACAAAACAAAGGTTTTTTGGTTAGAAGTTAAAAATTCTACAAGGAGTTCATGGTTATGGTCATAAATTGATGTTATCCTGTTTAAAAAAAAACGAAGGGTGTGCGTGCTGGACATTTTGACCACCACTGACAGCTAACGTCAGTGCATGGAGTAGGTTGCCAATTTGCCATGGGCGTTCCAATAGGGGCGGCACATTCATGAACCAATGTTACTCTCTCTTTACGTTCGTGGGCACAACGAAGGGTGTACGTGCTGGACATTTTGACAACCACTGACAGCTAACGTCAGTGCATGGAGTAGGTTGCCAATTTGCCATGGGCGTTCCAATAGGGGCGGCACATTCATGAACCAATGTTACTCTCTCTATACGTTCGTGGGCACAACGAATGGTGTGCGTGCTGGACATTTTAACAACCACTGACAGCTAACGTCAGTGCATGGAGTAGGTTGCCAATTTGCCATGGGCGTTCCAATAGGGGCGGCACATTCATGAACCAATCAAAGAAGAATCAAAGAATCAATTTCATTTATTCAGTTTAGGCACATAAAGAGCACATATGAATGTCAAAATTTTACAATTTTGTCAAGTAATATTATAAAAATACTAAATTAAGTAAGTACATAAATAACCATTAGAAAATGATTCTTTCGCTGGTTCGGTAATTTGGTTCTCCTGAGAAGAGACCAGCAAGAAACTCAGGTAGATTATCCATTTTCTTTTTTAATATTGTTTTGTTTACATTGTTACAATTAGTTTCTATTGTATTATACGAGTGGCCAACAACAGAAGATTAGGGTGACCATGCATTTTTATCATTAAGATATTCGTCTACATTATAGTAGCCTTTCATCATCAAACATTTTTTAACTACTATTTTAAACTTATTAAGAGGCATGTCAACCAAATCCTGAGGAATTTTATTATAAATTTTTATACATTTGCCAACAAACGAAGTCTAATTTTTGTCATTGCCAATTTATTTTTATTTCTTGTATTAAAATTAAGGGTATCGGAATTTTTTTTGAATAGATCTATGTTCTTCCGTACATATAAGATGTTGTCGTAAACATATTGAGAAGCAACTGTTAAAATATTAATTTCTTTAAATAATTCTTTCAGCGAGTCACGGGGTCCGAGTCTATAGATTGCTCGTATAGCTCGTTTCTGTAATATGAATATTGTCTCAATATCGGCAGCTGAGCCCCACAGCAGCAGACCATATGACATAACGCTATGAAAGTAGCTAAAATAAACTAATCGTGCCGTTTTTTCGTCAGTCAGAGACCTTATCTTTCTAACCGCATAGGCAGCTGAGCTAAGTCTTCCTGCCAAGGCTGTGATATGAAGACCCCATTGTAGTTTACTATCTAGAGTTATCCCAAGAAAAACTGTGGTATTGACTATTTGAACTAATTCATTATTCATAGTAATATGAGTATCCACCTGTCTAACATTGGGCATAGTAAATTTTACACATTTTGTTTTCTTCGCATTGAGCAGCAAGTTGTTACTTGTGAACCAATGCAATATTTCCGAAAGGGTATTATTTACATCGTCAAGTGCTACTTTTTGTCTATCACTTTTAAAAATTAATGATGTGTCATCAGCAAATAATACTATCTCACAAAGATTTTTAGTGAAATAAGGAAGATCGTTTACGTATATTAAGAATAAAAGGGGTCCTAATATAGAGCCCTGGGGTACTCCCATGACTAATGAGGCGCCAGAAGAGTCGGTGCCATTAATGTTTACTTTTTGTACTCTACCAGTGAGGTAAGACTCGAGTAAGCCAAGTGAGCTGTTCGAAACACCATAATAACCTAATTTTAGTAGCAAAGTCCCATGATCAACACAATCAAAAGCTTTTGATAGATCACAAAATATACCAATAGCATCCTGCTTTTCCTCCCAAGCATCAAATATATGTTTCACAAGTGCAACTCCTGCATCCGTTGTGTTCCTGCCTTTAGTGAAACCAAACTGTTTGTTATGAAGTAACTTATTGTCTGTAAAATGTGAAAGCAATTGATTAAATATTATTTTTTCAAAAATTTTACTGAGGGATGGGAGTATGGAAATAGGTCGAAAATTTGAAGGATCACTTTTATCTCCTGCTTTAAATAAAGGAATGATTTTACTATACTTCATAAGATGAGGAAACTGATTTTCATCTATACATTTATTGAATATGAATACAAGGTGAGGTGCTATAGCGGGCACTATTGATTTTATTATATTAGTTGAAATGCCCCAAAGATCCTCGGTATTTTTTATATTTAGTTGTTTAAAAGTTTTAAGTATAGTGACAGAGTCAATATACTGAAAATCAAAGTTAATTCTACATTTATCAACACTAGATTTAAGAAGAGAATTGGCTACGTTTTTTGACGAATTTAACTTATTTGTAGTGGTGATTGGAACATTTGTGAAGAAAGATTCAAATGCATTGGCCACTTCAGAATCAGTTTTAATATGTTTATCATCTATTTTTAACTCGAAGGATCGATCACGTGACTTTGCTTTACAAGTTTCTTTGTTAATAACATTCCATATTGCCTTCGTTTTATTATCAGATTTTTCAATTTTAGCCCGTATATAATTAGATTTAGCTGTTGAACATACTTTTTTGAATAGTTTGGAGTACTTTTTAATCTGTTCAATTACTTGTGGCTCATTAGTAGATGCCTTTGTCTCGTATAATTCATATAATTTCCTTCTACTTTTATAGATTCCAGGCGTAGCCCAATCACTAAATTTTATTTTAAATTGATTTACATTTATTGTTTTTTTAGTGAAAATGTTATCACATTCGTATTTGATTACTCCGAACAAATCTCCGTAATGATCATTCGGGTGTTTATCATTATTCAACTCCAAAAGAGGTACTTTATTCTTAATGTTTTCTTTAAATTTTTCTAATCTATAAGTTGTGATTGGTCTACAAACAATATTTTTTGATAATGGAACATGTTGGAACTTAAATCTAGCTAACTGACCTGCATGATCTGAATTTACAAAATGTATTATAGATTTCTCATCTACATCGCTGTTAGAAAAAATATTATCTAAGCAGGTAGCTGATGTGGCTGTGGTGCGTGTTGGTTCACAAAAAAGATTTTGTAAGTTAAAAGATTTAAAAAGGTTGAGGAACCTTAGCGCGTTCTGAGAGTTTTCTAAAATATTAATATTAAAATCGCCACATACAACTATAGTCTTCTTACATTTACATACCTTTTTTAAGGCTTCCTCCATAATGGACTCAAACAGGTAGTAATCTCCAGAAGGAGGTCTATAGACACTAATAATAATATATTGTTCTAGCTCTGCACATGATAGTTCAATATTTCGCTCACTTGTGAGTGCTACTACGTCTTTTCGGTCTTTTGATTTTAATTTGTCATTAATTAAAATGAGAGACCCACCTCTTATAGCGGAATCTCTAGTAAACGCACTAATGATTTTATAATTATCAATATTAACTAAGAGTTCATGTTTTTTTAACCAGTGTTCAGTTAAACAAAGTACATGGATACGTTTTTCATTTAAAAATAATTCTAGTTCTAACTCTTTGCCAGAAAAGCCTTCAATATTTTGATGAATTATATTCATGAACATAGACTTTTCCTTTGTCCTTAAATTTAATTTGCTAGGGATTTCCTCTATTGTCCTACAACTAAGTTTAAATTATTGTCACCCTTTTCAGGAACAGATTCCAAGGTCACAAGACAAACATTGTCACTTTTCTGCTCAATAAAAGCAGATTGTTTAGCCAAGTTTTTGGCTGAATAACTAATAAAATATGATAGCGAAGATGCTATCTGTCTCCTAAAATATCTATTCAAATAGAATTTATCTTCCGTCAATAACAATTTATTTTCTAAATACATGTTAATGTCAATCAGATGGAATTTATTTGGATTATGAAATGTCAATGTATGTATTGTTTGATTTAGCTTATATCTAAGATTGTTTTCGGCCTGTGACAAGCCACGGCTATAAGGAAGTGTGAATAAAATAATGTTTTTAACATCTAATAAGCTCAGTAATTCTAAACAGTTTACAATTGCATTTCTGTCTGCATTTCCCCTATCTCCCACCAAAATTAAAAGTGTACAGTTGCTGTTTAAATTACAATTTTTAATTTTTTTTATAATGTTACAGTAAGTTAATCCCGGCATACAATAGTTAGTAACATTTTGTTCTAAATATGAACTAAGTAACTGGCCCATTGATTTCCCTAATTCATCACAAAACATCACTATTTCAGATTTAATCATATTTCGTTTGGTGAAGGAACTACTGGGTTTCTTGTTTGACTCAAGTGAAGGGCTTATGTTTGAAGTCAGCGAGGACTTACAGACCGGCTCAGGACTAATTAAATGGTTGTTTGATGTCAATGTGGAATTTGGACTCATAAGCTTCTTCATGGCCAGAATGTATTCCTGATACTCACTTTTAACATTACAATACCTGTCAGTCATTATGTCTAGTGAATTTTTTAAATTATTAATTTCTGATTCTAACTTTAAAATATTGTTATTATGATCAGAGATATTATTTTCAATTAATAATGAATACATGTCAAGTTCATCGCCTAGTTGCCTTCTCTCATTAATATACTTGACTTTTTTGTACATACTTTTTTGTCTTTTAATAAGTTTTTGTGTTTTTCTTATGTATTTATTAATTTTCACATATTTCTTAATTTTGTTTCTACTGCACTCAACTATCTTGTGATTGGAACAATGAGCTGTTAAGGTATCATCCTTTGTTAAATCTATAGTAATAGTGGGTTCTAAGCTGGGTTCAGTAGCAACAAGGCTGGGCACACTACCAACTAACTCCTCAAACAAGTTATGGGTATGGGATACTATGGTGTCACGTTTCTCAGCCTCAAGGTGGGAAATGAGGTGGTGGGCTTCGTGCAGTTCCTGTTCCAAGACTGACATGCGCTTGAGACCCTCTTCATACTCGTCACTACACTCTCTGAACCCAGTCACAATATTTTGTAATCTGTCCCGCTCATCTAACACTAACCTATTCTCTGTGTGCATCTCAGCCATCTGCTTTTTTATGAAGTCGTATTTATTTAGGCTATCTAATAGTTCCTTTTCATTTTCATCTCTTTCCCTATGCAACTGTTTAATCAACGTTTTGGATACCTCTAATTCCTTCAATGTCAGGTCAAGTTTTCTCAAGATATCTTCTTGTTTAGCCTCATCACGGCGAGCAGAATACATGCTACGTGTGACTGGCATTACGATATTATAAATTTATACTGACTTAGATAGTAAAAAGCTACCTGATAATACACTAAATACACAAATAAATACGTAAGTAATGTCAAAAAGAATCTGATTGAATATACTACAACTTCAAAAACTAACAGGTACGATAATAAGTAGTTATTTATTAGTACGATTACCTGTATAAAAATCACTCAAATCACATTAAATCCGAGTTGATAAAGTTTCACTTTTAAAATTTTCAAACAGTCATTGACTTTTAGCCGGTAAAACAAAATACGCAAATATCACTAATTTCTTATTTATTTTACACTGGGTTTTACCTAGATACACTTTGATAATGGTAAGATTGTGTTTTGTGATGAATTTTAGCCCTAATTATCGAAAATATTAATAATAAATTAAAATAAATACAAGACGAAATGCGAACAGATGTTAGCCGTAGTGTTGCCACAACCCAAAAAAAAAAAAAAAAAAAAAAAAAATGTTACTCTCTCTATACGTTCGTGGGCACAACGAATGGTGTGCGTGCTGGACATTTTAACAACCACTGACAGCTAACGTCAGTGCATGGAGTAGGTTGCCAATTTGCCATGGGCGTTCCAATAGGAGCGGCACATTCATGAACCAATGTTACTCTCTCTTTACGTTCGTGGGCACAACGAAGGGTGTGCGTGCTGGACATTTTGACAACGACTGACAGCTAACGTCAGTGCATGGAGTAGGTTGCCAATTTGCCATGGGCGTTCCAATAGGGGCGGCACATTCATGAACCAATGTTACTCTCTCTTTACGTTCGTGGGCACATTACACTGAAAAACGTCAAAAACAAGATTTCAGAACAAAACTACATACAATAAAATTAGGTCAAATGGTAATTTATTTACAATAAGAATTACAATATACAAAATAAACATAATTATAGACTAAAAATACCTACATTACAAAAATCGTTTAAAAAATCCTCCGAGTCATTGCCGACTGGGAAGGTTCCCAGGATACTGGCTGTGTTGCCACGTCGGATGGCGATACTTATTCTTTGGGCCAGAAAATAGCCAGCCTTCTGGTCCTGAGATGCATCGATTAGGCGTTTAGCAATGTCTCTATAAAGGCGGCGAGCATTCGGACCCCATGACCCCAGTGTCTCAACCCCAAACGGCTCAAATATGTAATCACCTGCTAGGTTAGCATATTTACGTCGTTTAAGGCCTTCAGCCGATGCAGCAGCAGCGCCGGCACATCCGGATGTGCTTGGAAGGTGTGAAGGTGCTAAGGTGTCAACGCATGTAGCGTCCCACACCAAAGGCCTTCCGATCTTCCACGGTAGCAACGACATACCGTCCGGTCTCTTTCCATCGCTTCGTGCTAAACCATTTGGTTCACGTACGGCCGGAAGACCTGCGGTGGAAAGAGCCCTACGAATTATGTCGTTTAGAATAGCGTGCCGAGGTATACGACCTGCGCTTCTGCTACAAGAAAGGCCATGGTGTCCCAGATTATCGACGGCCACTCCACAGGTGCAATGATGCGGGGATACACAAGGTGTACCCAGCCGAAGGCAAGTGGCAATGCGGAAGATTGTGTCGTCCAACATTGTACCGTTGTTGGGTGATGGGGGGCGCCTGGATCCATAACCCTGACTCCCATTCTCCAACAGCTAGTAGGCGTGCACGCTCTGAAATATTGACAGAAGTGTCAATTACTTATTGTATTAATTCTCAATTTACAGAGCGGTGAATCCCACAGTCGCTGTTAGCCTAGGCGTGAGGGCAGGTCAGTGTCGGGGGGTCAAGACATCCTCCAAGCATTTATGGCATCGGTCTAGCATCGCACCTCGGAATCAATCAGTGTATTTGACAAAATTTTCCCGACTAATTCTTCGGTGCTATGGACCGACGACAGAAATGCTGGCAGACTGACATCTGTGACTCTACGAATACCTAGCCCGCCCAAGCGAACTGGAAGAGACGCTTGGACCCAGGCCCGGTCATTAATATTTACATTTAAAATTTTACACAAAGAATTTTGTATTAAGTTGTCTAGTCTGCCCAAAATTTCTAAATTTTTCCAAAATTGTCCTGAACGGAGGGCATGTGTAAATTTGGGTAAGAAAAGACAAAAACGAAGAATAGTGAAAGCTGAATGAATACTGATATTACATAGACTATCAATAACCTGATCAAAATTTTGAATTTTTTCCTCGATAAAAGTGGAAAAGCCATCTTCTAAAATCGGGGACCCTAGGAGGCGTAAAGAAGTTTTGTCCAAAACTTTTATGTTGGGGGCCAAACAGTTGAATTTGGAGATGTTGTTAATTTATCTGTGTTTTCAGATATAAAAATCTCACATTTATTCGGGTTCAGTTCTAAGCCAATTGACTGAAACTCGTTCTTTATTAGGGCTAAATCTTGTAAAACTGTCTCTACTTTTCCCCCTAAAGTCCCGTCGTCTATGTACCAAATGTTGAATTTGGATTTTTTTTTTTAAATTAGGTTCATTTTTTGTCACACGCCTGCACGCAATGTACTTGGCATTTGGCATTTGGAAAGCAGTAGAAAAAGCGTTGCCGCCGCGCCTCGGCCGCCCAATATAAGACCTTATATATATATACCTATACTAGGTAAAGCTACGCTGCTGTAAACAGTGCGCGGCAGCGAAGATTTTTTTTTTTTTTTTTTTTTTTATTTAAATTGAATATTGAGCTTCGTCACGACCTTAATTGAAATCAGCTATTAATTTAGGTGAAAAAAATTTAATTATCGGTCAAGAGGTTGCTGAGAAACGAACATCCGAATATTTTACATTTAACCTGCTCCATGGGAGCTCCGCTCGCCTTCGGCTCGCTTCGCTCAATAATACAGATTGGCCGGATTGGCGCCATAGTGCTGCTTATGGCGCTGGCGCCCGCGCCCGCGCCAGCGCGCGGAGGACTGACATGACATTCGGATCTTCGTAGTATACCTACGCAGTGGTGTGATAAACGGCTTTATTTTCACAACGGTTTTAAAGCTTATGCTTATATTTTTAAGCAGATTTTAAAAAGAGCTTTTTACTTAAACCGCTTTTTTAGTAAATTTTCTATAAACGTAACATAAATTGGACATGCTTTATTGTTTTAATTAATAAATCGTTACTGTAACTATTTTACTTTTTAAACAAACAGAAAAGGTTTTTAATTAAACCGGTTTTAGGGTTCCGTACCGTACCCAAAGGGTAAAACGGAAACTCTATTACTGAGACTTCGCTATCCGTCCGTCTCTCTTGGGCTGTATCTCATGAACCGTGATATTTAGAAAGTATAAATTTTCATAGATGATGTAGGTATTTCTGTTGCCTCTATAAAAACAATACTATTTAGGGGGCTCCCAAACAACAAACGTGAATTTTTGCTGTTTTGTTAAGGAACCAAAGGGTTCCTTAACAAAACAACAAAAATTCACTTTAACACAAAAATTAACGCACTAAAGTGCGTGAGTCCAACTCGCACTTGGCCTGGAATGTTTCGTTTGTTTGATCGCAATAATTTAACCTGTATATCCCCATCATACCATCATACCATGGCCAAAACTCGCGAAAATCGACATCCACGTGGGCGGAGTCGCGAATGCATATTAAATAAATTCATTGCATTGAATTTAAAGCATAAAGCTTAAAGCTTCACACAACACAACGAAAATTTATACGACTTGAAGTAAATGTAGTTTCTAAACAGAAATAATCTACATTTTAAAACTAATTTTAATTTATCCGCATAATCATGTTAAACATTTTTTTAAATTTTCGATCCTATTTTTGACTAATAAAGTCTATTTTGCGCCACCGCCAAGGCAACGGACACTTAGCTACTAGTGCGGCTCGCAACAAAGGTGCATGTTGCAAAGTTGCCATTCCGTTCCATTTAAATAGTTTTCACGAATAAGCATTCTCTCTATAAAGATATTCAAAACGTACTTATACGCTTTTTTTTAAAAAAGCAGACTTTTCGTTATGTTATGTTTAAACGGTTAATTTATTGAGTATGAGTACATACTTGTCAATGATATTAAAACCGTCATTGGTGCTTGTCCTGCTTGTGCCATGTAGGTACTTATTGTACTTAGTAAATTAGTACAAATCTCTAATCTGTGAGTGCATGTGCATATTCATTCGGGACAAATTTACATTATTTGCAATTGCAAGAAGCAAGTCGTGTACCTGTTTTGGTTTTGACAAAATCTGTACTAAACACCATCCGTAAATCCGTAGTTAATTCATTCTTGCAATATGAATAGGCTTACACGGTTGAAGTAGCACACACCTACAGTATTTATTTTAGTTTTTCATACATTTACTACTTACTGGTTTGCTCCTCACGTAGGTAAGTAAAAAAGTTAATTGTAACTTCCAAGTGGCCCAATTTTATTGAACTGTATACAACACGAGATATTTTTTTTGTTTGTTCGCTCAATCCATAATTGGGTGAACAGACAAAACCAGCATCTAAGGAAACAAAAGGGGGATACTTAAGTACTATTTTCTGACTTAGTCTGTTATACAAATGACATTATTGAAGTTGTTTTGCAGACTACACAGGATATATGCTGCGCTGCTGAGGTGGTATCGCGGTTCTTTGCTCGTGGTTTTGCTATCGGCTAGAGCCTCTGTATCGAGAGTCAGAGCGCCTAGTCGTTGGCAATTCTGCTTTCGTCGCGGATGTTATGCACGCCGTACACCCAGTCACAGAGTTAACGAAAGTCTACACAGAGCGATAGACAGGATTCAACTGTTGATGCACATTGAATTTTTAGTGCCATCGCTGTTTGTGGACTATCTCTCAACAAATTTATGGGGCTTAGAATAACTTCGAAGGTGGAATGCCTTCCAGTTTCTCTGTGTAAAATCTGTTTACTTCTTAGAACTGGGATTATAACGTTATGGTATTTTAGTCATAGAAACACTAGTTATTTGTTATGCACAAGTTAAATAATTACTTTAAATTCATCTCCAATAATCACCATCACAGTATTCACATTAATTTGATCACAGGATGTTGTAATTGTCATCATATTTAGTTGATACTCTTGAAGGTAGCTCAGTATACAGTCTAAAACTCATACTATACTAATCTATTTTAGTAATGTTTGAGTTTAAAACTGTATCCTGAGCTACCTCTGAAGGCCTCAAACAGCGTTAATATGCTAGCCTAGCAGGTGATTACATATTTGTGCCGTTTGGGGTTGAGACACTAGGGTTGTGGGGTCCAAGTGCTCGCCACCTTTTAAGATACATTGCTAAATGCTTAATCTATGCTTCGGAGGACCAGAAGGCTGGCTATTTTCTGGCCCAAAGCATTGCCATCCAACATGGCAACACACCCAGCATTCTGGGAACCTTACTAGTCGGCAACGATGTGGAGGATTTTTTAAACTTAATTTTGTAGATTGTAAATATTTTTAGTAAATTATGTAGTATATATTGTAATTGTTATTGTAAATATAAGTATTTAATTAAGTAATGGCAGGTGATTTAGTAAATAGTTACCTGATGTTCCTAATTTGACATTGCCACATTTCATCATCATTCTCTCGTTTGTGTGTGATATAGATGTTAGAATTGTATCATTAGAATTGTAACTAATCAATATCCAAAGTTTTACTCACATAAAAACTATATAGGTAGTTTCAATTAAATATAAGGCTTTCATCGGTGAACAAAATTATCTATATCTATGTTAATATTATAAAGAGAAAAGATTTGATTGTTTGTATATAATAAGCTCCGAATCTACTGAACCAATTTTGAATATTCATTCTTTAATATCTACATTATCCCTGAGTGCTATAGGCTACTTTTTATTTTAATTGGGAATGAAAAATCTATATCAGGTAGGGGCGGAGTCATGTTAGTCAAAGAATCAAAACTTGTTTAGATTACCCAGATATGCAGTGTGATCTTAGTAGGTAACAAAAAACACATTTGAATTTATCATTATTCTGTGTTTTGTCACTTCAATAAAATTATCAAATTACTCATCATATTTTTAGAAAAAATGAGTGATAAAGAATTAATCCAATCTACCAAAAAGAGAAAACTTAATGATGGCAGTTGTTTGGAAACACAGGAAGAGGTGACAGACACTTATGTAGACTTAGTAGACTCTACTGACCCTGAACCAAGGGAGATTATAAATGGCCTATATGAAGCTACAAATGAGCCAAAGAGACACACAAAAGCTCTGACTGAGTCTGTAGAAAATGCAAAGGATTCAAATGACTCAACAGAAAATGTAACTGTATCACAAGATAAACTTCGTAATTTTGTTACACAAGAAGATGTAGATCAGTTGAGACAGTTTCATGTGTTGGATGAAGTCAAATCTAATGATGAAGATAGCAATGATGAGAATTCTGAGGATTCTGATGGTATTTGTGTCAATATTACTTTAATATGCATGTACTGACTGTACTGTAGGTTCAAAAGTACATTTCCATTCTTACAATGCAATGACTTCACTACTTGTATGCTGAAGCCTAGACTCGAGACTGCTTAGATTCTATTTAGTACCTTGACTGTACATTATATGATATCATGTTAGCAATGTTTAGAGACATAGCTGAGATCACATTGTGTTTTAGGTAAACCTATTGAGCTCCCTGAAGATGAGCTTGAGATGATGTTGGAAGCAGACCTTCCTGATGAGATCAAAGGGGCTCCTAAAATGAGAGAAAAAGCTTATGTCACAATACAGAAGACAATTTTAGAAGGTATTCTTAATTTTTATGATATTAGATTCTCAGAAACTAGTGAATTTTGAAGTCTGTTAGTCTAATAAATTTGCATGAGCAATTGTTGTAA
The DNA here is from genome assembly GCA_963556515.1 of Nudaria mundana. Lineage (NCBI taxonomy): Eukaryota > Metazoa > Arthropoda > Insecta > Lepidoptera > Erebidae > Nudaria > Nudaria mundana. The sequence continues at coordinate 1,308,982 of OY748307.1, forward strand.
GTAATTTTTCCACTTCATACTATGAACACTTCTTGTGGCAGAAAAAGGTGTCAATCACTTCGAAGTGCTGCCCATGGATTGGATAATGGTGCGCCACATGAGCGGCATGCCCATCTTTATGCATCGGTTCACGCGTGTGTGCACACTCTCCAAGCCCTATTTCCTCGGCAAGAATAATACCAGAGTGAGTTCTATATTTACTTCCTGATTATTGGTTGTCATGTTGAACCCGTAACAACATTAGCTATATGGATGGTTTCACATATTAATCAAAAGCATAAATAAAGGTGCGGTTTAGAAAAGAAGCGTATATTTTTTGTCTGTCGGTATGTCTACTGCTATAATGAATTGGGAATTTACATTACAAATTGATAAATGGATAAACAATTTGAACGATACATCAATATAAAATTTCATTATTTCACAGCGTCACGACATCCCAATTAGCGCAATACCCTGCTATGCTTATAGAAGAGCTTTAGAAGAAGAAGAGAAACAGAAAGAGATTGATAAGAGCATTGAAGATCAAATACGTAAGCATTCCTCGGTGATTCAAAATAGTAACGGTGAGGCTCCATCCCTGAAAAATATACAGACATTTACTAGCAGTCAGGCTTCTAATGCAGATTTACAACTGCAAGGGAACTTGGTGGAGTCAGAATTGCCTTCCATAAATATTAATCCAGAATCTGTCCTAAAAGTCGACAAGAAATCTTCAGAATCTTCAAATTCAATGGACTCTGAGTGTAACCCATGTGCCCAGCTTAATACAGAAATACCTAATGAAGAAGCTTCATTAACCACAGAAGGTAATCTTGAAACTGAATTAGTTAGAATGTCTCCATATAATAGTACTTTTGCTGAAGATGTAAATTTTCAAGATCAAAATAGTTTTAAAAATGCAAAGTGTGATCTAACAGCAGAACTTAACAAGGATGCTTTGAAAGCAAATGCTGTCCAAACTGAAACACAACGCAAGTGTCCATACATACATACCTCTACTGAAACTACAGTGACAAAGGACACAGTACCTCCAGGTCGGAAACCTGTGATTCTGCCAGGCGGTATAGTTATGCCCCCACCCCGGGTGGAGACCCTCCATAGCAGTTGGAAAACTCAACAATTGACACCAGAACAGTTGAACGATTACTGTAAACGGTTGTTTAAGTTTAAAGAGATCAATTATATGCATTTCAAGTAAGTATAGAGTATAAACTTAAGACTAACGGGTCTTTTACACGATTATTGAGATATATAGATACCTCAGATCAGCAAATGTACTCGCCACCTCACCGAACGCCCGCTTGCTGATACTATCAGTGTGGTATGCCGTAGTGGCTCTCCGAACACAATAGTTAGTGACAACGAAGTGAGGGTAGTTGAACAAACCCGCACTTCACAAGCCAGTCCACCCGTGACCACGGCTCTTGTAACAGGGCCGAAACGTCGGGTAATAAAGAGGTATGTATATATCTCAATAATCGCGTAAAAGACCCGTTAGTCTTAAGTTTATAATGTGTACAAAACGCGAAAGTTTAAAGAAGTAAGTTGTATTTATATTGAGTTACTAGTGGACCCGGCGAACTTCGTACCGCTTAACAGTTCAAAAGGCTTCATACGAACGATTATATATTTCTATCTAAGTAACTTAGAATCTCAAATAAATGGAAGGCGATTATTACATTAGGTAAAATAATAAAATTAAAATTTAGTTTGGCAAGTGCTCAATATGTGTCCCGTTCTTTAATCCCGTTCTTTAATCCCGTTCGGAATTTTCTTCCTAACAATTTCGCTACCTGTTAATATTTTTATCGCGTAAGCATATCTAAGTGCCATGTTCTTTCGTTTATTTTAAAATGAGCCTGTCGTAAAATAACAATACTTTATACTATTTGACCGGTTTGATTCCCGGTTCAGACAGACGATTTTTCAAAATATAAGATTCCGTTGACAGAATGGAGTTGTGATCGTCGTAACTTTCACTACAAACACGGGTAAAACTCGAAGGCGTACGAATACATTCATGCATATTTTACATGTCAATCCTTCTAGAAGACTTAAATAAATAAATAAATAAATAAATATATTAGGACAATGCACACAACGCCATCTAGTCTCAAACTAAGCAGAGCTTGTGATATGAGTACTAGATAAACTGATATAAATACTTATATACATTTTATTTTTTTTGTAAATACATACATATTATACATAGGAAACATCCAGACTTCGGTACAAACGCATATGTCATCACACAAAGTTTGTCCCGACCGGGAATCGAACCCGAGACTCCGGCGTCGAAAGCCGATGCACTACCGACCACGCCACCCCGAAGCAGTCAAAGTATGGTAACTTCTACGCCTATCCCATGAATTCGAATGTTAAAACAAAAATGTTTACTGACATTATTATACACTTTTAAAATCTAAAATACTACAATATCCGAATATTGTGGAGAGATGCACAGAAAAATTAAAATAATACGTATATTTACATTTACATACCGTCACTGCTACGATTGATACACAAATAAAACCAAAAGAAAATGGCCGAAAACTGTATAGTGAGTAAGACAGGAGACCGGATAAGAGGTGACAACGGTAGACATCTAGCGGGGATAACTGATCGATTGATAGTTGATCGGTTATCGACCGGCGAAGGCGGAAGATCAAATTGAATTGAGAAAAAAATCATAATTGAACGAAATAAAAATCGCGATGGAAAAATAGGGGTTGATCATAGAGGGTTGAAAATTCAAGGTTGTATGTATTTTCTAATACTGTATCATAAAAAAATAAACATTTATCTAAAAACTAAAAAAAAAAATTTTAGTGGTGGACTACCCTTAACATTTAGGGGGATGAAAAATAGATGTTGTCCGATTCTCAGACCTACCCAATATGCACACAAAATTTCATGAGAATCGGTCAAACCGTTTCGGAGGAGTTTAACTACAAACACCGCGACACTAGAATTTTATATATTAGATGAAATTGTTTGCCTGCTGAATTTGTTATTTTTATAATGTGTCTTGGTGGAAAGCCCGAGTTCTGTATTTCCATAGTTACCAAAGTGTTGTGTTCCTATAGACGGTGGGCAGACCGCCGCAAGTACACCAAGGGCCGGAAGACCATGCAGTACCCCACGCTGCCTGAAGGCAGTAAGCTGATCACCATACCCGCGCAACCCTCGGAGCCTGGACAAGATAGTGGTATACCTATTAGAGAATGAGACTTTATTTCTAGTGTTTTTTTTCTTTATCGCGTTGTTTTCAGAAATTTCAGCGTCTTTATCTGAGTAGAATATAAATCATCATAATTATAATAACGATCAATTTAAAATATTTATGTAACCTAAATATGCTTGAAAGTTTCCGTTGGAAGCGTCGCGTAAACTGGTAAAGTAACGCAACAATTTTGCTTCTGAGCGCTAAGGAATACTAAAATCCCATGGGAACGAAGTCCGGGGTGTCATCATCATCATCATTATTTCCTCATTTCAGCCAATTGACGCCCACTGTCGGGCATAGACCTTCCCTAACGGCCCCCACGACAATCGGGCTTCTTCCTGTGTGTCTGCTGGTGTAAATAAAACTATAATATCAGTCGGAAGATATTAAAAGCAGTGATTATCAGGTGGAAGGGCGAACAAGCGCGACTGGGTGATGAACATGAACGACCGCAGCTACCTGTCCGTGTTCCACGAGTACGTCGGCCGCGCGCTGCAGAAGCAACCCGTCTACCACTTCAAACAACTTGGTAAGACCACATCTGAGACGAGAGTGTTATAACAATGCAACAACTTGACTGTAAGCTGAAAGTGTCGTAAAGAAGCGATCTCTTCCTTAGGATGAAACCGCGCTGGGCCCATAACCTTTATCTAAAACAAAACATGATTATAGGTGTCACCAACGGCATGGAACGAATAATATATTCAATGGAACATAACAATACATATTAGTTAGTAACAGTATATAACTATCGTATCCTGGTCATTCACCATGTTATTATTTTTATCGGGATATGTACCTACCATGGAATAATAATATTGTTTCGAGTTTCCAATATTGCGCCACCATTGCAAGCGCTTTGAGGAACGGGGCTTGCAACGGTGCCGAAATAACGGAAATTCGATATAAAATAAGATTCAAATTTTAAAACCAAACCCGTGTGGGGAAAACAATTTTTTAAAGCGCGTGATGTCTTATCAGAGGCGTTTAATGCTTTGATGACGTCATATTTCAAGCCTAGCCCAACAGTGGTACGCTCCTCAGTGGTGGTGTGATGCTTAAGTTACGTCGGTATGGTTTTGACAAAAAATCCTTAGAACTATTAGGATCTTACCTGACAGATAGGCTGCAGACTGTTCATGTGAACAAAGTTTAGTCCCACGGAACTGACGTCAAAATAGGCGTACCTCAGGGATTAATTCTGGGGCCTTTTCTCTTCTTGGTTTATGTTAATGACTTGCCTTGCATGATCGAGGCACAAGCTGGCATAGTAATGTTCGCGGATGATACATCACTTATATTCAAAGTAAATCGGCATAGTACAGATGCGAATAATGTTAATAATATTTTAAATGATATTTCAAATTGGTTTTCTACAAACAACCTATTGTTGAATGCAGAAAAGACCAAATGCGTTAAATTTACAATGCCCAATGTCAGACAAGCAAACGTCCATGTCGTGCTGGGTAGCCAAAGGTTAGAATTTGTAAATAACACTACCTTTTTAGGAATAACAATAGATTCTAAATTACAATGGGGTGACCATATCACCATTTTAGCTAATAAGCTTAGCTCTGCTGCATATGCTGTGAGACGGATTAGGCAGTTGACAGATGTAGCTACTGCTAGGCTAGTTTACTTCCATAGCTTGATGTCCTATGGAATACTACTTTGGGGAAATGCAGCAGATATAGAAACAATTTTTATATTACGAAAGAGGGCAGTCCGTGCCATTTATTGTTTAGGTAAGAGAGATTCTCTTATGGCGCGATTTAAAGATATTAATATTTTAACTGTAGCTTCCCAATATATATTTGATAACATACTGTATGTCAGGAAAAATATATCTAGCTATACTAAAGAATAAGTGACGTTACAGACAGAAATCTACGTAATAAAAATAAACTACTCCCTCCGTGTTATCAAGGCTTAGCAAGGTTAGTCATTCTTTCAAGGGGGAAGGTATACACTTTTATAATAAATTGCCTGAATCGGTCCTTTGTATGCCCGACAATAAATTTAAAACCTTTATAAAGACCACTTTATGTCCAAAGAGCATATTATAAGACAATTGATTACCTTAACGATAAAAGTGTCTGGCTTGAGCATGGTGCAGGCGCCTCCTAAAATGCCGTAATTGTAGTATATTTTGTACTTTGGTGACTATATACTTATATTTTTTTTGGAGCATTATACACGCCCTTTTTATTTTGACACGGGACCAATGTACATTCGTCCACATTTAGTCTTAAGAAAATGTGTAAATGAGTTAATTATTGAAAAAGAGTGACCGAGAGTTTTATTGCCAGGTTCTTTCTCTCGGTTCTAATTATTGCTTTGCGAATGGCAGTACATGTAAATATAGAAGCAATGACATTTTTTATTTTAAGTACTTACTGACGTTTGTACGAGCCATTTAGTGACCTATAAAAATAAATAAATCATTTCATTTCCTCAGAGAACGCGGCCCAGCCCTACCAGGCGGTTGTGACCATCGGCGGCATGCAGTACGGCGTGGGCTACGGCACCAGCAAGCGCCAGGCCAAGTCCGCGGCCGCGCGCGCGTCCATACACATCCTCATGCCCGAGGTCAAGGACGAGCTCGACAAGCAGGACCCGGGGCAGAAGGACAAGGGCCAGGCGGCTGACATCCATGTTAGTGTGCTCATTATATTTACACCATTTGTTTCTACTATACATATTTTAAACTTGCTTATTTCCCCTGGGGGTAGGCAGAGACAATGTTCTCATCTCTCGATAATAACTGTTTGTTCCTCATAATACCGGATGATAGGCAATCTGAGAATTGGTCAAATGGCTCTCCCTTAATATCCTAACACGGAAACGCAGACCCGCAGACCTGGCTGGAGCAGTCATTTTACAACAATAATTCCAAATGAATAAAAAAAATGACTAAACCACCTGTTTGAACCAACTTGTAACTATTTTATAAAATGAAGAGAAGAAAATAAGCCACCTTCCTCAAAAGGTTTACCAGCTCTCACTCTATGTCTATTAAAGTGTGAAGGTTTTTGAAAGTCAAATCGTACTGTCAAAAAGAAAATAAACGAATGGACAGAGTATAATAATTTGTACGCCGCTCGGTTGAGCTTGTAGCCGAGACCTAACGACTAATTGTCATCACTAGAGTGTCAAGTGTGAATTTACCTCGATAAAGATAGATGGAATGCGTGAAAGAGGATATGACAAGGAAAGGAGTGCCTGAGGAGATGACGTGTGACAGGGATGTGAGAGGAGGAACACATGTTGCGTCGACTCCAAGTAACTGGGATAAGGGCCAGCAGGTGATGGTGAACTGGATGCCCATTCAGTTGTGTCCGAGCTAACCGACCCGGAATAATAATAGTGTTGGTATATCAGCAAGACTTCTTCGACCTGGTGAGTATCGAGGACCCTCGCATCTCGGAGCTGTGCGCGGCCACGTGCGAGCCCTCCCCGCACGCCGTGCTGCGGACGTGCCTGCTGCGCAACCTGGGCGCGCCTGACCAACAGATGCACATAGAGGTACGGCTAACTGTAGTGTAGGGCAGGCAGAGGTACACACACACACACACACACTTTGCCAATCATTTTGATGAAAGAGAGAATCTAAAACCACTTTGTAATTCAAACTATAATTCCAAGGGTTTATGTTTAAGGAGTTGGTCCACTTTTATCCCGCTGTGATGCGTGGGCTGAGAAAGTAGAGCACGCAACCCTTCAGCTTACTTTGGACTCGATGACCTTGTGTAAAATATCATAAATTCCGACCGGTATTGAGATTGACGGGCAAAGACCTTATAATACAACGGACATAGGATCTAGAACAAATCGCAAGAAAATAATGTCCCGAGTCGACCTATACATTATACATAGGCATACATAGATATAAACAAATTTCATATTAAAATTTAAACCTTGATTCAACGGAATAGTGTTCACTTTTGTTTGCACTAATTTATCGCATTACGTAGCTTCTATCTGTCCGCCTGACTAATTCACCTTATGCAGCTTATACTTGAACTACGTGAACATAGAAACAATGGAGTAGGTTTATTTTGTTAAAGTCTTTTAAGGATTCCATGATATGTACCTACGTAGGCGTAATAATTAATGTAAGACTACAATAAATTCCATAATCTTATAAATTGTAATTACTTGTTTATGTTAGACGAAATAAGCTGAAAAACTAATTAACGACTGACAAAGATTTTATTTTTCGAGTCAGTTTCATAATAAGTAACTGTAGTGTATGAATAACAAAAAGGGAATTAATGAATTTAACTAATTATAATATTATAAATGCCAAACTTCCTGCGGGTGTCAAAGTTCTTCCGCTTTCATTACTATTTTCATAACGCTATTTCGCTACGTCTACTACAAGATAGCCGTGTTTCAAGTGACTGAATTAGTTGCTAAAACTGCGCATCATTAATTTATTTTTATCTTATGGTTAATTTTTGGGATACGAAATTATTGGCTATTATTAGCTGATCACCGTGACTCCGCCCGCGAGATATAGTTATCTCGGCCCCGATTCCCGTGGGAATACATTACCGAGAATCCAAATAAAAAGAAAATAACAGTACATACACGAAATAAAATGACATGTGTAATTATATTTATGACAAAACAATGATACCCTGTGAAAATTAAAAACATTTTTGGGCTTATCTCCTCCATCCAATCAAGGGATTCTTGTACAAGTTTCATAAAGATCGGACCTCTTTTTGTTATGTCCATAAAATGAGCCGAACAAACAAGATTGTTATTTTTTGGATCAAAATATTCTTCTCGCCGTGCTAGGGCAATAATATTTTTCCATTGTGCACAGTGTACTGGATCCCGAGGAAAACTGAAATAGATGTTGGTTCATATAACGAAAAAAAAATCATAAAGAGCCAAGGCGTCTCCACTATAATCTTTGTTCCAAATAGTTTTATCGCTATAGGTAATCCGAATAAATCTGAATGGTCATTTTGTTAGTACATTATTCAGTGAAAATGAAATGGTCTCTTTCTTTTTACTGAGCTTGGGATGAGTTCGAAAGAGACAGATAGGTACTTCGGTATTGGACTGGATTGCAATATTTACTTTTGTCTTTTAATTTATTATCGACGAAATACTGTATTTTAAGTGAAATAATAAATTGCAAATAATAAAACAAAAGCTTATTTACTGAAAATATGATACACCGTCTTCAATTTGCTTTTTTTTCGTAGTTTTTACACGTTTTTACAATACAGTACGGCATTGTGCAACGTGTTGTCGTTCAGTTGTCAAAATCAAGACTGGCGCGCGATTGTTTCTCTTTTAGCGTTTTGTTTCTCTTTTAGTTCGGACACTTTTGAGCGATGATCCGAAATCCATTGTATTTAAAATCATTGTTGACGGGTCTCCCTTGTTTGACCAAAGGAATTTGACAAAAGTTCACTTACCAAAAAATTTTTCGCATAATTTCATTTGCCAAATTATTACTTAGCAAAAAATCTATTCACAAAAAATTGTAACGCAAACCTATTGTTTGGGAAATGAACGTTTAAACTATAACTTGTTTACCAACTAGGACTTTAACATTTTTTATTTAGTCAAATATTTCAGTTGACATAACAGTTTTTACGCAAAATCATCGTTTCTGGCGTAGGAGGTCACACTTTTAACCTAACCTAACCTACCCATTTTGTTTAAAGAAGAAATTAACCTAATCTAAATAGTTGAGTTCCGGGTAACCTACTACAAACAAATTACAATTAATAGTTTTTGTCTTGACAAATCATTTCACCAAACGTTTATTGTCTGAAGATTGTTTACTCTAATAAATCATTTGATTAAAGACCAAATGCCATAATGACATTATACTTGGTAATATTTTGGTAATAAATCATTTGATTAAAGACCAAATGCCATAATGACATTATACTTGGTAATATTTTGGTAATAAATCATTTGATTAAAGACCAAATGCCATAATGACATTATACTTGGTAATATTTTGGTAATAAATCATTTGATTAAAGACCAAATGCCATAATGACATTATACTTGGTAATATTTTGGTAATAAATCATTTGATTAAAGACCAAATGCCATAATGACATTATACTTGGTAATATTTTGCCAAGTAAAAATTTGACCAAATAAAAATATGCGTACTAAAATCATTCGAAATATTGCTATAGTATAAAAAAAAGTTGCTAAAATTTGTTTGGGTCAAAATCTTTTCGTCAAAACGGCAGGCACCCGAGATTGACTCATCCAAATATTCACAGACTCCAAATCAGTATCTATTGTTGAAAGCTTCATATAAATGTATTCGATACATTTTGAGGCTACCTAGTTATAGGGATTAAAGTTGTATTTCGTATACAGATGAAAAAGTTGGAGTTCCAAAAGATCGAGCTGACGATGAAGGTTGGCAAACACTCCGCCACCGTTGTGTGCAAGAACAAGAAGATGGCGAAACAGCGAGCCTCGCAGACTATACTGCAGGTCAGTGAGCATCTCTGTACCTGACACTGACCACACATAGTCACGTACAAACATGGAAAATATTCTCAAAAGTTGTAATTCTTGTAACAACATCAAATCACGGCAAAAAATAAGAATGCCAAGCTTCACCAACAATTATGTAAATGTTAAATTGTATCAAAATGAAGGTGTTTCCAATCACCAGGCGCTCCACCCTCACGTGCGCTCGTGGGGCAGTCTCCTCCGCCTCTACGGCTCCAGGTCGATGAAGAGCTGCCAGGAGAAGAAGCTGGAGCAGCAGCAGATCACGCTCCTGCAGGACAAGGCCAAGCACAACCAGCCCAACCACGCCGTCCTGCAGAAGCTCAGAGAGGAGATGCGGAAGCTGAAGGAGAGGGACGACGCCCTCGCACCTATAGGGAGTCTGCTGCTGCAACACGACCTGCCCACTGCGGGAGGGTCCAACCTTAACAATGTCGAGATATAAGCGAACTCAACGTCATCTACCAACCTAACCTATGAGCATGTGCTCTAGCTAGACTACTATACATACATGGGTAGGTCCCATAAACTAGACTAGATAAATGATTAAAATATGTCTCCGAATTTGTGTTGTTTTATTTGCACTTAATTGTATATCCCACTCATTCAAAATTGCATCGCCAATCCGAATAATATATAATTTAACTTCAAAAAAAATATCAAAGAAGGAATACAAAATAGCTCACTTTAGACTCTAGTTATATCATCAAGAGTAGGCACTCGCAAATTCTTATTCTGTACATGTATGTTCCACTTTCTATATGTATATCATAACCGTATGTGGGGTGGGGTCAATGTCCTTTTGTGGGTATAGTTAGGTAAGTAGGCATCCCTATGGGGTGTTTGTACCTTTTCTTATTTTTTATTTAGGTCGACAAATTGACGCCACCCGCCTGATGGTAAGCTGTGCAGAAGTCTGGCGACTCTCATAGTACACAGGAATACTATGGAGAGTCGCCCTCAACTTGACGACCCAGTAATGTGCCTCTTCACGCTTCGCTTAAAGAACCCAGGGTTATATGTTGGAGGAAACACGTGAGCAGGCAGGGCGTTCCAAGCCACCATCGTTCGGCAGAGAAACGAACGTTTAAAACGCTCGGTTCTCGCGAAGACGGTTTCCACGGTATGAGGGTGACATCTCTGCCCGGCACGCGTTGTTCGGGATCGGAAGGGAGAGGGTGGGATCAGGTTGAAGAGCTCTTCAGAACACTCACCGTGGTAAATACGGTAGAACGCGGCCAAGGAAGCAATTGTTCGGCGCTGGGCTAGCGGCTCAAGGCTTCCCGTTACCTCCGGACAGTCTATAATGCGACTAGCGCGTCCCTGCATAGCGTCGAGAGAGTCCAGCAAATACTCGCGGAGCCGTCCTAGAGGTGAGAGCAGTATTCGACGCAGGGTCTAATCTGCGTTTTGTACAGCAGACACCTCTTGTGCGGTGTAAAGAATCTTTACCTAGTTTCCGCGAAGCTAGCCCAATACATATCTCAATGTAGTTTGTGTTATTGAGCTCTCGACGAACGTCTATGCCAAGGATGTCTGGATTGTCCTTCATTGGTAATATTGCATTCTGAAGAGTGGGTAGGGGAAGGAAAGGGGATTTGACCCTAATGTCCCAACCTACCTACTGAACACATCGCACAGATAGGGATCAATTGTGATATCTCCGGAAGCAATCCCACCCAATCCGACACTAAACCTCATACTTACTGACCGTTCTTACCCTGTTCTGAATTCTCCTGAACTAACGGCACCAGTGTATTGTGTTACAGCGATATTTAAACACTGAATTTTAAATGAATCCTTACCAAATCAATATATTTTTGTATTTCAAAGCAATGAGTTTGCTTAATTAAACTATTCTTAAAATATGAAGAAACGAAATGAATATGATATGAAGCAAAAATATCGATGTTGTCAGAATACTGAATACTGGTCATCGTAGCTCAGTGGTCAGAGCATTCCCCCTGTTAGGGAAAGGCCGTGGGTTTGAGTCCTGCCGGTGTGTGCTTCAAGCTGTAATCCTCATATTATTATTTGAAATCTTAATGAAAACGAATTTTGACAACGCTAAAAAATAGTCATACATGTAAAAAAAATTGTCGCATTATAGTTTCGGCGTTATAGCTATAAGTTTATAGTGACGATAATGGCTTGAATGTCATGCTGTAATCCTCACTTCTGGTGCAAGCAAACTGTAAAGTCTATCGAATTGGTTTAGGTTCCAAAAATAGTCACGAAATAGTCATAACAACATGCCACATCAGAAATAGTCCATAAAAGATTCCAGAGATACAAAGTTTTTATTTTTTATTTATGTATTTATTAATTTATGTACACACAACGGTATAAGAGCGAGAAGAATACAATACAGAAATATCATTAATACAAGGGCACCACTTATTTCAAATGAAATCTCTTCCAGTGGGCCAGGGGATGGAAATGCTAGGTAGAATAAAGTTAATGTGTGCGTAGATCGGTTGAAATACATAGATACATACAATACACATATACATATTATACTTTTTTTTTTTGTTGTTTTTTTTTAGTTCCGCGGCCCAAGGCCGCGGCCGCTCTAACGTCCTTTACCGGGCGTCTGGTTACAAGCAGAACGTATTTCCAGTGACGCCCGGCGGACTTTGACCACCTCTGTGGTCTCTGCGGGGGTTGGGTCGGGATGAGAATCCCGCGTCGTTGAGGTTGGGTTTTATCCCGCGTCAGTGAGTGAATCTGGTTGCGTGCTATGGGGCAAAGGCCCCGCAGCACGCAACCCTTCTAGCCTGCTTCTGTAAGGAGGACGGGTCGCGATCCCGCCTTCCTCAGGCCCCGATCATGGAGGTCGATGGTCTTGGGCGTAGATGAGTCTGCGGCGCCCTCGCCGCTGACTACGGAACTCGGCGGGGAGGGTACGCTTCCTCTCCCTCTCGGCCGCCTCCTTCGCGAGCACGACTTGCTCGCAGAAGGACACGGCCGCGTTCCACCTACTCCCGCTGGAGACACCATGGCTTGAAGCATGGTCTCCAGCGAGAGGGTATCCACGCCCAGACCCACCACTAGGTCCCGGCGCTGACTCGCCCACGCTGAGCACTCCACCAACGTGTGGAGTGCGGTGTCGTCGTCGGAAACCTCGCAGTGTTGACACCGGGGTGTGACCTCACGACGGATGCGAAACAGATAGCTACCGAAGCATCCATGCCCGGTAACGATCTGCGTCGCACGATACGTGAGGTCACCATGCTGCCTCTGCAGCCAATCGTCCATGATCGGTCTCACCGCCGCGATGATGGTGGTACCCCATTATGGTTGCTCAAGTCGCACCCTCCATGACTCCATGAGATCCTGGCGGAGTTGGGACCGCTGGTCATCGATTTCTCGAGACGCAGGCCTGTGGTCCCGTTCCAGCGCCTCCTTGCGCCATTGGGGTCCCGGCTAGGAGACATGCAGCCTCTCCGCAGATCGTGCGGTAGCTCTTTATTGTTTTGACGGCCAACGTCCTCAACGGTCTGTTAAGGTGCGTTGAGTTGTTGGCCGTCAACCGTGCCGCCCATACGGGAGCCCCGTATAGGGCCATACTCCGCACGATCCCCAGGTACAGTCTCCTGCAGGAAGTGTTGGGTACCTTTAGGTTGGGCATCAGTCGCGAAATCGCGACCGATGCCTGTGTCATCTTGGGGACCAAACTTCGGAAATGTGGTCCGAAGTTCCATCGGCTATCAAGTACGATCCCTAGATACTTCATCGAGGGCTTGATGCCGATGCTAACGCCTCCCACATTTATGCTGGAACCTTCAGGTGGACCGTTCCGAAGTCTGTGAAAACACAGAACCTCGGACTTGTGCAAGGCCACCTACAGTCCCAGCCACCGTATCCGACCCACGACTTGAGCAACACCCGTCGTGACCTTGAGTGCTGCCTCCTGGTACGTTGCACCCCGCGCCGTGACGAGGGTATCGTCGGCGTAGCACGTTACGCCGACGCCCTCAGGCAACGCACCCCGCAGCACCCAGTCGTAGCCGATGTTCCACAGAAGCGGCCCCAGGACCGACCCCTGCGGAACACCGCACGACACATCCCGCCGAGCTGGCCCGAGCCAGCTGGGGAAAGCTATGGCCCTCTCCGAGAGATAGGCCCCGACAATACGACGGAGGTAGAGAGGCGTTTCGTGCTACACGAGCGCCTCCCTAACGCAGCTCCATGGCAAGGTGTTGAACGCGTTGGCGATGTCAAGAGACACCGCCACCACCACCTTGCCCTGCGAGACTGCTTCCTCCGTCAGGCTCTTGACGCGCATGATCGCGCTCACGGTGGAGCCTCTCCGACGGAAACCGTACTGGTTGTCCGCCAGGTCTGGCCCCACCGTCGAGAGATGCTTGACGAGGCGTTCCGCGATAATTCGCTCAAAGAGCTTACACACCGGCCGCCCCGCCTTACGGATCAGGACCAGTTTCCCCGTCCTCCACACCTTGGGAAACTGGCCCCTTTCGAGGCATGCGCTAAAGAGCCCCATCAGTCGAGGCCCGAGTTCTTCGAGGGCCATACATATTATACTTACATAAAATATACATAATTATAAAATAAATAAATACATACAAATATATAAGTACACTCCCTCGACTACCTCGGTGGCACAATGGTACTATGTACGGACTGCCACGCTCGAGGTCTCGGGTTCGATTCCCGGGTCTGGTGGATAATGTATAATTCTCTTTAGAATTTTACCCAGATAATTATCCCAGAGTCTGGAACTTGTGCCCGGTAAATGGCAATAGGTTCGCCCCCTATTACATGGGACCTAACATAGCTGGCGAGATGTGGGTGTGTTTGCACACCTCTGCCTACCCCTTCGGGAAAAAGGCGTGATGCTATGTTATGTTATGTAAGTACAAATTATACAGAAAACATACATACACATAAATATAAAGATATACATAACCTAAATATTATAAATACATTATACATGGGGCACACTAAAAGTATTGCACTTCTAGCTAATCGGAACTATTTGAATTTCGAATGTTATATTTTTTTAAACGTTCAACCTTCTTAGTAATAACAAAAAAAACATGGGGGGGGGGGGGAATCATTTGTCAATTGTTTTTTATCACACATCAAAGTTCTACGTATGCAACGAAAATGGAATTAAGTCGAAAAGATTTTAGAGCGATGATTTTTTATGATTTTAAAAGTTCTCTCTCTCCGCAAGACTGTGCCGCTCGTCTTCAAAATGCTTTTGGGAGAGAAGCACCTTGTTTGAGCACCGTGAGGCGATAGTTTGCTGAATTTGAGGACGAATTTCGTGAAGGGCGGCCTTCAACTGCCATCAACGAAAATAATATGGCTACTGTTAAGCAGTTAATTGAAGAAAACCCGCGGATTACCTATGAGACAATTCAAGGACTATTGGGGATTGGTAGAATCGTGTAAAATTTTCTGGATTTGACTCATAACAATCCCCAAAGTGAAAGTTCCATAGTATATAGTATATGTTCCATGTAAGTTTATGGAAAGTTCGGAAACTTTTTTATCGTTGGATCCCTCATGAACTGACAGCGGAACAGAAGCGGGCTCGCGTGTAATGGTGCTCACAGATGCTACTGAAGTACGACCACGGACATTCTAATGCTGTTTATGACATTGTCACAGGAGACGAAACGTGGATTTATTGGAGTTTACTCCTTAAGAATCGATTTTCATATATAAGGCGCCCGGTATGAGAAAAATCCGAGGGGTAAAACCTACTAACATCTGTACAATTCCACTTGAAGATCAAAAGAGTGTTAATGCCGAGTGGTGTTCTACCATTTGTTTACCCAGGGTGTTAGAAAAAGTTCGCTAAAGACGACCCAAAAGCCGCGTTCTCATACATCATGACAACGCTTCTTCACACACGGCCAACAAAACAAAGTCATTTTTAACATCCGAAAAAGTACAACTCGTCATCCATCCTGCACATAGCCCCTATATAGCACCCTGTGATTTCTGTATTTTCCCCAAAATCAAAGATTTGATGAGAGGTTTCACTTTTACCAACTCCGAAGATGCAGTGATAGCGTTCAATCAGCACGTAGAAAACATACCTTCAGATCTGTGGTCCTCCTGTTTTAAAAACCGGCGAACGGGGCAATCGCCCGGGGCCTCGCGCAACGACCCAAGCAAAAAAAATAGATTTTTTAAATAGATTTATTTTATTTTTGATTTATCCTTAAATTTTTATTAATATTATAACGTAACAGTAAATTAAACTAAAGTTATGGGCGGCCAGATTGACGGCTAACAACGTGGCTGTTTTAAACAGACCGTTGAAAGCTTTTTAGCGGTCTGGCAAGATATTAAGAGGTTAACGCACGATCACCTTAGACTGCCTTAGAGGCTGCATGTCTCTTAGCCGGACTCCCTCCATGGGACCTGGAAGCAAGAGTCTTTGTTTGCGTCATTGTTTCAATGGCTCAATGTGGTTATGAAGCGGGGCCACAGGCCTGTGTCTCGAGAAATCTAGCCTCAGCACTGGCAACACCGCCAGGATCTCATGGAGACATGGAAGGTGCAACTTTATCAACCACGGTGGGGAACCACCACCGTCGCAGCGGTAGGACCGATCATAGACGAGAGACTGCAAAGGCGCCACGGTGACCGGATCTATGGTGAGGTCACGCTCCAGTGTTAACACTGCGAGGGCCCTGCGAAGGCACCGCACTCCACACGCTTGTGGAGCGCTCAGCGTGGGCGAGTCAGCGCTGAGACCTCGTCGTGGGTCTAGGCGTGAATACCCTCTCAGACGAAACCATGTTTTGAGCCATGGTCTCCAGCGGGAGTAGGTGGAACGTGCCCGTGTCCTTCTTCGAGCGTACCCTCTCTGCTGAGTTACGAAGTCGGTGGCCAGGGCGACGCAGACTCATCTACGATCAGCTGCAGTGTTAAAGCCTCGCAGAACGCACATTTACATGACGACGATAAAACCGGACCCTAATGATGCGGGATAAAACCCCACACAACCCGACAGAGGCCACATAGTTGGTCAAAGTCCGCCGGCGCCATAGGGAATACTTCCGAGTGCGTACATGGGGCGCCCAGAAATAGATGTAGGGGTGGCCGAGGCATTGGGCCGCGGAATAAAAAAGGGGCCTCGCAAAGACCTGCCGCCCGGAGCCTCGCAATGGGTAAGGCCGCCGCTGAGCGTTGTCATGATGTAGGAGAACGCAGTTTTTGGGTCGTCTTTCGCGAACTTTTTCTAACACCCTGGGTAAACGAATGGTAGAATACCACTCGGCATTAACACTCTTTTGATCTTCAAGTGGAATTGTACAGATGGGACACGTAGCTGAGAAAAAAATAGTCTTCATAGTATCTCATAGGTAATCCGCGGGTTTTCTTCAATTAACCACTTAACAGTAGCCACATTATTTTCGTTGACGGCAGTTGAATGCCGCCCTACACGTCATGTAAAGAAACTCGACCTCTCTCAAGTTCACAAACCATCGCCTCACGGTGCTCAAACAAGGTGCTTCTCTCCCAAAAGCATTTTCAAGACGAGCATCAGTCTTTTATTTTTGGACACAAATAACCACCTCCTCAACATAAAATATCTATAATAAAAATTCTTCTTCTAACACTTAACTTCAAATCAAATCAATCTTTGCAAATAAGATTATCTAAGTTTTCTTTTTCTTTCCTGTACATACTATGAAATGGCACAAAGCATTCTACACATAAGGCTACATCACATTTAACACATTCATAGGTGCTTCTCTTTGGCTTAGACGCAGTACTGCAATACCTGCAGCGTCGTAAATTTTTTTTGGTTGACTATATTAGCCGATGTTCACCCCCTACATCATCTTGAAATGGAAGAAAAGGTTTATCTTCGCCAAGTTCATCAGCGAACTTGCTCCTGAATATCAAGTGGGTCGTTGGTTTTGTACCCCCAGGGTAAGCCTTCGTCCAGGTATTCTTGTAAATAATATACGAGTTGACAATCGCAGCTTCTATCATGTAAAACCAAATCTTCATCCACCAGCGTCGTGATTTCCAAGATATATTATAGGAAGTTTTCATTCGGACGAATTCATTGTAAGTGTATTTCGTTCTAAAACAAGGAAAATAAGAATTGGCGATATAAAATCTAATGATTTTTATACATAGGTACCTACACATTAGCACAAAAGTGCACAGAAAACTTACTAGAACTGGCGTGATATCGGGTTATAACTACCGAACCAGAATGTTTATAGTAAAGTAATTTATACATATGAATAAACACTTATTTATGTATTATTATAAAACATTTTCAAAGCATCACTCCTAAACAAAAACTGGATACAGCAATTCAAAGTTACATATGTAAATGTTAGATTCTCAGACTAAAAGAATAACATAGACGGAACATGTAGAATAAACACGTGAAGCCAAATGACACTTTCAATGTGTGCGTGTGACTCCGATTTCCGTGTACCGATACCACTAACGGCGTGTGCGTAATGTTGCCAGCAAATGAAAAAATCTCCTAAAAATCTATATAGTGGACATATGGAAAATTAATATTTGTTATAGTAAATGTTGTCTGCAATTATTTTGTCATTTACACAAATGATTATTATGATAAGTGCCTAAAATGGGGAAGTGTTAAAATAAATAAAAACGTGATAAACACTGAGTAAACACACTTTAATTACTAGCTTTAAAAAAATTTCTCATAATTAAAATAATCCTTTTTAAGATGAATGAACAAAGCTTCATTCCAGTGTAAGTACAAAGTACAGTCAACAACAAAAGTTGATTAGCACAAAAATATTTATTATTCTTTTTTACATCCCAATGCATGTGCCACAGCAATGTACAAGTAATTTTAGAATCCCCAAGGACAAAGTTAATATATTTCGCGTTTTGTTTATGATTTTGTGATCGGTTTAACAGCTATTAGTGATCAACAGATAAGAATGATTGGTTAAGCTACTTTTGTCGTTGACTATACATGAAGTAGATATCAATAGTCGTTAGGTTAAGACTGAGGCCTTCGTAGTGTTAGACTGAAATTAAACTACTGACACAGTAACATAAATATATTGGATCAGAACACAGGCTGGGAGGTCAGACAGCGGTCAATTCCAAGATTGCCGAAATACCCAAGCCACGTATTAAGTAGATCCCGGACACAGATGTGATCGGGAGTTCGGGACTAACGCACGAATGATGATGATGATGATTAGAAACATCGAGGTTGTCAACATTGATGACACTGATTTTTTTTACTCAGTACTTTATAAATTCCCATAAATACTGCTAAATATTTTGTGGAAATGATGAAAAAATTATGGCAACTCTGTATGATATGGCGGAGGTTTTGTGTTCCTAGTTTGTGCAACTAAAATATTTAGAAAAATGTTATGAAATCTAATAAGAATTAGTTAATTACTTATGAAACGATAATCCAGCATTCTTTCTATGAATAATTGAAGTGTTTTTACACCTTTTCACCACACAATACGGCATATTTATAATATTTTGTTCAACCGTGATCGCACGTGCGTACACACTCGCTGCTCACAAAGGAGTGCGAGCGGAATGGTATCCCATTGCTATATAGTATCCCTTTTCGCGGCTTCACTCGCTAGTTCTATTCGTTCCGTCTATGTTATTCTTTTAGTCTGAGGTTAGATTATATTTTTCCAGACACCGGCTGACATTCAATCATAGAAAAATCATGTTTTTATTATTATTTTCTATCATCATCGAACATAACAACAAAGCATATACTATAATACATAAGTTTTACCCACCTTTTCCAACCAGACATATTTTATATCACTTTACTAATTCAAAACACATGCAGCACTCACGCGGTGACAGTAAAAACTAGCGCGCGGGCAGACAGAAAGCAGTGGCAACTCTCTCGACACTCTGAAGACAAAAAGCGATTCAACCAGCTTGTCAAGCAAGTCAATAGCATTATCACAAACATCAAAAACATAGATGTAGAAAGCCACCTCTCTGGTTTGGACGCAACTTCTGCAACGGATTACTCCCTGTGGAAAGTTACCAAAACTCTCAAAAGATTGGTACTTGGGCAAGAAGTGATAAAGAAAAATGTCTACTGTTTGCCGATCACCTATCACGAGTGTTTACTCCTAACTCTGCTTCTGGCTCGACCAAGGTGACTCAAGTTATGGAAGCTCTTTCGACTCCTTACCAGCTTGCGCCTCCAATCAAAACGTTTACTATCACTGAAGTTTCCACCATAATCAGAAAACTTAGTCTGATAAAGCTCCCGGTTATGACCTGATAACATCAAAATTTATGAAGGAACTCCCATACACAGCTGTTGCTCTTTTAACCGCGATCTATAATGACATCCTCTGACGAGAATTTGTGCCTGCCCAGTGGAAGGTGGCTGAGATTATTCTCATTCCTAAACCAGGCAAGAATCATCCAGAAAGCGTCTCGTCTTACCGCCTTATTAGTTTACTTCCGGTTGCCTCAAAGATCATGGAAATGCTTATTCTAAAAAAAAATTACTCCAGAACTCGTCAAATCAGAAATAATTCCAACTCACCAATTTGGCTTTCGCGAGGCACATGGAACCATTGAACAGGTCCATCGTCTGGTAGAGAGAATAAATGACGCCTACGAACACAAAAAATATTGCTCAGCTGCACTTCTTGACATTTCGCAAGCATTTTTGATCGTGTTTGGCATGAAGGCCTTCTCTACAAGATCTTGCAAGCTCTACCAATTAATTATTACATCACAATAAAATCATATCTCCAACAACGGCATTTCTATGTGAAGCATGGAGAAGACAAGACGAGCCTTTGTAAAAATTGAGGCAGGTGTCCCCCAGGGCAGCGTATTGGGCCCCGTCTTATATCTCATTTACACCTTTGATTTACCAACTACAGAGAATGTTCTAGTAGGGACATTTGCTGATGATACTGCTCTTATTGCAATCCATGAAAACCCAGTTACCGCATCGGAGATGCTTCAGAAAAACTTAAATGCTGTTTCAGTCTGGCTGAAAGACTGGAGAATCAAAGCTAATGAACCTAAGTCGGTGCAAGTAACATTCACTCTTAGGCACGACACATGTCCCACCGTTGACCTTAACGAGTTCACAATTCCCCAGTCTGAAGATGTGCGCTACTTGGGTTTACTTAGACAGACGCCTTACATGGAAGAAGCACATATTCACGAAAAGAAAAGCCTTAAGTGAACAACTTCGCAAGCTATACTGGCTCCTGGAACGGAAATCCAACCACTCGTTGAATAACAAACTTCTTCTGTACAAATCCGTCCTCAAACCAATTTGGTCTTATGGAGTGGAACTTTACGGCACCGCAGCAAACTCAAACCTGGACATTATACAACGTTTCCAGTCCAAAACTCTCCGTATGATGACAAACTTTTTATTTTGGGTGCAAAAGGGCCCTTCTTACATCTATAGGGCCTCAGCGACCTCACCTGCTAGTGGCGCACCTGCGGATTAACGGACCAGGTTCGTATATTACGGTACCCATGTGGTGGCTTCGGCCCCTACGTGGATACCAGGTGGTACAACAGTGTTGGTCCGGGGGGGTACCACCGTGCAGCTGTGCTGAAGCCCCCCAAGTAACCCAGCCCAGGCTGGGTTGCGTTAGGGGTTCAGCAGCTGCACTGCCGGGCCCGGGGCGGTGTATGGTATGGCAGGCAGGGGTCCAGTGGGGGCGAAGCAGAGTCTAGTGTGGGTGGTGTGGGTCGATTCGCCGGCCAGGGAGACCCTTAGCAACGGCGTTGCCGCGGCCGCCGGCAACATAGTCATGGGGTCCGCCTGGGACCAACCACCCCACATGTTGCGCATAATCCTGTTGTGGGGTCGCCGCACCGGGTGGTAACCGGTGTGGGGGTAGCGGCGGCCTTGCATCAGGAGGGTTTGGGAGCCCTTCCGTCCGGCGGGTCGGCTGCGACCTAACCACACGGTTCTAGACGAAGCTAGCCTCTGCACTTTTTCACTTACTGCCGCACCAAATATCGCCCTGTCTTCACGCTTCCCCATATCTCACAATGACAGTGCAACAAGTTAATAGACGGTACACAGCGGCCGCGGATGTTTGCTGCCGCCGGTTGCGCTGTCTGGAGAACCCCTCCTACTCCGTCCTATGGCTGCACGTGGATCATGGCTCCATGAGCCAGATCTACGTGTGCGTCTACCGCTCCCACACAGGGGACACTGGGACAACAAGGCTTTTCGAATACCTCAGCGAGATGGCTGACGATGCGCAGGTGCGGTTCCCGAACGCTGACCTGGTTTTCCTGGGGGACTTTAACGGTCATCACGTTGAGTGGCTGGGGTCCCTTAGGACCGATCATGCGGGACGAACCGCCCATGCATTCGCTCTCCCACGGGCTGACCCAGATGGTACAGGGGATCACCCGGATACCTGACAGGTCAGACCACACGCCCGCCTTGCTGGATCTACTGCTGACGAGTCGCCCAGCCGAGTACAGTGTGTCGGTACACGCCCCACTGGGCACTTCCGACCACTGTGTGGTGCACGCCAGCTTCCAAGTGCCACCGCCTGCTCGTGCTGAGCAAATGACTCGACGACTATGGCACTACTCGTCGGCAGACTGGGACGGTCTCCGCGATTACTTTGCGTCCGTCCCGTGGAGCCAGCGCTGCTTTGTAGGGAAGGCGCCTTCGGATAGCGCTGCTGCCGTTGCTGGCGAGATCAGTCTAGGGATAGAATATTATATACCTTTCACTGATGTCGCCAGCATCCGCAAAGCTCGCCCCTGGTTCGGGCGTGAATGTGCCGAGGCTGTCCAGAAAAAACAGTCGGCATATCGCGCCTGGGTCAGGGCTCGGGCGGCACGTGACCCGAACGTGAACCGCCTCAAAGCGGCGTACAATAGGGCCACTAGGTTCAGCAAGAGGGCCTTCAAGAGAGCGGATGCCCAGTGCGTCGCGCGGCTTGGTCAGGAGCTCACATCCCATCCCACGGGCAGCCGTGGATACTGGCTGGCCAAAGCCGTACAGTCAAATTTTTGCCAACCCTCGCTGCCACCACTGCGTTTTCCTGATGGATCACTGGCTCACAAAGCCCAAGAGAAGGCGGACATGCTCGCAGACCTCTGCGGCTATTTTCCGGGTCGATGACCGTGGCCGGCAGCCCCCCGCCATCGCCAACTGTGGCCACACTATGCCTGATATTGTTATCAGGCAATGTGATGTACGGGCCGTGCTGCGGTCACTCGACACGCGGAAAGCCAGTGGCCCTGACGACATTCGGTGGTGCTACGAAAATGTGCTGCTGAGTTGTCTCCAGTATTAACGCGTCGTGCCGGAGGTCTGGAAAGAGGCGAACGTACAACCGATCCCCAAGAAAGGGGATCGATCCGATCCAGGCAACTATCGACCCATAGCTGTCACCTCAGTCATTTGCAAGGTGCTCGAGCTCCTTATCAATAAGCAGCTCATGCAATACCTGGAGGATCACTCGCTAATCAATGATCGGCAATATGGCTTCAGGCCAAAACGATCAACGGGTGACCTCCTGGCATTCGTCACGCATGTATGGGGTGAGGCCATGGAAAAGTTCGGCGAGTCCTTGCCTATTAGCCTGGACATCGCTCTACCTCCTCAACTGTGCAGCTGGATTGCCAGTTTTCTAAACGAGCGCCGAGTGCGGGTCCTCTGCGATGGCCAGGCTTCTCGCTTCTTGCAAGTGAATGCCGGGGTACCGCAGGGGTCCGTACTGTCACCAACTCTCTTTCTTCTGCATATCAATGATATGCTTTCCCTCGGGAACATTCATTGCTATGTAGATGACAGCACATTGCACGGGAGTTACTCGGTTCGTCCGAAGGCGGGGCGATCTGTGATAGAGGAGGAGAGACGACATCTCGTGGCTGATTTCGACCGAAACCTCGACAGTATCTCCCGATGGGGTGCCGAGAACTTGGTCGAGTTCAATGCCCACAAAACACAAGCGTGTGCATTTACAGCGAAAAAATCCCCTTTCCTTCCCCTACCCACTCTTCAGAATGCAATATTACCAATGAAGGACTATCTAGACATCCTTGGCAAAGACGTTCGTCGAGAGCTCAATAACACAAAATACATTGAGATATGTATTGGGCTAGCTTCGCGGAAACTAGGAATACTGAACAAGGTAAAGCGATTCTTTACACCGCATCAGAGGTTAGACCCTGCGTCGAGTACTGCTCTCACCTCTGGGACGGCTCCGCGAAGTATTTGCTGGACGCACTCGACGCTATGCAGCGACGCGCTGTTCGCATTAAGACTGTCCGGAGGTAACGGGAAGCCTTGAGCCGCTAGCCCAGCGCCGAACAATTGCTTCCTTGGCCGCGTTCTACCGTATTTACCACGGTGAGTGTTCTGAAGAGCTCAACCTGATCCCACCCTCTCCCTTCCGATCCCGAACAACGCGTGCCGGGCAGAGATGTCACTCTCATACCGTGGAAACCGTCTTCGCGAGAACCGAGCGTTTTAAACGTTCGTTTCTCTGCCGAACGATGGTGGCTTGGAACGCCCTGCCTGCGCACGTGTTTCCTCCAACATATAACCCTGGTCTCTTTAAGCGAAGCGTGAAGAGGCACATTACTGGGTCGTCAAGTTAAGGGCCACTCTCTATAGTATACCTGTGTACTGTGAGAGTCGCTCTCAATTGCCAGACGTCGCCTCAGCTTACCATCAGGCGGGTGGCGTCAATTCGTTGACCTAATATATAAAAAAAAAAAAACGCTCCATGGTTCATCACTAACTCCCAGTTGCACCGAGGATTTACATTTGATGATGATGAAAGATGCCAACGGTGAAAGAGGTAATTACACAAAAGTTGAAGACTTACTCTCGTCGTATAGAGATGCATCCCAAAAAGCTTGCTGGCGAACTGTTGAAGCCTACTAGAACATTTAAACGCATAAAAAGGAGACTTCCGCAGGACCTCCTCAAATCGAAGAACAGGATCTCAGAAGACCTCACATACATATGGATACGCCACTGGGCGTTGGGCGTATACCATTCATGCCAAATATTTTCATATTCAAACCACCAGCTAAATGGCCAGACAAGGCAGATTACAGGATTCAGAGATGTGTTATAGAGGTTTGTCTCCCCACGCTGGCCAAGGGATGTAAATAAAACATAGCACGTTTGGACTTTTGAATTTTTATTATTAGATTTACACTGTCATTTACAATAAATTTCCATGTAGTTGGTAGGACATAATCAATATTGCATAACACTAAGGCTAATTGCATTAGTATTTTTGTGGATAAATTAACAAATATATGCAATATTACAAATTCAAATAAAAATAACGCTAATATCTTACTCTGGCACGCACTTGCTCCACGCCGCTATGCCACACTACAATTTGGAGAGGTCAGAGAACCTGGGCCAGATATGAGAACAGTGTCGTGAAGATGGAATGTCTTCGAGTAGGCAGTAGGCGTAGGCGCTAGGCGGCCTAGGGAGGCGCCTAGCCGCTAGCCGCGCCGTCACGCGACTCCAAACATCTAATAAATAAATTTGCCAAGTGCATTACCTTAACCTAGCACAACTTTAGAACTACGGTTTGTCCTGTAAAATCGTAAGAGATGTAGCGCTACAGTAATTTTCGAGAACTTGCGAAATTAAAAAAAAATAAATTAAAATATACAAAATCTCTATCACAATACTCGTAAGTAATTAAAGCAATTCAAATGTGAATACTCCAAATGTTGTAATACGAACGAAGCGCGGGTACATCGACTTGTCTTTAATCTATTTAAGCTCAGCCACGGCCATCCCGTCGGGTCTGCGCGTGCGTGAGTATAGTATAGTCCGTATGTCCGTCCGTCCGTCCGTCCTCATCGGCAGATAGCGCGTGTACTACACAGTAGTCACATCGAACACGAACTTATCCATTTGCAATAAATACATACATGTACCAAACACAATACGATAGATACACAAAGACCAACAGGGTGACGCCGCTATAACTTAGCTAAATATTGCAAGTAACTACATCATACCACCCTAATTATGTTACGTTTAAAATATATCCATAAATGATTTAAATGTATACAAATGCAGCGAGGGCACGCGGAAGACTCGTGAGGGGCCGGGCCGGGCCGGGCCGGGCCGGGCCGTGCCGGACGCCCCCGCGGGACCACAGTACGAACTAGCAACAGTCTCAAAACAACAACCTAGCCACGAGATTATTCGTCCATTGTATAAAACTACTACATATTTGTGCAGACCGAATCGACACAGAGATGCGATACAAAGGAGACATTAAGTATATATCGACGCGACTCGCTCGCTTCATCCGACATCTAACTATCGGTATGTATCGGCACTATTCATTCTTATTCTATTTATATTGTGGCAACACCACTCTTGTATTTGACTAACTTTTGTAAGTTTGTACCGTCATCGTTAGAGCTATGCCAATTTCTTAACTGCTATGGTGGAGTTTTGGTATAGTTTGTATCTTGTAGACTTGTCTGCGATAAGTAAATATCACACGTCGCCGCGTCGGGCTCCTGGCAAGTACCGATAGATCATCTTCTTTACTCAGACAAGTACGTCTCTCGAAGGGTCGTTTATATGTCGTGTAACTTTTACCAAATGAAATATTTTAAAACCCATTTGGGTTTGTATGCGATCAGGTATTTAATGGTGATCCATGATTGGATGGTGATTACACAAGAATTTGTTTTAATATATGCCCATTGTGCGAGTCCAGGATCAATTGATATTGCCAACTCTTCAGTTACTTCACATTAATTGTTTTAGATTACTTGTGTTGAAAATTATCACAAAACAAAAATAAGTCACACACTCCACCATTTGTGATGTGAAAATGGCGGTGTATCGTGTATCTCCTTCTTTTTGTAGGTTCATTCATCGATGATCTTGCCAATGTCAAGGTAATGCTTGATAGTTCTTGGTGTGGGACACGATATGAGACATTGTACGGTACAGCAAGTGAGTGTCTGGACCTCGGCTTTTGTAGAGCCCCAGAAGTCACCCAAAAAGCTCCCAACCATGTGCTCGACGAAATCCAAAGTCCCCACAACAATTTATGTAACTAAATAAGTTAGTCACGAGTGGTGTTGCCACAATATAAAATAGATTGACATGACTAGTGCTGACACATGTCGATTGTTACATGTCGAATCACATCGCTAATGTATTTCCCCGACTATAGTTAAGGTTATAATATTGTTTGTTTTTAAGTAATAAGTATGTCCCATTGATGATCCTCGACGCTACGGTGCTTGTTTCAAATTTCAACAGAGTTTTTAAATCATTAATTTAACATTATGGTATAAAATACTTAGAAAATGTACAATTCCCACGTTGAGAGAGAGCCGCCAGTGCGGGTGGGAGTGTGGGACTCGCCCTACAAGTACAAGCTAGTCGACATCGCTAGAGATCAATGAGTGCTTACAGTTATCAAAATACATCATACACATACAGTTAAAATGCAATACCAAAGTACTTTTATCTTAACATTATTTTTTTTTTCGTAATTGAAAACAAACACATATCAAAAGAGGAAGGGGAGTAGGGTACACATATTAGATAGATAGATGATGGGTGGGTGGGTGGTTGTCTCTGCTGGGCGAGTGGGGGGTGGAGGGGGGGAGGGGGGGGGAGGTTTACGACACGTCCTGGTCGTCGGCGTCGTGCGGCGCGTCCTTGGGCTCGTGGTCGGCGGACTCGCCGTCGCCCTGCATGTCCGAGGTCCACAGCGTGAGGTTGTCGCGCAGCAGCTGCATGATGAGCGTCGAGTCCTTGTAGCTCTCCTCCGACAGCGTGTCCAGCTCCGCGATGGCGTCGTCGAACGCGGCCTTGGCGAGCCGGCACGCGCGGTCCGGACTGTTCAGGATCTCGTAGTAGAACACCTGCACACAAACGTTACACGTCACAATCACACTGTTGCCACACATTTTTACGTATTATACCTAAATACGACTGTTTATGCACGACCGACCGATTACTTAGAACAAAAATCAAAGCCGGCCATCCTCCGTATTTGTCAGTACGAAAAGTAAACCGTACGAACAGACCCACAATAAAGAATGTAGAAGGAAGGCGCCACTGAAAATACCTCTAGATTGTTCTGACTCCCCGAGACAATGTACGCTGGGACGGCTGGGCCTCAAGATAGGAGGATCGAGGAAAGTGAAGTGACGATGTAAAACAGGAAATTGAACCTTAATCAATCCAAGATTACTATTCTTATTGGTATTCTAAAAACAACATTTTGTGACATCTATTGGTCGTTCGTTACTCATGACAATTGCCGCCTTAAATTCATCGTAAGTTCTAAAACTAAGGCACACACGCGCGTAAAATAGAGACCGGTGTGTGGCCTTGAACTCGACTAGTTTGAATAGATAATACCGAATACATTGCCGCGTGACGCAACTCGACGGTCAGCTTATCGATAGTGCGCCGCATTTTACAAGAATCGTTCAAACTCTCTCGAGGAAACATGTTGCAATCTGCCGGTCGACGAGATACTAGATAACGTTCGTAATACGTAGTACAAAGATTGGGGGAGAACAACACGCGGCAACTACACGTCAAGCTCGAGCTCCGGGAATGTAGGTCGCATAATCCATACATTAAGCTCACGAAGGTCATCTATCGTCTACCTATTTGTATGTCATAATCATATTGGCGTATCATTTCAATTTGCTTAGATCGAGATGTTATGTTTAGTGTATACTTGAACATAACCCACTACAAAATGCGCGGGAAACTGTACTAATGTGCCCACACCTACACGTCGTAAGCTTATATTTCAAACCCAAACTACACAAAACCCAACAATTACATTAACTCAAATGACCCGGCATCCTAATAACTACGAAGAACAAAGTTTCATAAAGCCCTAAAGCTACCTATTGTGCAAAGAGTGACATCAGTGGGTGACAGTGACACACAGACGTGACAAACTGTGTAAACATGTCCAGTGTGCACTCGCCTCGCCTCGCCTCACTCAATTACATGGATCGCTGTAACTTTGGGAAACTTGAGCTAAATTAACGAATTAAGCGCCATCATTTTATGGCTCCGAGTCGTACCAATTCTGGTACAAGTAAGTATTTTACAACATTCTTCTGTGCCTTAGCAATGATTTGTGCGTCTGCGGTGGAGGGTATAGAGGTACTCACCGAGAAGTTGAGCGCCAGGCCGAGGCGGATGGGGTGCGTGGGCGGCAGCTCCGTCATGGCGATGTCGGAGGCGGCCTTGTACGCGACCAGCGAGTTCTCGGCCGCCTCCTTGCGGTCGTTGCCCGTCGCGAACTCCGCCAGGTATCGGTGGTAGTCACCCTGTGGTAGGCACACGACACACGTTAGCAATACAACAACACGTCACACACACACAGCACTAATAGGAGAAAGCTAGGAGCGAATGTGTGCGGCCCATAGAGGGAATTATACTGAATTTACTGCATTATGTTTATTACGAATATTATTAGTAAGCGGTAAGCTCTCAAGTGATATTGACTCCTGATAAGTAGATAATCCTTAAATTGTCTTCGTATGACGCAACCACGAAACAATCTACAGAATTGACGTAGTTTGCTGCACTTTACCACACTTCAGCAAACAAACAAACAATTGAAGGAAAGACCATGAAATACTCTACAAGTGAGAGAAGGAGCTTAAAAACATAGACTTACATCACTAAATTGGTGTTACTAGTAAGGAATCTTACCTTCATTTTGTAATAGAAGACTTTGGATTCTCCAGTCTGTGAGCTGGGGATGAGGTGTTTGTCGAGCACGTTCAAGATATCTGAGCAGATGTCGCGGAGCTCCTTCTCAACCTGGCTGCGGTACGCCCGGATCATGTTCAGTTTGTCTTCCTTCTCTGTAGCGCCCTGGAACAAACAACATATTTGTTCAGTTCATGCAGACTAGACTATTACAAAAGAGTGGTCGTGTTGTTGCCAGATGCTGTCTCACAACAATGTTCTACCTTTTGCCTCGCGAATCTGGCAGTATATGTAGTTATAGAGTCTCAATAATCTTGACGTTCAATGTGACCTTGTGTCCATGAATCATATGAATATTCAAGTCCATCACATGAATGAAGAGTGCAGAAATAAATTGCTATTTTCATACAAGACCAGACCTTATGCAGCTCTCCTAGACCTTAGTCTAGGAGAGCTGCATAAGGTAATTGATTCTTTGCATGAGGCTACCTAGTAGCCTCATGCAAAGAATCAATAAAATAATTTCGTTAATTCAGTTTAGGCACATAAAGAACACATGAATGTCAAAATTTAACAATTTCATGTCAAGCAATAAAAAGTACTAAATTAAGTACATAAATAAACCATTAGAAAATGATTCTTTCGCTGCTTCGGTAAAGTTGGTTCTCCTGAGAAGAGACCAGCAAGAAACTCAGGTAGATTATCCATTTTCTTTTTTAATATAGTTTAGTTTACATTGTATTACAATTTATGAGCAGGCAGAAGATTATTAATTAAGATATTCATCTACATTATAATAGCCTTTTGTCATCAAATATTTTTTCACTTATATTTTAAACTTATATACTTAAGAGGCATGTCAACTAAATCCTGAGGAGTTTTATTAAATATTTTTATACATTTGCCAACAAACGAATTACCAACTTTATGAAGCCTAAGTTTTTGTCACTGCCAGTTTATTTTTATTTCTTGTATTAAAATTATGGCTGACTGATTTTTTAAGAGATCCAGGTTCTTCCGACATATAAGATGTCGTAAACATATTGAGAAGCAACTGTTAAAATAATAATTTCTTTCATCGAGTCGCAGTGTCTGAGTGGGTCTGATAGTCTCAATATCGGCAGCTGAGCCCCACAGCAGCATATGACATAAAGCTATGAAAGTAGCTAAAATAAACTAATCATGCTGTTTTTTCATCAGTCAGTGACCTTATCTTTCTAACCGCATAGGCAGCTGAGCTGTCTTCTCTTTCTTTCTTTATTCTTTATTGTACATTAAAATATATACATAAGTTGGTAATTATTAAAAACAATATGCACAAAGGCGTGCTTAAGTCAAAAAGATGACTTTTCTGCCAGCAGACCTTAGAGGTTTAGAGGATAAGGATGATTATTATAGAGAAGCAGTGTGTTTAACAACAAGTAAGAAATAAATATATTATTAAATAAAGTAATAGATAACTAAATAAATACATACAGCATCAAGCAATACAACATCAGATAAATAAATACGTAGATAAATAAGAATAAGACAAATCTAAAAAGTATAATACATAAGTACTTACAAAATACAAACAAGGAACTATTGGGAGAGGAAATGCTCCTTCACTCGTTTCTTAAAAATTGCCAATGACGGACTCGCACGAATGTCATGTGGCAGCGAGTTCCACAATCTGACAGCCTGGACTGTGAAGGAGTCATCATAGCAGCTAGAGGTATGTAAAGGAGTTCGAAGGAGAAGAGATGAGGAAACACAACATGCTTTGTCTCTAGGCACCAGATACTCAAAGCGCTCACGGAGATAGCCAGGAGAACTAGGAATGTGAAGGATAGTATAGAGAAGAGACAGAATGTGCGCTTGACGACGCTGCCGAATCGATAGCCACCCCAGTCTATGCCTGAATTCAGAAACGTAGTCGTATTTACGAAGGCCATAGATGAAACGGATTCCCAAATTCTGCAGACGTTCAAGTCTTCCTGCTAAGGCTGTGATATGAGAACCCCATTGCAGTTTACTATCTAGAGTTACGCCCAGAAAAAACTGTAGTATTGACTATTTTAATTAATTCATGCAGTGCGGTAATACATTTAATAATAAGTATAAACAAACATGAATAGTCCGAATTTAACTGATATTTACGTAAGCGCGACCTTTTAACTGATATTTACGTAAGCACGATCTTACACAGTCCCGATAAGTACGGTTTCGGGAAAGAAATTGTAACGTATTTAATAGAAACTGGTACACTTTTGTTGTTAACAATACAATTACGTCACCTGATTGCCTAAGTCCCCTATTCATCTCAAAAGTTTTTAAAATATGTACTTTCTATGCATAAATATCTATTGTCGCCTTTAGTTGTACACAAAATATACATCACAACACTGATGACAACATAATGTTGAAATGGGAAAAGGGTGGCAGGAGTGGTGGGTGGCCCCTCTGCGCCTACCTTGTATATGTAGTAAACCCATAATACTGCAGACAGGTTTACAATAACAGGAAAAATATGAACAGCCGTCAACACGATTTCGTTTTATGTAGAGATTTGTACGAGCTAGCGCCATTTAGTACTGAAGTGTGTGCGTTATACTGGTATTTTATTTGGATTATTATAAATCCTCATTATGCATGATACGGTGGAGAATACGGTGTAAATCCCAATGAATATAAAATGTATTCCTTAAAAGAAACTGTTTCGTCAAGTCTACCTCCTACCACGTCAAGAATCGAGAAGTATCGATCCGTCTCGATATTCCGTAATAGTGTTAAACCACCCTTGCCTCCCAACTCCCAAGGATTGGCAAGCTTTCTCTTAGCTATCTAACGTTTTAAATATCGTAACATCACAGACAATTATGTGCGAATCACAAAAATCTATTTATTAATACCTATATATCCCCATGCGGGACAAGTAGATATCTCATAGCGTCATGAAAGCTATGAGACGTCATAGCTCTCAGGTCGTAACTGATCGCGCATGGAATATACTGAATAGGTACACCTCTTGTAGAGCAACAATGTCTTTACTGCCATGCTAGTGAACATCGGGGTGATTTTCAAATGAATAAGGTAGCAAAAGGTTTTCATCTCAGTAAACCACGTGAGTGGAGTAGCAGACCTGAGCTAGTTAGGGTTCCGTACCCAAAGGGTAAAACGGGAACCCTATTACTTAGACTTCGCTGTCAGTCTGTCCGTCTGTCTTGGGCTGTATCTCATGAACCGTGATAGTTAGAAAGTTGAAATTTTCTCAGATTATGTATTTCTGTTGCCTCTATAACAAATACGAAAAAAAAAACAGAATATACATGTTCTTTTTTGCCGTTTTGTTACGGAACCCCTTTATGCATGAGTCCGACTCGCAATTGGTCAGTTTTTTTTAATCATAGTTAAATTTATGCAGTTATAGTCTTCATTAAGATAGAAACAGGTTCGTCATTAGATCCGTGGCAGACCACGCCCGTCCTAGTGTTATATAATACGTCCTCTCTCGCCTACGACGCCGACAGTGCCGCAAGCCGTAGACAGTACACTCGGCACGTAAAAAACCACTTCCTGGTAGGTATATCAATTTCTTTATGTTTTATTGTGAACTTTGTTATCAACGGATAAGTTTAGATAACGGATAATTTCATTTGCGATACCGTCCCTAACTGTGACGTTATTTATTTGCGGAGTTAGATTTATTTGCAATAATTATGCAAATACCAATAATAATACAGATTCACAATGTCACAGTGCTAAAGACCCGAACATTAATAAAAGAGTTCTTGTGTGACATAGTCGGCAGTGCAAAAGTCTGCAACGTTATTAAGGTGTTTCCTATGTTACGTGTATTTATTTATTTAGAAATACACCGGCGAAGTGCGAATCGGACTCGCGCACAAAGGGTTCCGTACCAAAACGAAAAAAAAAAACCTCTTTAAATATTTCTTATATTCTTTTTTTAGTATTTGTTATTATAGCGGCAACAGAAATACATATAATCTATGAAAATTCAACTTTCTATCACGGTTCTAACGGTAGATACAGCGTGGAGACAGACGGACGGATACCGCGAATTCTGAGTAATAGGGTTCCCGATTTACCCTTTGGGTACGGAACCCTAAAAAATACTTATTATACAGACTAACACATGTTTGTTAATTTTACTTATGACGATTCCAAAGACATTGTGTAATTCTAACTTCAACTTTAATATTAAAATTTTAGTGTAGACTGCAAAATTAGCGGTCCGAAATCATATCGTTATGAGCTCGTATAAAATCCAAGGACTCAGTTACCAACTGCTGTTTCATAAGAGTTTAGGAAAACCTTGAGTACCTACTGTGTGACGCGGTTACTTTTGTCATTGGTCGCCGTCATCCGTCATCGATTAGCGGAATTAACAAGTCGGGTGTCATTATTGTATATGTATACTGAAAATAGAATATCAATACGGTTTGCGATTGGTATGGAATTTCCATAAAACGCATCACGTGAACTACATAATTTATTATATTGTTATGTCGTGTCGATCTAAAATAAAAGGGTGCATGTCAAAGATACGAATGTCGTCTAACAATGTCAAGCCTGCATTTCGGGCCAACAATTTAGAAATAATGAAACTTGCGACATTGTTCAACCATTCCGTTCTTGATAAAAAAAATGCAGAAACCGTAAAATTGTGCACAATAAACCCGGCGTTCTGCAAGTCATACGCCTGCCTGCTTCTAGGACTGAGCAGCTGAATGGGTTGTAATATGTAGTCTAGCGGCTCTACTATATTTCAAATCCTATCCTACTAATATTATAAATCCTACTAATATTATAAATCCTACTAATATTATAAACGCGAAAATTTGTGAGTATGTATGTATGTATGTAAGTATGTAAGTATGTATGGACGGATGGATGTTTGTTACTCTTTCACGTAAAAACTACCGAATGGATTTTAATGAAACTACAATAATATAGCTTATACATCAGAATATTCACCCCACGGGCAGCCGTGGATACTGGCAACTGGCCAAAGCCGTACAGTCAAATTTTTGCCAACCCTCGCTGCCACCACTGCGTTTTCCTGATGGATCACTGGCTCACAAAGCCCAAGAGAAGGCGGACATGCTCGCAGACCTCTTTGCGGCTAATTCCCGCGTCGATGACCGTGGCCTGCAGCCCCCCGCCATCGCCAACTGTGGCCACACTATGCCTGATATTGTTATCAGGCAATGTGATGTACGGGCAGTGCTGCGGTCGCTCGACACGCGGAAAGCCAGTGGCCCTGACGGCATTCCGGCGGTGGTGTTACGAAAATGTGCTGCTGAGTTGTCTCCAGTACTAACGCGTCTGTACCGCCTGTCATACTCTACAGGGCTCGTGCCGGAGGTCTGGAAAGAGGCGAACGTACAACCCATCCCCAAGAAAGGGGATCGCTCCGATCCAGGCAACTATCGACCCATAGCTGTCACCTCAGTCATTTGCAAGGTGCTTGAGCTCCTTATCAATAAGCAGATCATGCGATACCTGGAGGATCACTCGCTAATCAATGATCGGCCATATGGCTTCAGGCCAAAAACATATAACCCTGGGTTCTTTAAGCGAAGCGTGAAGAGGCACATTACTGGGTCGTCAAGTTGAGGGTCACTCTCTATAGTATTTCTGTGTACTGTGAGAGTTGCCCACAATCACCAGACGTCGCCACAGCTTACCATCAGGCGGGTGGCTTCAATTTGTCGACCTAAATATAAAAAAAAAAAAAAAAAATAACACAGGCTACAATTTATAAAGATATTGTGTGAATTGTTAAAAATATGACGCGGCGCGACGGGAACGGGAAACATCCAAATTACCACGCGGACGAAGTCGCGGGCGACCACTAGTATATTATATATATTCCGTACTGCCATTTAAAAGTTCTTCGACACCATAAAGGTCTGGATAAAGACGATTTAGAGCCGATTTAAATTCCTTGCAATGCTTAGTACATTTTATTTATTTGTGCCACTTACAAGTATTTGATTCTTTTCCTACAGGAAATATAGGATTTTTATAATCTTGATCGATTGACGATAAGCTCAACGTAATACAGATTGTGATACAGATTGGTGGTTTTTTCATAATATCCAAAAAAATATTTGTTTTGGAGTTTAGGTGTTTTCTATGTTTATTAAGTATGTATTCAGAAATATTTAGGTATGTTATATGTTGTCTAGATCTACAAGCACAAGTGTGAGAATGACCAAAAGTATTGATTTATATTTATCCATATCCATTCGAGGAGGTAAATGGGCAATAAACTATCGAGTAAAATGTTTCAGTACCTTCACAATCTGTAGGTCTTACAAACGATCGAGAGAGCACAAAAGCCCGCGAGAATGAGGTGAGGACTAAACTTGCCTAGTAATGAGAATAATGACTCACACAGCCAGTGCTGTCTGCTTCACAGTTCTCAGACTAGATGTCATTAACTGTGACCTTTTTTGCTGGCTCTTGGTGCGTTTCAACCTTGCTATTGTTGCCGAATCAATACCGAAATTAATTCATGAACGTGAAACGTACCAATAATGTATGGTTGTACAG
Source organism: Nudaria mundana (assembly GCA_963556515.1). Classification (NCBI taxonomy): domain Eukaryota; kingdom Metazoa; phylum Arthropoda; class Insecta; order Lepidoptera; family Erebidae; genus Nudaria; species Nudaria mundana. The sequence continues at coordinate 1,344,993 of OY748307.1, forward strand.
CACAGCCTTCTCTTCGGTCGGCGATTTTCTACTCGTAAATGAACAATGTAGAATTTATGGAGGGTTCCGCAGACTCATTGTAAGACTATTAGCTAAAAGTTACAACCCGCGTCCGCCTATCTATTGTATAATCTCATTACCGTAGTGTATAAGATAATGTGGTTGAGTTTACGTTACAGTTATCATGGTCATTGAACCTTTAATTATTTCAGTTAGTCGTCACAATTACGTCATGGGAAGTGTTGTCGGAACGTTCATCTAAAACAATTCTTCGTTAAATTGATTGAACTTGACAGTTTTTGCCCAAAACATGAACCAGTCCGCATCAGACAGAGTAAGATCAATACCCCAAGTCAGGATCTTGTCAAATTGTCTCAAACAGTAGCCGATATCACAAGTATAAGCGCCTCTGTCTACCCCTTCGGGGCTAAAGATATGATTTGTGTCAGACTTGACATACAGTCATCTGATAATCCGCTGGTCTTATTCGACATTACCTATCACAAGTTACATTCAGAAGTTTAGTTTTGAAGTACAACACAATTTTATGTCATCCATCACTTCAAAAAACGGAAGGTCCGACAACTATCCCTAAATCCAATCACTATCGATCGCCTGTAAGAAAGGTTAACTTTCTCAGTAATTTTCTTTTCGCAATTATGTCAATCAAAGGAAAAACTGTAAACTATCCCTGTAACTATCCATATATATAAGTCCCAAGGTGGCTATTAGCAGGCTGCGATCTTGCAATGTACTTGGTCGCAAATCGTCGGATATCGCAGCAGGGTCCCAGAAGTACCTAATGCTATTGTACAAACAACTGGTTAGTACTTACTTTGGTTTCTTCCTTCTGTTCGATGGAGGATATGATCCGCCACGAGGCGCGGCGTGCGCCTATCACATTTTTGTATGCGACCGATAGGAGGTTCCTCTCCTCGACTGTTAGTTCGTTGTCGGATACGTTGCGTGAGGCCACGTTCTTCATAGCCTCCACCATCTCTGTAATTCAATTATAGACACATGTTAAGAGGGGTTGATATCACTCGGGACTGCTGAGTTTCTGTTCAGTGTATGTAACATCAGCTGTCCTAGCTGTTGGAATTTTGGTTTGATTTACAGGTTGGTTATGGATTTTCCATAATGCCCGGCTTATTACGTGGGATCAACAAAGTTACTGGCAAAGTGTGGGTGTGTAATGCACCTCTGACTACCCCTTCGGTGATATAGGCGGAATGTATGTCTGTCATGTCTTAAGAGTGGTATTCTAATGTACGATTCATTTTAGCGTGGTGGGTGACGACAGAAATAATCCCATGAAATTATCATGATTGTCTTATGATTGGTAGGTTCTTGATAAAAAAAATATTTTATTAAAGTTTTGTCTGTATGTCGGTTGTTTCTGGTAACATGGCTGAACATATACTAACGAGGTTTTCACTGGCACATAGCTGATGTTAACTTTAGACTACTTTTATTTTAGCAAATGACCGACAGGTACTTTACTAAACTGGACGATATAATCATACCTGTTCAGTGAAATATTATGACTCACCAAGACAAGTTAGAAACATTCAACAAAATGATTCAAGTTAATTTGGTTAAGCACCACGTTACGCAAGTAATTACGCAAGTATGCACCTTGTAGAGTGTGACTAAATTTATTTTCTCAACAATCTACAAGACACCCAATTAGTTTCAAGTGAAATTGAAATTAGTCCTTATATAAAGTTTATTTACCTATCTTTTGTTAGTACACCAAATTATTCTGAGGTAGAACCTAGAATTAGGCATTTTGTTCATAAATGTATGCCATTGGGAGACACAGACAACCTTCAATTATAGTATTCTGCCAAATAATTACACTCTTACTAGATACCTACCCCAATGTATGAACATTACAATATATAACGCTGTATTGAAGTTACATGTATTGGGAATTTCACGCAATTAATAATAGCCACTAGGCAAATAGCGGTAAGAACGGCCACACTTCTGTGCATGGGATGGGGCATCTCTACTAAACTATCGTATAGTATTTTAACTGTTGTATAATGCATATTGCAATTAGTTGCAATATTTAAAACACAATTATTTGCTGTCCATTAGCTAACGCACGATATTAAAGGAGCAGCGTCAATGTCTTTTTATGGCTAATAAGCAGCAGAACGTATAATTTCGACATGCCTATCACCAACATAAAATGTTATGTTTATGTTGGGTGTGTTGTGGACAAAAACTTGTAAAGGTTAAAGCATTATAGCAGATTCCGCCCATCCGATACTAAATAGATATCTACAGGTAAATGTTGAACGATCGATATAAATATAAGCTCTGGTACTCGTTACCTAAGTTTCCCTATTAGAAAAAAGTATAACAAGGGCCTGGTAAAAGTAAGTGTAAGTATTTCTCTCAATTCTTATAATATGACAAGTTTTTGTTATTTTTGTTGGATAAGTTAAAATAGTATAATACATAATGTTTTGTATTATACTATTTTATCCACGAGAAAGTGGTCTGAGGAGTTTATAGCAGACGTAACTTGGAGGGAATTGACATCAAAACGACGTCAAATAAAGTAATAATGGGAATTGAATTTTTGCAGAGCGCGAGGGTTAGGTTACCTCTGGCGCTGGGGAAAACTCTAGCTCTAAACGCTCAATTGCAATACCGAACAACGTTTCGCACCGCGAACTAGTTCTTCTGTGCGGGAAAAATTAAGCATTACCTTGACATTGGCGAAATCATCGATGAAGATCGATGGAGCCACGTTTAAAAAAGAAAAGATATATGATAATATACTTTTAACCGCCTTCCAAAAAAGTTGGTTGATGTTCTTAATTCAACTGTATGCATTGTTTTTGTGTTTGTTACATCATATCATATCTTTCGACTGGGTGAACCAGATTATTTTTTTTAAATGAAAGTTGCAAGTGCTTTTCGGACTATTCGACAAATATTTCTTCTTTTTTTAAAAACGTGGCTCCATCGATGTTCATCGATAAATTCGCCAATGTCAAGGTAATGCTTGATTAGTTTATAGTCCCGCACAGAAGAACTAGTTATTCCTAACTAGCTCCAGGCAGGTCAAGAAACGTTTTTCGGTATGTGAGTATCTGGGAACCCGATTTTTGCGGAGCGCCAGAGTAACCTAAAAAGCCACCAGCCACGCGCTCAGCAAAAATCGAACTCTGACAAATATTTGGTTTCATTAATTTGAATTATAGTATATTTTTATGTAAGTTAATGTGACGTTTTTTTAAAATCACTTACTACTTACTTTACTTAGGTACTTATATAATTTTACAATATGAATCATTAAAACTATAGTCTTGGGCTGGACTCGAAACAACGACTGATCCTTTCCAGGAGGAACGTTCTACCAACTGACCAAGACACCACTAGACCAAGACATCTAATTTTGTTATCACATTGTGCTAATATCGCGACTTACGGCGTCCACTTATTTTACATTAGAAATTCCCTTGGAATGTGGTACTCATTTCATCCTTACTAATATTATAAATGCGATAGTAACTCTACCTGTCTGTCTGTTACGCTTTCACGCCTAAACTACCGAACCGAACTTGGATTTTTGGCGAGCGCGTGCCTGGTTGCCTTTTAGGTTACCTCTGGCGGCCGGTTTTCGCAAAAACATGCTCTTTAAAGCTAAATATTTCGCAAACAGATACTTGAATCAAAAAATCATCTTTGCAGCCTTTTTAAAAGACCTATCTAATGATCCCGAGTGATCTCATACGACGTGGTAAACGCGAGTAAAAATATCATCACCACATTACGTGTAGGGGGGAGGTACCCCAAAAATATTCAAAACTTATTGTCAACGTAATAAATATACTTATTCATGCAAAGTTTCATGTATCAAGCACTATTCGTTCGGGAGGACGGACGGACATGTCGAACCTAAGGGTTCCGAGACTTTTACTACCCTAAAAAGAAGAAGACTTAAATGGAATTTGGTAAAGAGATAGTCTAGAGCCTGAGAAAGGACATAGGTTATCTTAGTAATGTATTCCCGTGAGGATTGGGAACTAGAAAATTATAACACTCGGGCGGCGCCGCGGGCATGAGCTAGTACTTTTATAAAACACGAATGCAGGATTCCAGACAACTAGTTCGTGTTCTGGGTGTGGCTCCATCGTGTATCGACGATTTTGCCAATATCAAGGTAATGCTTGATAGTCCCGCACTGAGGAACTAGTTACTTTGAACTAGCAGGTGCGGGACAAGATAAGGAAACGTTTGGAAATGTATTCGGGATATTTACCATGTATTATTATTTTGTTGTCGAGTTTCCGATATTTCGGCACTATTGCAAGCGCCATGGTCACGGAGGAACTGTGTGTTCCTCCGTGACCATGGCGCTTGCAATAGTGCCGAAATATCGGAAACTCGACAACAAAATAATAATACATGGTAAATATCCCGAATACATTTCCAAAGTTTATAATAATAACGACCATGGCAGTTTAAATAACTATATTAAGGAAACGTTGTTCAGTATCCCAAGTGAGCGTCAGTTTTGCGGAACGCCAGACGTAACCTAAAAAGCCCCCAACCAAGAGCTCGACAAAAACCGAACTCCCAGACAACTAGATAATTGAATTTGAATGATGCCAATCAATGAACACAAAAATCCGTCACACCTAACAACCTACCTACATGATTACTATTATTACAATGCCTTCGTTATAAATCCTCTTTTCTACATAGCTATTGGGCCTTCATTAACTGACTTCAAAAAAAGGAGGAGTTTCTCAATTCATTTGTTGTTGTTTGTTAACTCATAAAATGTGTCTGGGTGAACTCATTTTGAATTTTTATTTAATCAAAAGCTAATGCTTCATATGTGGTCCCATTGTGACAATTATTGGGTCCCATTCCGGTATTTGAAGTTAGTGTTTGTTTGTTTACAAATCAAGTTTCTTTTCATTGAAATTACCAGACACAAATTAATGTAGTGTCGTAGTGAGTTGTATTCTCTATGGGTAACAAATACAACTTGTAGGTCATGATCACTCCGGCCTACGGCAGTGCACCTGCTGATAGACAGGTGAAGATCTGGCAAAATATCCCAGAAACGGTCATAAGCTCACCCTTCATGGGACTGACTGTGATTGATGAAATGTGGACATAATGATCACCTGTCTATAACATTGGAAAGGGAGAAGTTTTAACTGTTTCATTGTGTGGAGAATTTTTTATAAGGATTTTACTGATTGTGCAGGATAAGTTGAGACAGCTCGAATTACTTTTAGCCATTAATATGTTGTTGTATGTATGAGTTGCACTGTTCCTGAGAAAAACAGAAGCTAAACAAACTAAAAATAGGGAAAGTAAAGTCTCAAATAGGAGCATAAGATTTTTTATTTGGACATTGGATAAACACACCAGTCCGAACTTATTGTCTATGAGTTATATCTAGGTATGACATAATCAGGATCCGGGACTATCCACTTATGAGATATTGTCCTACTGTGTCACATGTACACTTATCAAATGCACCATATTAGCTTTCAAGGAGAAACCTACATATTATTATGTGTCTTTCATGTAATAGTTGTGCTTAACATCAATTGCACAAATAGTTAACTATGCAAAAATTATACTTATTAACGAGATAAGATCCCCTTTAAATTACATTTTTTTTTCATAAAAATAACATAAATATGAATAAATATGTACCTATTAATTCAGACTGTGTAATAGAAAGTTTAGTAATTAAACCGAGTTTGTTGTATTGTACCTAACTCCATAAAATTTGAGTGAAACTCTAAATTTAAAAAAATTGGTTTGTCAGTAGGGGAATTTAATAATGCCTTTTAATGATTTATGACTGGGTGTCTTAATACTGTATCAGTTCAAGAAACAGTTTGACAGTATTAGTTCAAGGACTTAATAATTTTGGCAAGAGATTGAGAGTATTGATGTTTGAGCTGATAGCAATGTTATTGCCATAAAATCTAATAGAAATATCATTTATCATCATAAACTAAGTGTAATACACTTGTATTACAAGTTATTTATCATACTACTTCTTAAAAAGGGTGTGGCCTGATAACCTTTGCATTTTGGATGTGTAAAGTTAAAATCAATCTGTCCTGTAATTTAATGTAAATTTTAATTCAAAATAAGTTTAGAGAATGTGAGATTCTGGATTAGAATGATGACAGCTACTGTCAAATTCTTATCATATGAATATGACAGAGTTTGGAGATCTTCTTACCTTATTGCGTATTTAACGCAATAAGGTAAATTCCATTGTATAACCATATAGAGCTCCAAAACGCCCTAATAACAAAATGGATTTGTCAATGATAATTCTGAAAAGGTCAATGAACTAGGTACACCTTGATCGCGTGAGACGTACCTAAATGAAACTACGGCTGATATCATTAAATAATGTTAACAATCACGACTGCATTGATACCGAGTACACAGGTAACGTTCCATGATACAAATTACGAACAATAGGTGAAATTGGAGGAAACATTATGTTAATCCACTTTGTATAACCAGAACATTCCATTATACCTAATGAAGACTTGTCCAAAGTTAGGTACGTTATGCATGACCGAATCCCATAATATCGAACGCTTAACACTAATCAGAGATGGACAAAATTGGAACCTATCTTTTCTCGAACATCCACAAAGTATCGATTGTTGCAGTGTGACAGTTTCTTTAAGACCGAAAAATGTATTGTAAGATTACAGTGAAAGCAATAGCAGATATAACATGACTTTCAGGAGTATATTTTAGGGTAATATTCGTAAGGACATCCCACCGGTGGATGACGCATCGATCGCTGACCAAGCCTACCAAATGCCATTGATTTGTTAGTATAACCAATAACATGTAAATTGTATGCATTGTATCAGTTTCTACGCGGAATGCGAATTGATAAACAGAATTTAAAGTCATAGAATGCTGACTTTTTTTCAACTATGACCAAAAATCGTCTTTCAACTGTCGGCGAAAATACGGCAGAAATTTTATCATAGAAATATAGAAGACAGAACAAAAATATGTACTTACCATCATAGCGCTCAGCCTGCTCGGCTAACTTAGCTTTATACACATTATCTTCCCTTTCCGACATTGTGGATGACAAATGATTTTTCACTAACTAAAACCGAATCGCCAGGTCACTAATTCACCAAGATGGCCGCGCCCGCCAACCGAATCCGAATTCGATCTTCGACTAAACTCCGCCCATGACGTCATAGACATGGCAACTTCCGTTCACCAATAATTGCCATATGAAACATAAGAAATTACTACTATTAACAAATTATTCATGTTTTTCAATACAAAGATTTCTTATAGACTAATATTTAAATGTGGCCCCATACCTACGTTTTAATATAATAACTAAATCTGGGTTTTGCGTAGGCCAGAGAGTAAAGTAATACAATAACTCGCATTTTTTTTTTATTTTCGGTGCCACTACTACAAAATCAAAATATCTTTATTCATATAGGTCACAAAGTAACACTTATGAACGTCAAAAAAAGAAAATGCTTCTACATTTATATTTACCGCAGGATTCGCAAGGCAATAGGTAGAGCCTGTGAGGAAAGATATACATACAAGACAGTCAGACGGTTGCTCATATGGCAGGCCTGCCCTTGCCTTCTGCGAGCAAATCGTACTCGCAAAGGAGGCGGCCGAGTGGGTGAGGGAGAGAACCTTCCACATCATCCTCCATGATCAGGGCTTGAGGACGGCGGGATAGTCACCCGCCGTGCTCTGTTCTGCTTAGGTTGATACTTAAAGGCACTGGTTTTACATTTCCCTATAGTAGTATTAGTGACCCTCAAATTCTGACCCTGCAAAACGAGCCAATTTTTTCTACATTATGACATAATGTTCTTTGTTACATTAATTTTGATACGTTAAAGTGCGTCACATACGGCGAAGATACTATAATATTTTATCTTAAGATGCATGGATATAAAAATATTATAGTATCTTAAGGTATCACACACGGTGAAGATTCATTAATATGTCCAATTGAATCATTCTCTTAAAGGCTTGTCTAGGGGTCACACGTATATTTCTGCATTAAATCTTTATACGGGAGGATCTAAAATGAACAATAAAGTGGCGGATAACTCATCAGAAGATGATTCTGACTTTGAATTTGATATAAAAATAGCTGCTGCACATTCTAAGTGCTAAATAAAATGGATGAAAGATCATTTAAAATTTAAAAAAAACAGCGCGTGGAATTGACTGATGAGGCTAAACCACTGATCGTAGAAACCTAAAACTTGACGGGTGCCTTTTTTTGTATGGTTTATATTTCCGATAAGATAGAATAACCCCGCAGATCGATGAGAACTTCTCATATTTGATTTATAATAATGTTAAGTACATATTGCATAGACCTGCAGCAATTTGCAGATCTTTGCAAATTTATACAACCTCTTTCCGATTATTTTGATTTGATTCCTCTGTTAGCTACCACATTTAGATTTTTTTGTATCGAAAAGGGCGGCTCGATAAAATAAAGCTACTAAAAAAACATTAGCTTCTTCTTCTTATCCGGTACACTCTTGACAGAGCGGTCGTGATCGCTATATAGTAGTAACATTAGAAGGGGCAGATGTGATGCGCTTCACGACGTTTCGCCACCGTTGTCTATTAGAGGTCATCCTGCTGCACTCATTGAGTGAACCTCCTACGGCAGACTTGATCTGGTCAGTCCAACGCGTAGGTGACCTTCCGCGTGGTCTAGTGCCCTCCACTTTCCCTTGGACGACAAGGCGTTCTATGGACTGATCACCACGCCGAGATACGTGTCCGAAGAATGTAAGGATGCGAGATTGTACTGTTGAGAACAGACGCTGCTTAATACCGAGTTCTTGAAGTATCAAGACGTTTGTACGAAACTCGGTCCACGAAACCCCAAGCATTCTTCTCCAGCACCACATTTCCAGAGCGTCTATTTTCTTACTTTCCACATCTCGCAAGGTCCACATTTTAGCCGCGTATAGAAATATGGGGAATATAAGTGTTCTCACGAGCCTGGTCTTCGTGGCTTTTGTTATATTCCTGTTTCTCCATATTTTCCGCATCTTGTCCATCGCCGTCCTCGTGATGCACATACGTCGTTTGGCCTCATCGATGCATCCTTAGCTTAGTATCAATCAAATAATTTCCCAGTACTAGGGCCTTCGTACTTTAAATTATATTTATTTATGATATTTTTTCAATTCACACCGGGACTTCCTGAGATTTCGCGTTCAACATAACAAATAAACAAACATACAAACAAACTCTTCAGATTTATAATATTAGTAACATTAGTAAAAATTAGTAAAAAAATTGTACCTAAAACGGATCCTAAAAAAACCCGAAAAATTAATTATTCTCGTTGTAAGCAAGTACTAAAAAATGACAAAAAAATAATTAATTAATAATATTTCTAATGAATGTATGCATTTTATGTTTGATTTGTTAAGCGCAAATGCATTTAATATCACTAATACTATGTTAAAAGCCGAAAAATATCCCATTTTATTCCACATCGATAAAATAATCTGTGGTTTAAAATATTACTCATGAAATTCATTTCACCCTGTATATTTAAGTATCTTAAGATGAAATATCCATATCGCTCCGCATCCTAATATATTGTAATATGAAAATATATATTAATTTTACCTTCCGTCTGTCATGTCACCAGGCTGTATCTAACGAATCGTGATAGTTAGGCAGTTGAAATTGTAACAGATGATGTTTTTTATAAAGTCACTTTCACAACAAAAACTAAAAAACAGAATATAAAAAATGTAAGGTTCTAAAATACAACAGACATATTTTGTTACGGGACCTGGAGTGCGCGAGTTCGACTCGCACTTGGCTGGTTTTATTTTTTAAATACGTAATACTATTTACTTCACATAATATTCACATTAATATTGTCAATGACCGCTATAGGTAGGTACACCAATATTATATATTTTAACTCGTTTGACCTTACAGGAATAATACACAACACCTCTGCCTACACTCAGTCTCAAGGTAGCGCCGCGCTATGCCAGGGCAGCTACCAGGTTATATAAGCCTCGCACTCCGTTCCTATCGTTACTTTGTATTCATACCATATTTTTGAGATGATTTGTCAATACGTGAAATTGCATGGTTGCGTATGTACAAATTAATACGATATTATGATGAATACATAAATTTGAATCATTCAAACAGACACAATTAAGCTTAGAACTGACGATGAAACCATTTGCTTTTCGCAACGATCATTTGTCAGAAATGATGGTTGAACCCCAACCGAATGGTAATGCATCCAAACATGGTATCATTGACGAAGACATTTCATGCCTATAGGCAGGGGTAGGCAGAGGTGCATTACACACCCACAATTCACCAGTATTTTTAGTCCAACATAATAGGGGGCAAGCCTATTTTAAGAATTACAATATACAAAATAAACATAATTATAGACTAAAAATATTTATAAATTATATGTGGATCTCAAAATATATCTCAACTACATAGTATAATTATCTGTGGATCTCAATTTATTTGGAAATCCAAAATGTTTCGACAACCATCAAAAATGGGATATTGGCCCGTCAATTTTGACAAATGATGGTTGCGAAAACCAAATGGTTTCATCGTGAATGTGGACCTGTATGATGAGATATTATAACATTTATTTAATGATAACTTGATTGAGCATGGTTTATTCCAATGCTTTTGTAAATACGTGTTTTTGCTCTTGACTGTACAATAATGGAGGGTTTGGTAGATAAATTTATATTGGCAATGGTAGTTTCTAATGTGACAGGCCTTACCGGAAGAGAAAGGTTATTTACTTAGTCGGTTAAGTACGGTTTTTACGAATAGACAGAAAAAGTTCTTTGGATAAAATAAATATACTATAATACATAACTTATTCACTCAATCACATATACATACAAACAACTAAAAAAAGGTAAGTAATTGTAAATTTTATTGAAATGAAAGACACATTATCTCTACCATCTCTACCCTGCCATGGCAACCATATTCCAAAGTAAAGGAAAGTTCATATTATCAGTCATTCGCATGCGTGTTGCGAGGGCGAGAATCTTATTGGCCGATTTCGAAATCTGCTATCAGTAATGGATCCCGGGGACGATCAATCAAAACTTGACAATAACATAGACTGACATATTGACTGCTTCGGTGGCGTGGTAGGTAGTGCATCGGCTTTCGACTCCGGAGTCTCGGGTTCGATTCCCGGGTCGAATCCAATATTTATGTGATCCACAAATGTTTGTTTCGGAGTTTGGGTGTTTTCTATGTATGTTATGTATATATTTAGAAATATGAAAGTATGTTTACCAGTTGTCTAGATCCCATAGCACAAGCTCATAGCTTAGTTTGGGCTAGATGACGTTGTGTGAGCATGTCCAACAATATTTACTGATTTATTTAAAAAAAGTATTGATCGTTTACTTCGAAACTTGAAGCGATTGGCAAGTTTATTTACAAAAAGAATAACAATTTACATAATTATGTACAAAAAATATTTACACTACAAAATGTTGTTTAAAAAATCCTCCGCGTCATTGCTGACTGGCAAGGTTCCCAGAATGCTGGCTGTGTTGCCAAGTTGGACGGCGTTATGGAATAGAAATATGATTAATTTCATATTTCTTGTCCATAACGTAGATCTAATTTAGGTGCAATTGAAGTAATTGACGTGAACTGGGTTACCACCGGCGCTCCGCAAAAATCGGGTTCCCAGATACTCGCATACCGAACAACGTTTCTTGTTCTGCACCTGGAGCTAGTTAGGAATAACTAGTTCTTCTGCGCTAGTCAAGCGTCAAGCATCAACTAATCAAGCATTACCTTGACATTGGCGAAATCATCGATGAACATCGATGGAGCCACGTTTTTAAAAAAAGAAGCAGAAGAAGAACTCAGTCTTCCACGCAGGTGTGCGTGCTCTTGAAACAGCTTTAATTTGTTAGGAAATATTTATGAAAAAAGCAAGGAATGGGACCGTCATTGTCCAAAAAAACATGTGTTTTTTTAATTTTTGTTGTGCACAGGTATTAGTTAATTAAAATGTCTATTAATTGATTTATTTATTGAGGAAACCAACATTGTACAACTCATTACAATAAAAGTAGCTAGTTCTTTTCTTTTTGCTGAATTAGTAAGCCTGTAACGACGGCCAGATGCAACCCGGTAAATTCCGTTAAAATAACCTTAAAAATCAAATAGTCTAAATTAATTTACAATAGGCATTCTAGTTACCCATTTATGTTCTGTTTTGTATTTTGTACTAATACAGTACCTCTTGACCACGCACACAAAGTGACAGTGTAACTACAAGGTTTACCCATACTAAAAATAAAACAGTTATTCAACGAACAAAAAGTTATCCGTAGTGGGCTGAATACCACGCAAAAACTACCAGTGACCTCCCTTAACGAAATAAAATTGCTGTGTTTAATTATGTCTGGGTTTGCTTAATTTTTCTGTTAAATCGCTTGACCTAAATAAACATACACACACATCACGCCTATATCCCCGAAGCGGTATGCAGAGGTACATTACACACCCACAGTGCGCTAGTATTTTTAGTCCCACGTAATATGGGGCAAGCCTATTGCCGTCACCGGGCACACATAATGGGTTATGTCCAAAATGGCCGAATAAATTAAAAAAAAGTAGCAGCAATATAGTAATTTTGAAAAAAATATGTTGAAACACGTTCCAGCCGCTATGGCACAGCTAATTAAAGTCCTGGTTGTTTCGAACATAAAGAAAATATAGCGTAAAAAAATTCCTCGTATTTGTCGACTGGGAAGGTTCCTATGCCTATGAAATTGTACGCACGGCTTATGGGCGCAAACTGTTTTAACGCTCCTAATCTTATCACTTTTTGTCACTGTCACTATGTACGTAAATGTCAGTGTCATTTGTCTTGTCTGTCACTGAAATCGGCCATTTTTATGTTTGTCTGTCTAATTTAATGTCTTGTCTTGTCTGTCGGTGGTGTATTATTAAACATCGAAAAATTGGCAATTTTAGAGCCTATTCTTGATTGATGTTTTTTATTATTATCAGCTTGTACTGAAATCTAAACCGTTAATCTTTACATACAATTGCAATCTTAGAATTGCGTGCATTTATCGATGAAACCAATTAATTAATCAACATATTTGCAACCATAGTTTGCAACACAACATTTATTTTAAATTCTTAGTTGCCCATATCATTTGAAGAGATTCCAAGGTGTTGCAATGTCTAATATTAGCTATGATCTAGACACCTCGGGGGGGCTCATGCCGGTTTGTTGTAGTTTTTACTTTTAAGGCTAACTATAATCTGCCAAAGTGTATGGCGCGGCTTTAGTTTTTTAAGGTTCATTTTAGTGTTGATACCGGTTTATTTATTATGTTAATGGTCCGTTTTAGCTCATACAAGCCCTTATAAAACCGCCGGATGAGGATCCCAATGTTTCGAAGCAGAAGAAAGCTCCACATCCATATTATAAAAGGCCTGGCAGGGGACACAATCATGACTCTTGTGATGCATGTGGAGAAGGTGGTGATCTTATCTGCTGTGATCGCTGTCCTGCTAGTTTCCATCTAGCATGCTAGTAAGTATCTACAATATTGGGTTAAAAAAAATCAATTTTTCAAATAAAATCAACAATTCCAAATAAACTTACAGTTTTCATTCAAGTAAATTCTTTTATAGCCGCTTAAACCTTAAATTGAGCTTATTATCAATGTCCTGAACTAGGATAGATAGAAAACTAATAATAGGAAAACAGATTCAGTATGTATTTGTAATAAAAATTGTTTTATTCAAGTGATCCTCCACTGACTGAGCATGAAATACCACCTGGATTGTGGCTTTGCAAAGAGTGTCTGGCATCAGATGACAATAAACCACCCAGTTCCCGAAGCAGTCGTGCACAGTCTCCTGCTGACAGCAAGTCAGATACCGAAAAGAACACTAGGTAAATACTGGAAATAATTTGTGCATGTAATTAAATGATAACTTGCATTACAACATTTAAATAGATCAAGATTGTAGATGTGGTAACTAAATTTTATAATATTCTTCTACTAGGTATCTCTATCATCACTACAAATTATAAAAAATGTCGCTTCCGTGTGTCCGCTTTCCGATAGAGTTGTTCTCGAGGAAGGTTTTTTAGTATATAATTTGTCAGGCGTGCGACCGTTAGTGTATTTATAAACATTTCTTGATACCCATACACATACTAACAAGGTATCACAGCTTGATGGAATTTTTAAATAACTGCTCAGGTGTCTACGCCACAATAGATCAAACTCAGCCAAAAAGACAGAGAAAGAGAGTAAAAGTAAGGAAGAAGAGATAGAAAAGGAAGAGAATTTGAGTGGCATAGAGAAATTGGTGAAAGCTGCCATGATCATGAACCCCAAGCAGTATGACTTGCCAAGAGAGATGCGCGTACCGTGCTTGTTCCCTGGCACTGATAAAGGTTAGTTATAATCCTGCTTACCACAAATTTTTATAATCTATATTGTTGTATACAGAGGCAATGCATTGGTGTAATTGGCACCAAAGATTACTACACACTGTGCCACGGCTTTCTGCAGTACATGCCAGAAGCACAAACACCCTCCAAAAGTAAAAGCTGCGTGTGTGGCAGCCGTAACAATGTGCGTATATATTACATAATATACAGTAACTGTAGTAATCCCATAGTAAATTTTTTAACGTTAACTTATGTGTGTAGTGTATAAAGATCTTTATATAACTTGTGTGCTATAGGTTGAGTCCTAAGCGCTGTAATGTCAACAGGGTGTCCACAGGTCCAAAAAAGTAGCCTTTGTTTTGGGAACAGCAAGGCTTTATATTAAACACTTAAAAAGATATTCAAGTGCAAGTCACATTTTATCGCACATGAATAGTAATTTTTCATTATATTAAAATACACTTGAGTTTATATTATAATTTGTTTACAGATGTAGGTAAAAATGGCAATGGTTCTATAATAACAGTGGACTCTCAGGGCTGCGTGCCGCTGCCGGCCAAGGCTTGCCATGCCTGCCATGGAACATGCAAGCTGGCTCCACTGCTGCAGTGTGACTACTGCCCTTTATTGTTTCATCAGGTAAACTAATGAGTATGATTGTAATATCCTTTTTAGGTTCAATTCAACGGGACCCTTAATAGTAATACTCTACTCTACTCACTAGAGTGTATGATCTCATGAACCGTGATAGTTAGACAGTTGAAAATTTCACAGATAATGTATTTCTGTTGCCACTATAACAAATATTTAAGGGGGCTCCCATAAAACAGATGTGACATTTTTGTCGTTTTTATAGATAATGGTACGGAACCCTACGTGAGCGAGTCCTACTCACACTTGACTGGTTTTTTTGATTATTAAACCTTTATTGCCAATATGAATCTAAAGGGACTCACAAACTATAGTCTGGCCATGCTAACTTTGCAAAGACCTAAATATGGTAGATTTAAAAAATAAGGGTATAGTATCCCTATGTTTATAACCCCAATTACACAATTGGGTAATCTTGATACTTTGATATTTTTCTTTGTGAATCTGAATTTTCCAACCTGTTTTTTTATATTTTTGGTTCTTTCTAAAGTAAACATTTATTACTTAAAGTGTATGTTTAATTATGGAACTTTACTACTGCTACCATTAAACTGGGTATTGTAGCTGTTCTCAAGTCTAGGTCTAGGTGTAGCTTTAATAATGTTGGTAGTGTGAGTTAACTTTGCAAAGGAAGCATCCCCACAAAAATACTACTGTAGCCACTCGTAAAAAGGATTCTACGGTATGTTAAAGGCATACATATTCCTATGGCATCAAATACGACCGCCATAAACCAGGGATTCCGAAAGGGGACACGGAGGAAATTGAGAGACAAGCCTATCTACTACAGGTGTGGCAAGATTTTAGATAAGAAATTATAATTCAAAATTCAAAGTCTCAAAACTGTTTATAAAAACTTCACAATGAAAGTCATAGACACAAATGTTGCTACACTAGTCTTTCTGTGGGGTTGCCACTTCATTCCTTGCAAAGTTGGCGTGGCCAGACTATATCAGTCCGCCTGAGGTCTCAGATTGTTGAGACGTTCGTTAAGATTGAGTGGCTATGAATGTTAATTGATAACATTGAACGATCGTAGGAACGATCTGAGCCCGTGTGGTGGCTTTAGAGAAAGACACCCCATGTGTCCGCATTTCTTTGCGACAGTAAGGCCTCTTCTGGAACTTTCTAGTTTGCTCTTGATGCCGTCAATCTACGCCATATCGTCTACGGCTATCCTTATTTACCTTAATATCTGTACAGCCTGACATTTGTGGCTCCTCCTGCATGAAATAAACCAAATTTCATAAAAAAATCTACTTGTTCTAGGATTGTCTAGATCCGCCCCTGACAGCAATGCCCACTGGCCGATGGATGTGTCCGAACCATGTTGAGCAGTATATTGTAAGTACTATAAATATTTTTCAGTACATCATTTAGACGGGATTTCGCTGGCCTCAGTGGAAAGACACAGGATGATTGAAATCTCGTCGGTATTGAGGATTAAGCCTATTGCGGCTACCGGGCACAGTAGAAAATCCATAAGTACCCACTCTGTAATTCAAACCAAAATTTCAACAGCCAGGAAAGATACATAAATAATAGTCACTTCAGTCCAACCGTGCCTTCAGCATATTTCTGTATTCAAAAGCAATGAGCAGAAGCAATTCTGCTATTGGAATTCTGCTGAACTACGGTAGGTGGCTCCAACGCTAACCTTAATTATAATAACGAAGCAAGGATTGGATGATGTCGGTATGGTCATCGTAGTCGCGGGTTCGAGTCATGCCGATGAAATTTCAGATTTTGTCTTTTATAATTTGTATCTAAATATTGTTTTGTCAATTCTGCTAGTAACGCTAAGCTTGTTAGGACTGGAAGCTGGTGAACTCTGTGTCTGCGACGGAGCGCGTGGCCCTGTGGGACAAGTTCTCGGGCCCCGTGGACCAACACGCCATCAAGATGGACTTCATCCGGAGAGCCAAGACACCACAACCTATTTTCCGGTGAGATGATAACCTCACATAACCTCAGAGCTAAGAATTTTGGGTATTTATTAGTTAATAAATAATACCGCGATTTAATTATGTTGTAACGCCATCTATCAAGGATAATAACAGTATATTGGGGAAAAATTTTCAAAATAGATTTTAGGGATCTTAGGATAAATCAAATAATTGATAAAGTAGTAAGATACACTAGTTAGAGACACTTGGTGGAACCTATAGTAATAGATACATAATGAAAGAAAATCCCTTGTTCACCTTTTCCCCTTATTTTATTACAAAACCGGTCAGACGGACCAGATTCGAACCCACGGCCTTATCTTGTTGTTATAGAGGCTACAGGAATACAAAATTTCAACTTTTTAACTATCACGGTTCATGAGATACAGCCCGAGATAGACGGACAGCGAAGTTTCAGTAATAGGGTCCTCGTATTCCCTTTTGGGTACGGAATCCTAAAAACCAGTTCATAAGTCCCATGTAATAGACATTTCAATAAGTTACCGTACCTTGTTCTGAATACAGACTGAAGGTGCCGGTGGGCGTCCGCGGGCGCGTGCTGGTGCCCGCCATGGTGCGGTGCCACTACCGCCGCCCGCCGCCGCTGCTGCCCAGCCGCAGGGAGTACGTGCGCTGCACCACCGGTGAGTGACCAACACCACCACGCTACACTATTCACCAACCCACACAAGACACTGACTCAGACACCGACCCACTTGGCATTAACCCACTCTTGACACCGACCCACTATTGACACTAACACACTTTTGACATTAACCCACTTTTGACATTAACACACTTTTGATATTAACCCACTTTTGACATTAACCCACTTTTGACATTAACCCACTTTTGACATTAACCCACTTTTGACATTAACACACTTTTGATATTAACCCACTTTTGACATTAACCCACTTTTGGCATTAACCCACTTTTAACATTAACACACTTTTGACATTAACCCACTTTTGACATTAACACACTTTTGATATTAACCCACTTTTGACATTAACCCACTTTTGGCATTAACCCACTTTTAACATTAACACACTTTTGACATTAACCCACTTTTGACATTAACCCACATTTGACATTAACACACTTTTGACATTAACCCACTTTTGACATTAACCCACTTTTGAAATTAACCCACTTTTGACATTAACCCACTTTTGACACTGACCCGCTTTTGACACCAACCCACTTCTGACACAACCACAATTTTTTGCTTAGGAGTAGCTGTGACTGCTCCTGCTTGATGGAAAACCGAGACGACTTTTATAAAGTGAGGGCCATTTTCAAACACACAGTACCTACTATCTAAAGTCGACCTCAACTTCGCGTAAATAAACAATATAAACCGATATTTTTCAGTTCTAAAAAATTTGAAAGAGATCAACTGCTATGAGTCCTCGGACGAGGAGCAATGTGAGCACAAGCACAAGATCTGCCTCAACCTACAGTGTGCGGGGTACAGCGGGGAGGGGGAGACGGCTGGCGGGGAGAGGGGGAGAGCTGGCAAGGAGGGGGGGAGAGCTGGCAGGGAGGGGAGGACGCTGCGGCCCGTCACTGAGGAGGACGCTGCCGACGACTTGGAGGCTATCAGCTCTCAGACTAACCTGAATATGGTATGTACCATGTGTATTTACTTCATATACTCTATGCTACGATGGCCACTTTCCATACATGCCTGCATAAGCCGCGCACGATGTGAGTGGGATAGAACCTTGTTGCAATAACCGCTCCATGATGTCTTCAAACGCTGAAAAATACGGATTACAAAACAGTATTGTAGGTTAACTACTACGTCACCAGGGGCGAAGCTTCATAAGCTGAGGACTGTAAGCCCGATATCTGAGGTAATAAATAAAAATCAAAGTTAAAAGCAGTCGAAATGAGAACCTCCTCCATTTTTGAGGTCGGTTAAAAATCAAAGTTAAAAGCAGTCGAATTGAGAACCTCCTCCATTTTTGAGGTCGGTTAAAAATCAAAGTTAAATTACAACTGATTTTTTCTATTTTATTTCATGCGCTATTATCACTACAGGCATAATTGTTCGCGGTGGCTAACGTCCGGAGTTTTTATTATATCGGCTACAGAGTGAATAATATCGTTTTGAAATTGTAGATGATAAATAACTCGGCCCGGGTTTGTCGCTCTGTTGATGTTGCATATGCTTTTCCAAAACGCTATCATATTTCGATACTAATGAAACTAATTCTAAAAAGTTACCTCTATTTAATGAATCTTTGGACTCGTCATGTCCTTTAAAAGGCAATTCCTGTTGCGCTAAAAGACAAACTACATCTACAAGTCTTTGAAAAATACTACGGTTTTGGTCAACTTGCTGATTGTGTTTTGAAATTTCTTTAGCAAATTGGCGTGACAAGTGAGTTTCTATGCGCTGTTTACCGAAATTCGTAAAAGAAATTAATGCACTCAAATGTTTTTGTGATTGAGAATGTCTTTTTATTGAGGTACTTAAAATATTTAAATCTTCGTAACCCGTAGTATTCCATGCGCTATTATCGTTCGAAAAAAATATGCAACACCAGCAATATTCAACATCCAGTAATCCAAGTGGTCTTGTAAACAGTTCTATTAAACTGACGTTTATGAGTTTTACTTACTTTAGAAATACACAAATCTGGCGTTGGTTTAGGAGAAACAACTAACGACTTTCTCTGATCAAAACTTAATGATTTTACCCTTTGGTCTTTTAACAAAATGTTACAGCACCTCAAATCATCACTAGGCACAATTTCTTCCATATTTAACACTCAAATAAACTAATTCACAACTTTTAAACAATAAAAAACAATTTTGAAAAAATCACCCACTCTTAAAAGCAAATTACTACGCGAAACTGAGGTCGCCACGCAACCGATGTGCGACGAACTTCAGAGCAAAAACCAGGCTTATGGGCGAGTAGATTTTGCTATACCAACCTACTAAGTATTGTGGTATGCCAGCGAAAATATCCATAGGTGTGAAAGAGAAAATGCAAGCTCGATTATAACGGGCATGCATTGCGTCTACTTACAACTTGTGCGAGAGAGATGGCATCCGCGCGCTCAACACCGTACAGAGTACCAGTCAGTACCACAACGCATAGATAGAGGAACGGTTTGTGTCGGCGGTATAGGTGATTGACCCTAAGCGCGCGAAATTTAATTTTGAAATAATCGTTTTGGACGCATTCGACATTTTTTAGGGTCAATATTAATATTACAATACACAATATTATTTTAGGGTCAATGGTACAATATTATTATGGGAATTCCGGGCTTATGGGAATGTATGGAACATTCGCTACTGTACGTCACCAACATGGCCGCCAATCCCATTGTCCTCTTGCTCGGCTTATACCATGTTGTTTATGAACCGGCCCTACCGTGAGGCAGAAATGTCAGTATTCAAAAGTTATACAATCAGGTACGAGTCCCATCATGGGAGCATTTCATGGTACAAAATGACCATTCTTCTTAGAATAGAATAGAATATTTATTTATGTGCATAGAATGTAGATACATAATTACAAAGAGATGGTGTATACAGTTATTGTTGCCATATACATTCTGCCGTTTGGCATACAAATATTTCGTCCTGAGTATAAATTCATAATTAATAATATTCCAAACCTAAGAGAATCAATAATTCCAATAATATTTCAACTTTGTAGTTAATAATTCCAGTTAGTTGAGCTGTATTTTATATATAGAGTGCTAAGATGCCCAATCAACATCTTCTGGGACCAACTCAATCTTACCTACACTCGGTGCACCAAACAGACAAGCCTCGCCGCTTGTTGCGTGAGACCAACAGGGACTGGCGAAGTGAACCCCTCTGTCTGTACCATACCATACCATCAGGCCTTCAGGGATAAAGGCTTGATTTAATGTTATTGTTGTGTGTTTGTATTATTCAGTATGTCCCAAGACCATGCCACATGGTGGGAAAACTACTAAATGGTAAAATATTATTATTTCAGTAAATTTATCCAGCTAAAATATTTTAGGGTACTTTCCCACCATGTGGCCATGGTCTTGGGACACACTGTATACACAAAGATATTAAATTTCAGGATTACTGCCATCATCAATTCAGAAACTTAGTGTTTCTTAGTGAAACCACATCCTCCCTTAATAAAAATGCACTTGTTTTATTTTCACGAATGAATATTTCACCCACAGCCGGAACGACACATAGACTCGTCCAGCGAATTATCTGATTCAGACTTTGAATATCTGACGGCTTCTGTGAAAAGACGCAAGGTGTCTCAGTGCGAGGACAGGAGTCCCAGCAAGAGAGGGAGGAGTGAGAGAGTGGAGCTGAGACTGGGAGCTGACGTGGAGGAGTTGTTGGGGATCGTGGACGAGCAGCTGCAGAAGTTGGACGAGAGGTTGGTGAAGGTGCTGGCTTGGCAGAGGTTGCAGCAGGTAAGCTTCAGTGTATTGATTATACCTACTTTCCATCTCACTCCATGTGACGCTCACTACTGGGCATAAGCTTCCCCCAAAGACGGATGAGACCAGCCTACATATACCTGGACCAGCTGGACAGACAGGTTGGTCTAGGGTTTTTGTATCGAGTTCTCCTTCTCTATACCTATTTTTAATTTATACTAATTCTAACCTGCAAGTGGTGCCATCTGCCGATCAACAGAAAAAGCTTTGACAAATATAAATGTTCCCGATAAGCGGCAATAAGCCTGCCACCAATGAAGCAACAAACCATGCCACCATGGGACGAACAAAGTTACTGGCGACAAGTGGGTCTATAACATTTTTCTGCCTACCCTTTCGAGGAAAAAGATTTGATTTTATGAATGATATCATGTTTAAAGAACACTAGCATTTACAAGTCAATACCTGCTCGGAACACTTGTGAAGGTATTCATTTGCAATACTCGGTGGTAATTTAGCTTCATATGATAATATGATGTAGGAGTGGAAAATAAATAAATCAATTTTGAAAATCGGTTTAGTAGTTTCTGTGCTTATTTAATAATGCAAACAAATAAATAAACAATCAAATGTTTCGTCCTTTTAATATTATAAATAAATATTATAAATAAATAATTAATATGCCTGTCTAAGTATAGGCTAGAGTCCTAAGAACATACTGTCTAGTCTTCAGTCATTTGATTTCTCCTCATTTGTATAGACTTTTAGATGTCTTCCAAAGTAAGTATTTGTCGGTCTGTAGGTGGTGGGTGGCGAGCAGGCGTGTGGCTCCCTGCGCCACCTGGGCCTGGACGCCGGCTCCGTGGCGGCCGTGCGCCGGGCCGTGGCCCGCTCGCGCCTGGCCCGGCTCGGCGCGCGCCTTCCCCTGCCCTCCGAGCTGCTGTCGGTGGCGGACCGGGCCCGCATCGCCACCGCCGTGTGGGGCCGGCCGCCACCCGGCGCCGAGCCGGAGCCGCGCGCCGCCGCCGAGCCGGGCCACTCGCTGTCCGCGGCGCGGGTGCGAGCCACCATGTGCGCCATTACCCCCGCTGACAAGTGAGTATTATACTCGTACTTATACTCCCTCGACAGAAGTCAACGAGCACGTTGTCGCGTCTGGCGGGTCTAACTACAGAACTTCGATATCGCCCATGGGTTGTGGAGGTCTGATGGCAGTCGCTTCACGACAAATAGCGATAGTCATCGGCATAGCAGTTAGACTGGAGTTGGGAGAAGACTCGGTGGATGTACTCTCTCGATGATGGATAAGGTGACGTTTGGTATTTATCGTAACGGTAAATACCAAAGCTGTGTTCGGGGAGCATTTTTTGAAAACGGGTGACCTAATTTCGGAGGCTTCAATAACGTCATATTCCGAGCCTAGACTATTCATATTGGGCAAGCTACGTGAAAACGCGCTACCCGAACATAAAGCAACAGTCATCGTACCTATTATTGCATTCTAAATTGAGATTGACTCTTAGTGACATGGTTGAACATAAAATGCTCTGTTGTGCACCAACTATTTTTTTTTTGACAAAATTTACGTTTTTATCAAATAATATGACAGTGCGCGGTCGTGTTTGACAAACCTCATACCTGAACAATAAACACTCAACAACAGCTTGAGCCAAATTAATCTCTATGGCAATACTATATTCTTCTTCTTTCAGTCCACTATCGTATGATAATGAGTGATGTTTTGTGATTAGTAACATGGTGGGCGAGGTGATAGGGCGCCCAATCCCGATGCGCCTCTCCTCTCTCAGTGTGGGCACGGACAGCGGGTGTCACGTGAGGCTGGACGCGGCCAGCTGTCGCCGCGTGTCGAGGTTACACGCTGTTATATTTATGGATGAGGTAACTACACACTAGAATATACCGTCAACAGACGGACCGGTGTCCGGTACTGATGCGATAGCGAGTGATTATTATCTCTGTCACTATCACTCGTACGCAGTAATGACGTAAATTGGTCGTTGCGTGTTTCATCATACAGGTAAACATTGAATACCGTAGTTGTCAACCATTGATAGAATAAATAGTTCTGTCATTAATACGTCTAATTCGGACTCTTCCAACGAATCGTTCTTGTCTAATACAGACGACAGCGATTGGAATAGAGAATTAAACGATTAAAAATGTGTTTTAGTCTCCAAAACCTTCGTTAGTCTCGGTGGCGGTACTTTAGAATAGTTACATAGTTGGACTTCAGACGTCTAGAAGGCGGATGTCAAAGTTGGCAGAATTGTACGAATTTTCTAAAAAACTATCCCCAGCCATGCCACAATAATACACGAAGTACAACTTGTGAATCCAGGTGAGCCGTCACTTCGAGTTGATCAACTACTCGGAGTTCGGCAGCTGCGTGAACGGCGTGATGTACGCCTGCGAGATCCGACAGGATGAGTCTCCCGCCCCGCTCGCACTCGCGGGGGACGCCGGGGTGGGCGACGCGCTCAGGGACGTGGTGCGGGACCGACGTCCGCAACCTATACGGTGAGAGACATACAGGCAGACACACACACATACACACAGGGTTTACATCGGACGATACAAAAGCAAATGACCAGTCCTCATACATGAATTGCACGAATTTTTGCTCTTTGAATTGCTCCCCAAACATAAGATTTTAGATTGACATTTAGGCTAGCATGGGCGACGCGGTAAGGGACGTGGTCTGCGACCGACCTCCACAGCCCATACAGTTAGGGGCATACAGACACACACACGCTCATATACACAGGTTTCACATGTCAAATGAGAGTGACCAGTACATGAATGAACGAAATCGTGCTCCCCAAACATCCAACGATTTCGATAATCAATATTTTGGACACTTACTTTTTTATGAATTGACACTCTTATTTTGTACCCATTTCACAAAATTATATAATATAATTAAAATATACGAAAATATACGAATATCTTTATTGACCTATGAGCTGTAAAGGATATTGCTAAAAAAAAACCCGAGTCGATTAAAATAATTCATGTACTATGAGATAGGCCAAAATTAAATATAGTATGTTACAAATATCATATTCGATTGACCCTCAGCAATCCCCAATTATTAAAAAACCAGCAGTGTGTCTCACACTTGGCCTGTTTTGATAATAAAATATACGCTTAAAACTTAAATATCTGGCAATCAAATTTTTAAATCAAAAAATTATTTTACGTACTTCTCAATGTTTTTAAAATACCAATCTAATAATACCTCACACGATGGGGCTGTAAAAAATCATCCCCTATTGTGTAGGGGATGTACCATAAAAATATGTTTTTGGGGATTGTTTATGGGAAATGAAACATATTTGTAACATATATCTCTCTCATTGTGAGTGCATATATCTGAATTCATAAAGATAGGTCCGGTCGTTTAGGAGTTCGACCCGGATCGACAAACTCGGCTCAATTATTGCAACAGCAGAATGCATTGCATACGTTTTTTTTTCTTCATTCTGCGGCCCAAGGCCGCGGTCGCTCTAACGTCCGTGAGTCGCGGAGTCTGGGGCGCCCTGGCCGCCGACTACGGAACTCGGCGGGGAGGGTACGCTCCCTCTCTCTCTCGGCCGCCTCCTTCGCGAGCATGACTTGCTCGCAGAAGGACACGGCCGCGTTCCACCTACTCCCGCTGAAGATGATGGCTTGAAGCATGGTCTCCAGCGAGAGGGTATCCACGCCCAGCATTGCATACCTAGTTTTAATCGACTCTGGGTTTTTGGTTTATAGATTTTATGGCATTGTCCTTTTAATTATTTGTTGTCTTTTTGATTAGACATAAGATCTTGGAAAAAACTGATCTTACGATTTTTTTTGAATGAACTCTTGATCACAGAGCTTTCAAACTCGAAAAAGACGTGTTCAAACTACAAACAAGACCTATTTATAATATCTTTCTAAAGATCACCAGCACCCATCTACAAGTAACGATTGATGTTGCAGTATAAACGGCAACCTGACGGTGAGTCGCGGCTCCGAGGCGTGGTGCCGCTGTCCGCGACGAGCGGGCGCGGGCGCGGGCGCGGGCGCGGGCGCGTGGGAGGGTGGGGCTCTGGTGTCGCACGGCGCGCTGCTGCAGTTCGGGTGTCTCTCCTACGTGTTCAGTATCACGGACGAGTTGCAAACCGACATTGAAGTCAAACCCGACCACACGCACACACTTCTATAGAACACGTACCTTCACATGCTCGTGCTAACTTAAATATCATGTTAAAAGTTTGCACGTAATGTTCAAAATCGGCTCGAAGGACCAATTTTCGTAGAATGATGAGAACTTAGTCTCGAGTAAAAAATATTTGTCAATCAAAAATATCTATTGCCCTTTGTCGTCAAACCAATTGAAACCATAATGATGGATTATATAAAACTTAGTTACAATGCTAGAAAAACTTTTAGTCTTCAGCCATTTATAAGATAAGCTACAACGAAACATAATGATTGTACCAGCAATGTGTTCCTATGTAAATAACCTGTTCACGTACAGGCGTACAAGTGTACAAGCCGCGCAAGATGACAACGGGATTGGCGGCCATGTTGCTGATGCTGACGTCACTGTGATGTCAACAACATGGCCTAGATTAACGTACAGGTGTACAAGCCGCGCAAGATGACAACGGGATTGGCGGCCATGTTGCTGATGCTGACGTCACTGTGATGTCAACAACATGGCCTAGATTAACGTACAGGTGTACAAGCCGCGCAAGATGACAACGGAATTGGCGGCCATGTTGCTGATGCTGACGTCACTGTGATGTCAACAACATGGCCTAGATTAACGTACAGGTGTACAAGCCGCGCAAGATGACAACGGGATTGGCGGCCATGTTGCTGATGCTGACGTCACTGTGATGTCAACAACATGGCCTAGATTAACGTACAGGTGTACAAGCCGCGCAAGATGACAACGGGATTGGCGGCCATGTTGCTGATGCTGACGTCACTGTGATGTCAACAACATGGCCTAGATTAACGTACAGGTGTACAAGCCGCGCAAGATGACAACGGAATTGGCGGCCATGTTGCTGATGCTGACGTCACTGTGATGTCAACAACATGGCCTAGATTAACGTACAGGTGTACAAGCCGCGCAAGATGACAACGGGATTGGCGGCCATGTTGCTGATGCTGACGTCACTGTGATGTCAACAACATGGCCTAGATTAACGTACAGGTGTACAAGCCGCGCAAGATGACAACGGGATTGGCGGCCATGTTGCTGATGCTGACGTCACTGTGATGTCAACAACATGGCCTAGATTAACGTACAGGTGTACAAGCCGCGCAAGATGACAACGGGATTGGCGGCCATGTTGCTGATGCTGACGTCACTGTGATGTCAACAACATGGCCTAGATTAACGTACAGGTGTACAAGCCGCGCAAGATGACAACGGAATTGGCGGCCATGTTGCTGATGCTGACGTCACTGTGATGTCAACAACATGGCCTAGATTAACGTACAGGTGTACAAGCCGCGCAAGATGACAACGGGATTGGCGGCCATGTTGCTGATGCTGACGTCACTGTGATGTCAACAACATGGCCTAGATTAACGTACAGGTGTACAAGCCGCGCAAGATGACAACGGAATTGGCGGCCATGTTGCTGATGCTGACGTCACTGTGATGTCAACAACATGGCCTAGATTAACGTACAGGTGTACAAGCCGCGCAAGATGACAACGGGATTGGCGGCCATGTTGCTGATGCTGACGTCACTGTGATGTCAACAACATGGCCTAGATTAACGTACAGGTGTACAAGCCGCGCAAGATGACAACGGAATTGGCGGCCATGTTGCTGATGCTGACGTCACTGTGATGTCAACAACATGGCCTAGATTAACGTACAGGTGTACAAGCCGCGCAAGATGACAACGGGATTGGCGGCCATGTTGCTGATGCTGACGTCACTGTGATGTCAACAACATGGCCTAGATTAACGTACAATACTGTTTTATTATCTGTACTTCTCAGCGATTGATGACTTCACGGAGCGGTTATTGTGACAAGGTTCTATCCCACTTACATCGTGCGCGGCTTGTAAGCTTGTAATGGTAAATTCTATATTGTGTTGAGCATGTGTGTGTTCAGATTATAATAATGACAATGTTTTATTACTCCATGATTATTGTACACTCTCAACAAACTTTTATTCCTCTGATTATACGCAACCGCGTTGTGTAGTGCGTAGTGGAAATACATTTATTTTTCAGATTTATATATATATTTTATAAGCAATAAAGTAAGCTAACTTTTTCTCAAATAATTTTACAATATGAATCACAAACTATGGTCATGGGGTGGACTCGAACCAGCCACTGTTCCCTTCCCAGGAGGAACATTCTACCAACTTGCCAAGACCTCTAATATCGTGTTAATATCGCGACTTACGGCGTCGCCAGAGCGCCATCTACCAGTAGTTGAGGAACTAACCACTATGATAGCCAGTTTTTCTGATTCATATTGTAAAGGTACCCCTAAAACATGCGGTAGGATATATTGCCCGAGCAACGATCATTGTTTGACTTTTATTTTTTAATTCTGCGGCCCAAGGCCGCGGCCTCTCTAACGTTCATTGTTTGACTGGTGTATGTTATACACCGTGCAAACTCCCAACGCGCGATGCAGGCTTAGAACTCATTTGAAGTAGTTCAGTTCTTTTTCACTAGATGGCGGTTTATTAAAGAAAGTTTGTTGCTATGTTTACTATGTTAATTATGTAAAGTGTATGTTTAAAACTGTTTAGTTAAGTTATAATTGTGTTGTCAGTTTAAGTACTAGGTTACGGTCGAGCGGTCCCTGAATATAGGCGTATAGACTACTTCTGTTTACTTATTGTGCAGAGAAACATGCATGCATATATTTTGATATTAATAAATTAATCCGATATGAATCACTTAATTATCGGCCGGTATTCGATATGTGATTACTGATTAAACGTAAACAATTACATCAAAAATGAATTTTAGTAATTTGATATATTTTTTTAACATAACCAAGTCGGAATTAGGTCGGTTCCGGTTCCGGTGCGGAACGACATTTTTAACTGACTTCCAAAATGGAGGAGGTTCTCAATTCTACTTTGTTTTTATGAATGTTTGTTACCTTTTTTTTTTTTTTTTATAATTGAAAGCTGCTTCCAGAATTATCTCCTAATCGCTAGACGTCGCCTTGGTTTTCCATCAGGCGGGCGGGGTCACTTCGGCTGGACCGATTTTAACGGGACTAATATAGGCTACATTTTATTCCGGGAATTTGTTTCCCCGGGAATCATTAAACTACTTCACGCAGGCGGCCGCTAGTTTTATGATATGAATCTCAAAAACGATAGTCTCAGGCTGGAGTCGCAACAGCGCGCCTGCTTCCTTCCCAGGAGTGACTTTCTACCAACAGCCAGTATGCGAATAACAGAGTCGCTTACAGAGCGCCACCTACCAGCAGTTGTTGAACTAAGCACTTTGGTCCAACTCCTAACTATCGTTATTGCAGACTTCATTGTTTAGACTACGAACAACGGCGGCCTTACCCATTGCGAGGATCCGGGCGGCAGATCTTTTGCGAGGTTCCTTTTTTTATACCGCAGCCCAATGCCTCGGCCGCCCCTACGTCCATTGCTGGGCGCCCCAGGACTTTGGCCAACTATGTGACCTCTGTCTGTTAGGTGAGGTTTTATCTCGCATCATTGGGGTCGGGTTTTATCCAGCGTCGGTAAGTAAATGTGAGTTCTGCGGAGCTTCAGCACTGCAGCTGATCGTAAATGAGTCTGCGGCGCCCGACGCTCCCTCTCCCTCTCGGCCGCCACCTTCGCGAGCATGACGTGCTCGAACAAGGACACGGCCACGTTCCACCTAATCCCGCTGGAGACCATGGCTCAAAGCATGGTTTCTACTGAGAGGTTATTCACGCCTAGACCCACGACGAAGTCCCAGCGCTGACTTGCCCACGCTGAGCGCTCCACAAGCGTTTGGAGTGCGGTGCCTTCGCTGGACCCCTAGCAATGTTGACACTGGACCTCACGATGAATCCAGTTACCGACGGATAGAGACTAGACTAGAGAGATAGAGAGATCAGAGACCAGGTAACTGGTCCATGATCGGTCCTACCGCTTTGATGGTGGTGGTTCCCCACCGTGGTTGATAAAGTCGCACTTTCCATGTCTCCATGAGATCCTGGCGGAGTGGGGAGCGCTGAGCCTCGGTTTCTCGAAACGCAGGCCTGTGGTCCCGCTTCAGAACCCCCTTGAGCCATTGAAACAATGACGCAAAAGCTCATACTTCCAGGTCCCATGGAGGGGATCCGGCTAAGAGACATGCAGCCTCTAAGGAGATCGCGCGTTACCCTCTTAATATCTTGCCAGACCGCTGAAGACCTTTCAACGATCTGTTAAAAATAGCCACGTTTTTGGCCGTCAATCTGGCCGCCCATACGGAGGCGTATAAGGCCATAATCCGACTCCGTACCCCGTACCCCCGGACATACAGCGAGGCCCTTTCTCTTTCTTGAAAATTAAGTGATGCGATAATAGGTAGGTCTGGTTGTTGTATGGTACACGGTCATGGACGTATTATAAGAGAGGATATGCCATAAGCAACTGTGCACAGTGCAATCTTTAAGTGAGCACTGACGTCATAAAATTTGCGCGTGATTTCAAAAAGTGGGCGTGGCTTATCAGTGTACTATCAGCTTTCGAAGTAAGTAGTTTTGCTATTGACCGCGAGGTGGTAAATAAAGAAGTGGGCGGGAGTAAGGTTCTTTATACCCCTCCTCACCACTCCTTCACACCCGCGAAGAGTCACACATTCTTTCATAGGGAAATTGTATTACACCAGCTCTACTCATTGCTTTAAAATACAAAAATATTATGTATTTTTGGAGTTTACTCCTTAAGAATCGATTTTCATATATAATGGTATGAGAAAAATCCGAGGGGTAAAACCTACTAACAAGTAACGAAAACGTGTCACGTTTTTGGTGCGCACCTCTAGTGCGCAACTTTCTAATTTGGACGTGAGTGTATTAAGATTATTATTATTGTTATTATTATTCTCTTTATTAAAACATTCCACATATTCATTACATTTTTAAATAGATTTATAAAAAAAAACATTTAAAAATATAAAAAACAGTAACCCACCGGTATCGAGTACAGGGACCAAGCTACCGGTGGTTAGGGCTCCAGAGATAGGAACTTCCGCACAATACGGGCCGTGATCAACAGAACCGCCTTCTGCATTAAGCCCTTGACCCAGCTGCCTAACGCGAGCCTCTGTAGATGGAGGTCGAGACTCTTGGCTATTAGGCCATGTGCAGATACGACTATCGGAACAATAATCGCCGAATCCACATCCCACATGTCGACAATCTCGTGAGCAAGGTCCAAATATTTAATTTGTTTATCTTTTTCTGCTTTCACGAGATTCTCGTCATGTGGCACAGTGATATCGACAATTACTGCAAGGCGCTTTAATCGATCCATTATCACTATATCAGGTCTGTTAGCTATAACCGTCCTATCAGTGATAATAGATCGATCCCAATACAATGTGACATGACCGTTTTCAAGAACTGGGTCGGGCACATACTTGTAATAAGGTACCTCCACGTCGACAAGGTTATACTTTAGAGCAAGTTGCTGGTGGATAATCCTGGCTACTTGGTTGTGTCTGTGCAAATACTCACCATTCGCAAGACGAGAACAACCAGAGATAATATGCCTTAAAGATTCTCCGGGACGATGACATGCCCGACAGATGTCAATCGTACCATCTTTTACAATATATCTCCGATAGTTGTTCGTCATCACGACTTCGTCAGTAATTGCACAGATGAAACCCTCAGTTTCTCCGAAGAGATCACCAAATCGTAACCAGGATACCGATGCTGTTGAGTCAACATCGGGCCCATTTAGAGCCCGATAAAATCGACCATGCAGTTCCTTGCTCTTCCATATTTCCTTCCGATCTGATACACTTAATATTACAGGTTTGCGCCAGTTCTCTTTCGCAAGGGAGAGCGGGGTCAGTCCGTTGTCTATTGCCACAACATCTCGATGCACATCCACGTCCACCTGCAGGAAATACTCTCTAAGGTTGCATATCTCACGGTTATGGAGAGTCTTGGCATTTAAAAATCCACGACCCCCACATTTCCGTGGTATATACAACCTCATTACTGACGAACGTGGGTGGTGCATTCGATATGAAGTCAATAGACAATATTATTCATTAGTCAATATTATTATTATTATTATTTCCTTTATTTAACTTGATACATATTTAGTACATTTTTAAATAAATCTATAAAAAAAAATACAAATATATTTAAAAATATAAAAAATAGCGCCCCACCGGTATCGAGTACAAGGACCAAGCTACCGGTGGTTAGGGCTCCAGAGACAAGAATTTCCTCACGATGCGTGCCGTGTCGAGTAACACTGCCTTCTGCATCAGCCCCTTGACCCAACTGTCTAACGAGAGCCTCTGTAGGTGTTGGTCGAGGCTCTTGGCGATCAGTCCATGCACGGAAACGACTATCGGTACAATAACAGCTGAGCTTACATGCCACATGTCGACAATCTCGTGGGCCAAATCCAAGTACTTTACTTGTTTGTCTTTTTCGGCTTTCACGAGATTGCAATCATGCGGAATAGTAATATCAACTATTATTGCACGGCGCTCTAACCGATCTACTATCACTATATCAGGCCTATTTGCAACAATAGTCCTGTCCGTGATAATAGATCGGTCCCAGTACAATGTGATATGATCATTTTCGAGAACTGGGTCAGGCACATACTTGTAATATGGCACTTCTGAATCCACGAGTTTGTACTTCAGAGCAAGCTGTTGATGGACGATCCTAGCTACTTGGTTATGTCTATGCAAATACTCTCCGTTGGCCAGACTGGAACAACCAGATATAATGTATCTAAGGGATTCACCGGGACGGTGGCATGCCCGACATATGTCAACCGTACCATCCTTCAGAATATACCTCCGGTAGTTCTTCGTCATAACAACTTCGTCCATAATTGCAAAGACAAAACCTTCGGTTTCACCAAATAGGTCTCCGAATCGTAGCCAGGATATAGATGATTTAAAATCAATATCAGGTCCGTGTAGGGCCTGATAAAAGCGTCCATGTAGCTCTTTACTCTTCCATACATCCATGCGGTCATTAGTACTCAGTATCACAGGTTTGCGCCAGTTCTCTTTAGCCAAACCGAGCGGGGTCAGTCCATTGTCTACAGCAACAACATCACGATGCAAATCCTCGTCCACCTGCAGGAAGTATTCCCTGAGATTGCACACCTCACGGTTGTGAACGGCCCCCACACTTCCGCGGTATGTACAATTTCATTACAGATGAACGCGGATGATGCATTCGGTATGTAGTGAGTAGTGTACGGATCCAGAGCGTCAAGTTCTGTCTGAGTCCATCTGAGTATGCCAAACGAGTACATCAAGACTGGCATGACCCAACCATTGTAGGCTCGCACCTTGTTACCGCCCGATAAAAGACTATTAAGTACTTTTCTCAGGCGGCCAAAGAAGCGTTCCCTCAATGATTGTTTCATAGCAGTCTCTAAAATGCCCAACGCTTGTGACATACCCAGGTATTTATAAGTGTCGGTTGCGGAAAGAGACCTAAGTTGAGTCGAATCCGAAAGTTGTGTTCTTTCGGACTCCACTACCTCACCCTTCTTTACATGCATGATCGCACACTTGTCCACGCCAAACTCCATTCTGATAGAGCTACTAAAGGTTTCTGTTACCTTTAGTAGTGCCATCAGTTGGTGATTGTTTGGGGCAAGTAATTTCAAATCATCCATGTAGAGAAGGTGAGATAAAACCTGACCATCCCTCCGCAACCGATACCCTAGGCCTGAATTCTCCAGCAAAGTGCTAAGAGGGTTCAGGGCCAGACAAAACCATAATGGACTCAGACTATCGCCCTGGAATATACCACGTTCGATTTTTATCGGTCCACCATTACCACAAGTTCGTCGACACCCTGAATAGCACAAGACTGTCTTCCATTGCCCCATACATGCCCCTAAGAAAGTACATAGAGTTGCATCAATCTTATACAACTCCAACACCCTCCGAAGCCATGTATGAGGCACAGAGTCATAAGCCTTCTTGTAATCTATCCAGCATGTCGCCAAATCCTTGTGGTTACGGCGTACCTGTTGGCTAATTATTATTATTATTATTATTTATTATTATATCGTTTATTCATTTCTATTCTTATTTTATACATTTTTAAATACATTTATAAAAAACACAAATACATTTAAAAATATAAAAAATAGTGACCCACCAGTAGCGGAGTAGGACCCAAACTACCGGTGGTGGAGGCTACAGACTAAGAAACCTCCTTACAATACGGCACGTGTCGAGGATAACAGCCTTCTGAATCTGACTCTTGATCCAACAATCTAACGAGAGTCTCTTGAGATGTTGATCGAGACTCTTCGCTATTAATCCGTTTGCCGAAACGACCACCGGGACAATGATCGTCGAGTCTACGTCCCACATGGCGGTTATCTCGAAGGACAGATCGAGGTACTTACTAAGTTTGTCCTTCTCTGCCTTCACGAGATTCTCGTCATGCGGGACGGCGATATCGACGAGCACTGCCCGACGCTGGGTCCGATCAACCAACACGATATCGGGCCTATTGGCAACAATAGTCCTATCCGTGATGATTGATCGGTCCCAGTAGAGCATTGCACGACCATTCTCAAGAACTGGCACTGGTGTGTACTTATAGTACGGTACTTCAAACTCAATAAGGCCATATTGAAGAGCAAGTTGCTGGTGGATGATCCTGGCTACTTGATTGTGCCTATGTAAGTACTCGGTGTTAGCTAGATACGAACAACCGGAAATAATATGGCGAAGTGATTCACCAGGACGGTGGCATGCTCGACAAATGTCGACCGTACCGTCCTTCATGATGTATTTCCGATAGTTGTTCGTCTTGATAACCTCATCTGCAATTGCACAGGCAAAACCTTCAGTTTCCCCAAAGAGGTCCCCAAAACGTAGCCAGTTCACCGAAGCGAGCAGGTCTACGTCGGGTCCTGTTAAGACCCGGTAGAACCGCCCGTGTAGCTCCTTACTCTTCCATACGTCCCTACGGTCTTCAGTACCTAGCACCTTTGGTTTACGCCAGTTCTCGTTAGCCAAGGAAAGAGGTGTTAGGCCCTTGTCAACCATCACGACATCGCAATGAATGTCACACCCGTTCTGTAGAAAGTAATCTCTCAGACTGCACACTTCACGGTTGTGGAGGTTCTTGGCATTCAAAAAGCCTCGAACCCCCCACTTCCGCGGAATGTACAGTCTCATGACAGAAGATCGTGGGTGTAACATTATTATTATTATTTCGTTTATTCCTTTACATTCTTATTTTATACATTTTTAAATACATTTATAAAAAAAAAACAAATACATTTAAAAATATAAAAAATAGTGACCCACCAGTAGCGGAGTAGGACCCAAACTACCGGCGGTGGAGGCTACAGACTAAGAAACCTCCTAACAATACGGCACGTGTCGAGGATAACAACCTTCTGAATCTGACTCTTGATCCAACAATCTAACGAGAGTCTCTTGAGATGTTGATCGAGACTCTTCGCTATTAATCCGTTTGCCGAAACAACCACCGGGACAATGATCGTCGAGTCTACGTCCCACATGGCGGTTATCTCGAAGGACAGATCAAGGTATTTACTAAGTTTGTCCTTCTCTGCCTTCACGAGATTTTCGTCATGCGGGACGGCGATATCGACGAGCACTGCCCGACGCTGGGTCCGATCAACCAACACGATATCGGGCCTATTTGCAACAATAGTCCTGTCCGTGATGATTGATCGGTCCCAGTAGAGCAATGCACGACCATTCTCAAGAACTGGCACTGGTGTATACTTATAGTACGGTACTTCAAACTCAATAAGGCCATATTGAAGAGCAAGTTGCTGGTGGATGATCCTGGCTACTTGATTGTGCCTATGCAAGTACTCGGTGTTAGCAAGATACGAACAACCGGAAATAATATGGCGAAGTGATTCACCAGGACGGTGGCATGCTCGACAAATGTCGACCGTACCGTCCTTCATGATGTATTTCCGATAGTTGTTCGTCTTGATAACCTCATCTGCAATTGCACAGGCAAAACCTTCAGTTTCCCCAAAGAGGTCCCCAAAACGCAGCCAGTTCACCGAAGCGAGCAGGTCTACGTCGGGTCCTGTTAAGACCCGGTAGAACCGCCCGTGTAGCTCCTTACT
Source organism: Nudaria mundana (assembly GCA_963556515.1). Classification (NCBI taxonomy): domain Eukaryota; kingdom Metazoa; phylum Arthropoda; class Insecta; order Lepidoptera; family Erebidae; genus Nudaria; species Nudaria mundana. The sequence continues at coordinate 1,380,858 of OY748307.1, forward strand.
CTTCCATACGTCCCTACGGTCTTCAGTACCTAGCACCTTTGGTTTACGCCAGTTCTCGTTAGCCAAGGAAAGAGGTGTCAGGCCCTTGTCAACCATCACGACATCGCAATGAATGTCAGACCCGTTCTGTAGAAAGTAATCTCTCAGACTGCACACTTCACGGTTGTGGAGGTTCTTGGCATTCAAAAAGCCTCGACCCCCCCACTTCCGCGGAATGTACAGTCTCATGACAGAAGATCGTGGGTGTAACATTCGATGCAATGTCAGTTGTTGACGGACTCGCCTATCCAGGGCGTCTAGTTCCGTTTGAGTCCACCTAAGTATGCCAAAGGAGTATAACAATAAAGGTATCACCCAACCGTTGAAAGCCCGTATTTTGTTACCGCCGGACACAAAACTGTTAAGAACTTTTGTCAGGCGGCCAAAAAAACGTTCTTTCACCGATTTCTTAATGTCCTCTACCGCTATACCCAATGACTCTGACATACCTAGGTATCTGTATGTTTCGGTCTCGGAGAGAGATCTGAGAGTTATTATCTCAGAAAGTTGTAAATTCGGTGAATTTACGACCTTCCCCCGCTGTACATGCATAATCGCACACTTATCAACACCGAACTCCATCTTAATGGCATTACTAAAAACTTCCGTAGTTTTTAGTAATGTCACTAAATCTTGGTGCTTCAGTGTGAACAGTTTGAGGTCATCCATATACATCAGGTGAGAAATAACCTCACCCCCTCTACGAAACCGATAGCCTAGCCCTGAATCCTTCAGCAATGTGCTAAGTGGATTCAGTGCTAAACAGAACCACAATGGACTCAAACTGTCGCCCTGGAATATACCACGCTCAATCCTTATCAAGTCATGCGGACCAGAAGCGCACTCACCACTACCTGGTTGACGAAGTACTGTGGTCCACTGCCCCATACATGAGACTAAGAAGGATTTAAGAGTCGGATTAATTTTATACAACTCTAAAATCCTCCCCAGCCATGAATGAGGCACCGAATCATAAGCCTTCTTGTAGTCAATCCAGGCAGTAGAGAGGGCGCCCCTACTCCGCCTAACTTGTTGGCTAATGGTCATGTCAAAAAGGAGTAGCTCCTTAGTACCACGTGACCCAGCCCTACATCCATTCTGAGCACTATCTAAGATGTTATTTGACATTATATGTGAATTTATTTTAGTTCTCAGAATAGATGTAAGGAGCTTGTAGATAGTAGGTAAGCAAGTGATAGGTCTATAGTTTTTAGGTTCCGTGGTACTACCTGATTTATGGAGCAGGAAGGTGATGCCAGTGGTCATAAAAGCGGGTAAGGAACCAGACTCGAGGGCTTCTTGATACTGTGTTGCCAAGCGTTCATGCGAGCTTCGAACCCACTTGATCCAAAAGTTGTGCAATCCGTCCGGCCCAGGACTTTTCCAGTTCTGTGCCGTACGTATTGCGCAACTAACGTCTTCGGAGTTTATTGTAATAGACTCCATGGGCTCGATGTTATCGCATTCACGCTCGACAACACGGATCCAATCACCCTCCGAATGTTCGACGGGCATCGACCATATGTCACGCCAAAATTGATTCATGGCGCGAGCATCGGGCAGTTGTCCGTCGCTCAAACGTTGTCCAGTTCCCTCCCACTCTCGGTACACCTTCCTTTGGTCACTTTGGAAGATACGATTCTGCCAGTATCTGTCTACACGCTCTCTATAGCGACGAATACGACTCGCCCATGCATATACTTTCTGCTTTAGAAAGTCAATACGTTCCGTGACATTAGCTAAGTATTGCTGGGAGCTAATACCGGTCCCAGCGAATGCCTGAGTCACGAAACGCATGACCCGTGGACGATTATTTCCCCGGCTAAAACAGATAAGCTTCGCAATGAGAGTCCTAAATGTGCCGTACTTCAAACTCAATAAGGCCATATTGAAGAGCAAGTTGCTGGTGGATGATCCTGGCTACTTGATTGTGCCTATGCAAGTACTCGGTGTTAGCAAGATACGAACAACCGGAAATAATATGGCGAAGTGATTCACCAGGACGGTGGCATGCTCGACAAATGTCGACCGTACCGTCCTTCATGATGTATTTCCGATAGTTGTTCGTCTTGATAACCTCATCTGCAATTGCACAGGCAAAACCTTCAGTTTCCCCAAAGAGGTCCCCAAAACGCAGCCAGTTCACCGAAGCGAGCAGGTCTACGTCGGGTCCTGTTAAGACCCGGTAGAACCGCCCGTGTAGCTCCTTACTCTTCCATACGTCCCTACGGTCTTCAGTACCTAGCACCTTTGGTTTACGCCAGTTCTCGTTAGCCAAGGAAAGAGGTGTCAGGCCCTTGTCAACCATCACGACATCGCAATGAATGTCAGACCCGTTCTGTAGAAAGTAATCTCTCAGACTGCACACTTCACGGTTGTGGAGGTTCTTGGCATTCAAAAAGCCTCGACCCCCCCACTTCCGCGGAATGTACAGTCTCATGACAGAAGATCGTGGGTGTAACATTCGATGCAATGTCAGTTGTTGACGGACTCGCCTATCCAGGGCGTCTAGTTCCGTTTGAGTCCACCTAAGTATGCCAAAGGAGTATAACAATAAAGGTATCACCCAACCGTTGAAAGCCCGTATTTTGTTACCGCCGGACAAAAAACTGTTAAGAACTTTTGTCAGGCGGCCAAAAAAACGTTCTTTCACCGATTTCTTAATGTCCTCTACCGCTATACCCAATGACTCTGACATACCTAGGTATCTGTATGTTTCGGTCTCGGAGAGAGATCTGAGAGTTATTATCTCAGAAAGTTGTAAATTCGGTGAATTTACGACCTTCCCCCGCTGTACATGCATAATCGCACACTTATCAACACCGAACTCCATCTTAATGGCATTACTAAAAACTTCCGTAGTTTTTAGTAATGTCACTAAATCTTGGTGCTTCAGTGTGAACAGTTTGAGGTCATCCATATACATCAGGTGAGAAATAACCTCACCCCCTCTACGAAACCGATAGCCTAGCCCTGAATCCTTCAGCAATGTGCTAAGTGGATTCAGTGCTAAACAGAACCACAATGGACTCAAACTGTCGCCCTGGAATATACCACGCTCAATCCTTATCAAGTCATGCGGACCAGAAGCGCACTCACCACTACCTGGTTGACGAAGTACTGTGGTCCACTGCCCCATACATGAGACTAAGAAGGATTTAAGAGTCGGATTAATTTTATACAACTCTAAAATCCTCCCCAGCCATGAATGAGGCACCGAATCATAAGCCTTCTTGTAGTCAATCCAGGCAGTAGAGAGGGCGCCCCTACTCCGCCTAACTTGTTGGCTAATGGTCATGTCAAAAAGGAGTAGCTCCTTAGTACCACGTGACCCAGCCCTACATCCATTCTGAGCACTATCTAAGATGTTATTTGACATTATATGTGAATTTATTTTAGTTCTCAGAATAGATGTAAGGAGCTTGTAGATAGTAGGTAAGCAAGTGATAGGTCTATAGTTTTTAGGTTCCGTGGTACTACCTGATTTATGGAGCAGGAAGGTGATGCCAGTGGTCATAAAAGCGGGTAAGGAACCAGACTCGAGGGCTTCTTGATACTGTGTTGCCAAGCGTTCATGCGAGCTTCGAACCCACTTGATCCAAAAGTTGTGCAATCCGTCCGGCCCAGGACTTTTCCAGTTCTGTGCCGTACGTATTGCGCAACTAACGTCTTCGGAGTTTATTGTAATAGACTCCATGGGCTCGATGTTATCGCATTCACGCTCGACAACACGGATCCAATCACCCTCCGAATGTTCGACGGGCATCGACCATATGTCACGCCAAAATTGATTCATGGCGCGAGCATCGGGCAGTTGTCCGTCGCTCAAACGTTGTCCAGTTCCCTCCCACTCTCGGTACACCTTCCTTTGGTCACTTTGGAAGATACGATTCTGCCAGTATCTGTCTACACGCTCTCTATAGCGACGAATACGACTCGCCCATGCATATACTTTCTGCTTTAGAAAGTCAATACGTTCCGTGACATTAGCTAAGTATTGCTGGGAGCTAATACCGGTCCCAGCGAATGCCTGAGTCACGAAACGCATGACCCGTGGACGATTATTTCCCCGGCTAAAACAGATAAGCTTCGCAATGAGAGTCCTAAATGTGCCGATACGTCGCTCGATTCTTGCCTGCCATACGGGCACACCACCCGATCGTGGTGTACGGTTAAATTCAGGGAATTTAACGCGTGCAACACGACAAGCGGTAATAGCTCCACAGTAAAGAATCGAGTGGGTATCTAGCAAATCATTGCTAGTCCGTAAGTACGGATCTAGCAACGCATTCAGGGCTCCCATCAACGCCAGATTTCGTCTATGCATGGGCAAGCGTGGTAGCCGTGGCCTAGAATTAGGTGCAAACCTATACTGAGAGATCACATCCTCCAAAGTACTCCTTAATTGCTCGCTTACCTGGATAGATATATTACTCGTATCATCTCCCGCGTCGAGCACGGTCTCTACTAAAGTGGCACTAGTTGCAACCGTGTGTGTAGCAGATGATGGTGCACTCGTTAACGCTGGAGCTGGTCGAGTAGATAACACTTCCAGGCGAAGTCGATCAAGCACAGGTTGATCCAGTAACTTGCATCGTTGGATAGCCCGCACTTGATCCGATAGTCGTTGTACGGCAACGGTTATTGTTGGTTCAAGAGCCTGAAACAAAGGGAGCATCCTTGAACGGTATGCAGTCAGGTTGGTTTCCCCATCTGTAGCCTCATAATATGCCCGCATGACATTTTCATTGATGGATGAAGTCCATCGCATGCGGTGCACAATACCACCGGTAGTGGGGACCCTACTCGAAGCTGGTAGGCTTCGGGGTCCCAAACTGCTCGGCGGCCGGCCTCTCCCTCGCCGGCGTACAGGTGTTGGCGACGTCGGCGGGGAAAAATACTCGTCACTTGACGATGAGCTCGACGCCTCAGCAAGCACTTGTGTCGCAGGTGTGCGGTCCGGCGCTTGCGAGGCGGAGCTAAGTGATGAGTCCGGGGGTGTTGGGTGTGCATTCTTACTCCTGGCTCTTGTTATCATCTTTATACATTATTCATAATTCATCCTGTTAATTTTTTCGAAACAATTTTTGATATTTTGATGGTTGACGTTTGTCAAAGCTTCGTTTCATATTTGTAGATTTTGTTGTTGTTGTGATTCTTGTAATAAATTTTGAAATATAATATATAATGAACTTTTTGGTAATAATATTTTGAAATCTGTATGAATTTTATAAATTGAGGCAAGATTATTTTAGATAAAAATATTAAAATATTTTATAGATGAAAATGACGTATGTACAGATGTCTAGAGTTGCCAGTATTTATTTTTATTTTTTATTTATTATTATTATTATTATTCTCTTTATTAACACTTAACACATATTTATTACATTTTTAAATAGATTTATAAAAAATACATTTAAAAATATAAAAAACAGTAACCCACCGGCATCGGGTACAGGGACCAAGCTACCGGTGGTTAGGGCTCCAGAGACAGGAACTTCCGCACAATACGAGCCGTATTCAATAGAACCGCCTTCTGCATCAAGCTCTTGACCCAGCTGCCTAACGCGAGCCTCTGTAGGTGGAGGTCGAGGCTCTTGGCTATTAGACCATGCGCAGATACGACTATCGGAACAATAATCGCCGAATCAACATCCCACATGTCAACAATCTCGTGAGCTAGGTCTAAATATTTCATTTGCTTATCTTTTTCTGCTTTCACGAGATTCTCGTCATGTGGCACAGTGATATCGACAATTCCACGTCCACCTGTAGGAAATACTCTCTAAGGTTGCATATCTCACGGTTATGGAGAGTCTTGGCATTTAAAAATCCTCGACCCCCACATTTCCGTGGTATATACAACCTCATTACTGACGAACGTGGGTGGTGCATTCGATATGAAGTCAATAGACAACGCACCTTCCTATCCAGAGCTTCTAACTCCGTCTGAGTCCATCTAAGTATGCCAAAAGAGTAAACTAAGACTGGCATGGCCCAGCCGTTGACAGCACGCACCTTGTTACCGCCTGATAAAAGACTTCAGTATTTTTTTTAGGCGGCCAAAGAAACGATCCTGCAACTTCTGTTTCATGTCAGTCTCAGCAATACACAGAGCTTGAGACATACCTAGATATTTGTAGGTTTCGGTTGCGGAGAGTGACCCAAATCGTGTGAAATCTGAAAGATTGACTCCTTCAGATTCCACAATCCCGCCCCTTTTTACATGCATGACCGCACACTTATCTACCCCAAACTCCATACTGATGGCCTTACTAAAAGTTTCAGTAACTTTTAGCAAAGCCATCAAATCGGGGCCATTAGGGGCAAATAACTTTAGGTCATCCATGTAAAAAAGGTGGGACAAAATTTGACCCCCTCTGCGCATCCGATAGCCTAACCCTGAACCCTCTAGTAACGTACTGAGAGGATTCAGTGCTAGACAAAACCACAACGGACTCAGACTATCACCCTGGAATATACCTCTCTCAATCCCTATTGGTACACCACCTCCTAGAACCTGACGACACCCTGGATAAACAAGAACCGTACTCCATTGTCTCATACATGACCCCAAAAAGGTGCATAGAGTTGCATCAACTTTATACAGCTCTAGCACCCTCCGAAGCCATGTATGAGGCACAGAATCGTACGCTTTCTTATAGTCAATCCAGCATGTCGCAAGGTTCTTTCGGTTGCGGCGTACCTGCTGGCAAACAGCCATGTCAATAATAAGGAGCTCTTTCGTACCACGTGCCCCACTTTTACATCCATTCTGAGAGATTGACAAGATGTTATTGTTTTGTACATGTGAATATATTTTTACTCTCAGGATGGATGTAAAAAGTTTGTATATGGTAGGTAGACAAGTTATAGGTCTATAATTTTTGGGGTCTGTGGTACTACCAGACTTGTATAGGAGGTGGGTTACTCCGGTAGTCATAAAAGCTGGAAGCGACGCTGACTCAAGGGATGACTGGAAGCAAGATGCCAAGCAAGCGTGTGAGCTACGGAACCATTTTAACCAAAAGTTGTGCAGTCCGTCCGGTCCAGCAGATTTCCAATTTGGCAACGAACGAACTGCACAACCAATATTTTCTTCAGATATGGTTATAGGTTCCATAGCTGGAATTGGTTCACACGCCCGTTCAACATCCCTAATCCACGCATCCTGTGTATGACTGACGGGCGTCGACCAGATGCTTTTCCAGAAGTTAACTGTAGAAACAGCATCAGGTAGACTCCCATCAGTCACATCCGAGTTAGGTCGCTCCCACCCTCTATATACCCACCTCTCATTTTTTTGGAACAAGCGATTCTGAGTGTATCTGTCCACTCTTTTTTTGTACCGCCTTATGCGGTTCGCCCACGCATAAACTTTCTGCTTCAGGTAATCGATGCGCTCTGTGACCCGAACAGAGTATTCACAGGGCCTAATATTAGTTCCCACGAATGCACAGGTCACAAAGCGCATGACTCTCGGGCGTGTATTGCCCGTCCTGAAGCAGTGTAGCTTGCCAATGAGCACCCTAGCCTCGTTGATGCGCCGTTCAATTCTGCACTGCCAAGCTGGTACAGCAGGCTTTGGTCGAATAGCTGTTTTTTGTTTAAAAAATTTAACACCAGCTATTCGACATACTGCAACAGCTGCACAGTACAGAATGGAATGGGCATCAGTAATGCTTCTGCAGTTGTTAAAAAACGATGTTAACATCGAGTCTAGGGCACACACTAGCGCCACATTTTTTTTATGTGTGGGCAAACGCGGATGCCGCGGTCTACACTCAATAGGGACAGATTGAAACTCACCAATCGCTCGCTCCAAAGCGCTCCTTAATTCCTCATTGTATTGAGTACTTACAGGTATAGCAGCATCACTCACTTCTTCACCAACATGTGAGATGATGTTTTCTTGCGTTATTTCATTACGGTTACTTTGTAATGGCACAGGTAATGATTGCAATGAAGAAGGCGTGATACCACTACACACTTCTAAGCGTAGCCTCTCAAGTGTAGCGTCATCCAACAGGTGACAGCGTTGTATGGCGCGCACCTGATCCGATAAGCGTTGTGCCGATACGTTGACATCTGGTTCAAGTACCTGAAACAGAGGTAGCATGCGAACACGGTACGCAGAAAGGTTAGTTCCCCCCTCTGTAGCCACAAAATATGCCCGCATCACGTTTTCATTCATACCGAAGTTGCATCGAATGCGGTGCACATTACCACCGGTAGCGGGGTCCGTAATCGAAGCCGGAGGGCCTCGGGGTCCCAAGCTAGTCGGTGGCCGGCCTCTCCCCTGCCGACGTACAGGTAGAGGCGACGTCGGCGGAGAGAAAAACTCGTCGCTGCTTGAGCTCGACGCCTCACCAGTAGTCACAGTTGTCGACGACTGTAAGGCGGAGCTGTGCGACAAGTCCGGGGTTGGTAAATGTGTTTTTTTCAGTTTGTTACACTGACATAATGTGTCAAAGTGTACTATAATTTATAAAATATATGTTTGTGTTTTTTCCGGATTTCTTCATGCTGATTTATTTTTGTAATAGATATATATTTGTACTTTTATTATGTTTTGAATGATATTTTTGTATTATTGTAGATTAAAGGTAAAATATTTTAATAAATGCTCCTCAAGAAAAAAAAAAGTGACTGTTTTGTAGCAGTGTTGCCAGGTTATTATTATTATTATTAGTGTATTATTATTATTTCATTAAATTGTGAATTTACCCTTTCATATGATATTAATCTTTTTGCAGTTGAATAAACTCTTTTTGCGTATGGTTAGATACTCGTAATAAAGGAGTAAACTCCAGTCGTGCGTCGGAGCTGACACACACACTTTTTTTTAGTATTATTGTTAAGTATACGTTTTGCCGTTGTATTCGAATGCACCACCGTTGTTTTGAACTGACAAGACATTTGTCATGTATTATAAGCAAATAAATATTTTACTGCAATTTATTGTTTACTAGCTGTCCCGACGAACTTAGTAACGCATTCATGTTCCGCACAACTCTTTTTTATCCAAATGATCCTTCTGGTAATAACGATTACAACAAAAAAGAATTAGCGAAATCAATCCAGCCGTTCTCGAGCCATTAATCTCTTAACCAACACAACTTTGTTTAATTGAGCGGAGACATTTAACCTGCTCCATGGGAGTAAAATGTTCGGATGTTCGTTTCTCAGCAACCTCTTGACCGATAATTAAAAATTTTTCATCTAAAGGTCGTTACGAAGCTCAAATATTTAATTTAAATACAAAAAAAAAGAAAAAAACGCTTCGCTCTATACGAAGCCGCGCACTGTTTACAGCAGCGTAGCTTTACCATGTACTTATTGACTTTGTCTGACTCGGTGGCGCAGTGATAAGCCTAGTTCGCATTAAGCTAGTAATTTAGAAGAGTAGCGAGTAATTTAGTAGCTAAATATGTGCGAACTACAAAAATTTAGTCGAGTAATTTAGTAAATGATTTAGTCGAGTCAATCCATTTTACTCTATTTTTTCGGGCGAGTAGCGCCTCCCATCACGCATCCGTGTTCACTGGTTCACCGGCTAAAGAAGTCCGAACCTGTTGATTAGTCGAGTTCATTAGTGGTCGCCATCACTCACGTGTGTACTGTACTAAACCGTAATGCGAACGATTTCTGTGTAGTAGCGAGTAGTTTAGCCACTAAATTATACGCTACTCTACTAAATTACTAAAGCAGTGCGAACTAGGGTATAAGGTGCCGTCACACTGCTGTTTAAAAATGTTTACAAACGTTAGTAAACATTTGTTAAGAAACATACGATCACAATGTTAGATAATGTTAGTAAACATTTCTAAACTAGTTGTAACAATTTACAATAAGTTCATTCAAATTCATTACTATTCAATCTTAGAATATCATTTAGGCAACTATCAATGCCCAGATCCTTGATATAATTTTTGGCACTATACTTTTGTCTAGCTCTTAGTGTTTGGCGCATCCAATTATTGCGCTTTTTCTTTTTTTAAACAAAATATAAAAGCTAACCCAATGAGCAAATCTTCCATTTTCGTGTAGACACCTCGGAACGTAATACCAAACTGCGAGCAAGCGGATTTTTCAAATGTTATACATGTTTGTAAACATTTTTCATCAGTGTAGGAGCACTTAAAACATTTAACAATTCCTAATAGTATGTAACAATTCCTAATAGTATGTAACAATTCCTAACATTTGTTAGTAAATATTTTAACAGCAGCAAATTATTTGTGTGATCCACAAATGTTTGTTTCGGAGTATGGGTGTTTATCGTTATCGTTTATTCGGAGGATGTTTATCAGTCGTCTAGATCTCATAGCACAAGCTTATATTAGCTTAATTTGGGCTAGATGCCATTGCGTGAGAATGTCCAAAAATATTTATTTATATACATAATATGTATATTATTTCTATTCGGTATAATTAATGCTCCTTAGAATTTGATTGTTTACTTTGATCTTATTGAAGGTTGGGACTTGCGACGTAGCGATAAGGCTACCCTACTAATTTGCTTGGATGGTAGCAAGGTTTGCAAAGGTTGTGGTTCAAACTAAGTAATGTTTGCATTTAAAAGGTATCTAAGTATTCTAAGTGCAAAATAACGTTAAAAAATAACAAGGTTTGCATTTAAAAGGTATCTAAGTATTCTAAGTGCAAAATAACGTTAAAAAATAACAAGGTTTGCATTTAAAAGGTATCTAAGTATTCTAAGTGCAAAATAACGTTAAAAAATAACAAGGTTTGCATTTAAAAGGTATCTAAGTATTCTAAGTGCAAAATAACGTTAAAAAATAACAAGGTTTGCATTTAAAAGGTATCTAAGTATTCTAAGTGCAAAATAACGTTAAAAAATAACAAGGTTTGCATTTAAAAGGTATCTAAGTATTCTAAGTGCAAAATAACGTTAAAAAATAACAAGGTTTGCATTTAAAAGGTATCTAAGTATTCTAAGTGCAAAATAACGTTAAAAAATAACAAGGTTTGCATTTAAAAGGTATCTAAGTATTCTAAGTGCAAAATAACGTTAAAAAATAACAAGGTTTGCATTTAAAAGGTATCTAAGTATTCTAAGTGCAAAATAACGTTAAAAAATAACAAGGTTTGCATTTAAAAGGTATCTAAGTATTCTAAGTGCAAAATAACGTTAAAAAATAACAAGGTTTGCATTTAAAAGGTATCTAAGTATTCTAAGTGCAAAATAACGTTAAAAAATAACAAGGTTTGCATTTAAAAGGTATCTAAGTATTCTAAGTGCAAAATAACGTTAAAAAATAACAAGGTTTGCATTTAAAAGGTATCTAAGTATTCTAAGTGCAAAATAACGTTAAAAAATAACAAGGTTTTTATTTGAGAAACCGATAACTTAACATTAAATATAAAAATAGCCATTTTAATCACAGTCATCATCATCATCCGGATCTGGTTCTTCAAAGTCCTTTATTTTAACATCTGCATCTTCTCCATACTGTATTGTATTATCTATGGTCAGTAAAATATTCTCCACACTTTCTTCATCCTTTATATTCAGTGGAAGAAACTTTACTAAGCTAAAGTTCTCTATGACCTCGCCAATAGCTTCTGTTAATTTTGCGTATTTTTCATGCCATTTTGATTTTCCATTTCGCATTTCTGATAACAGGACTTGTGGGTCGGGATCTAGATAACTAAAAAAAGAAATAAAAATATATTCATACATATTATGTTATACAAGCAAGTCTCCATCTAAACCTGTACCAAGTATCATCAAGATTCGTTCAGCCATTTTTATATGACGCCCAGACGTACACTGTAATCTACAAGGGGACAATCTTAAAAGCTTGCAATTTTAAAGTATTAATACATTGAATTAAAAAAAACATTCATCCATTTTTATTGAATTCACAAAATATTAAATTGTCTTTTTCCTTCAGATTTCAGTTTCGTGTTGGTCCCACGCTATAGGTTGCGAGTTGTAGGTATAGGTGTCAAATTCAAGCTCCGAAGCTAAACAATATAACATTTCACTTACTCGTCAATCTGTCTCCTCGCGGACTTACTGAGCAAATCCATTTTAGTTAGAATGTTGATATGTGGCAGTTCCAAGTTCACCATCACACTCAGTGCCGCCATTGTGCCTAGAAGTATGTAATATTAGCTTCATAGTGAGGAGATTCATTCATACAGGTAAATAAAATTGAAGTGTCTGTCTGTAATTCCAAATTAACATCTTTACACTAAATGCATATGAAAGTATAAAGGTACCAACGCTACTGACATAAAAACGCAAGTTTATTACATTTTTCGCCTGTCTGCCTGTTCGTTCCGGCTAATCTCAGTAACAGCTGGACCGATTTTAACAGGACTTTCACTGGCACATAGCTGATATATCCTGGAGATGTTTTCGCAGGAATGGGGAAGTGGGATCCATAAATTATATTACACGGGAAAAGGATTTGCTAGTTTGTGAATAAGGTAGAGAGCATCCATTTGTTAAATTTGTAAGTAAATTTACGGATCGAGCCCAAACTACAGCTAGATGTTAATACTACAATTTTCAGAATTTGACACCCTGATTCAGAACAATATCTGGATTCTGGGTCTCTCAATTTTTGGGTGCATAAAAAAAGAACCCCATAAGGCCCTAAGTCTTTTAATTCTAACTGAACCTATCCAAGTTGGATTGTGAGAGTAACACTATACCTAATTGTAACTTGGTGCACTCTAGCACTAGTAACATAAAGTACTTATGTATATTCATAGTTTTTATACCTGACAAAAACTTAGCACCATCAATCATAAACTGTGAGTCCACCATGAAGACCACACATATCCTGAAGTTCCACTTCTGTAGCTGGTCTACTAGTCTCCGTATGACTGGCAGGTGTGTGTACAGCTCAATCTGGCCGGGACAGTCAAACAGTATGTAGTCATCATCCACATCACCTAGTTGCTCTTCTAACCAATCACAATTTTCCAACAGTGTTCTGAAAACAAAAGTTCATATTTTTAAGAATGGCTTATTGGCTACAATATTTTTTTTATAGAGACTTCTATAAAACTGCAAGGGACGCTTAGCAGTTTCTTGATTATGCAAAGTGAGATAGATAATGTATACCATTTGAAAATTTGTGCAAAGAGGCTCTACTTATAGCTTGAGGAAGTCATCCAAATAGGCTTGTTCCTTTATGTGTGAACAAGGATCTGGTCTGACTTTAGACCATTCAGATGATTTTTGTGGCTCTCCTTCCTCGAGAACCACTCTATTAATTGGTGAAACCCGCATCAAAATCTGTTTTGCGTAGTTATTATCTAAGCATACATATTATAATAGGAGTCAAACTTACTCTATACAAAAGATTAGACCGCCATTAGGCCCAAACTGAAGCTCTTCATCTTCCATTGCATCATCCAGATGTATCAGTTCTCTTATGTCCACCAGGGGCTCATAGTCAAAGTGTTCAGCCGCTGGGTCTAAGTTAACTACTTCTATGATACGTTTTGCATCATTTGCATGTTTTACTATGGTTGAACAGTATGTCGACTGAAAATTCAAAATATTGTGACTTAATATTTTTGATTATTCATGGGTAATGGTAAAGGGGTCCACCAAGATCCGAGAGAAGCATTCCAAGCCAACTTCACCTGCTGATCAACGGATGAGGCTCTAGCAAACATAAAAGTTCACGATCACCGGCAATAGGCTCGTGACGGGAAAAGACTTCTATATAAGTATGATTATCAATTATGGCATGAAACTATAGGATACTTAAAAATCGTTTGTATGTTACAGTAAACTTACCTTTCCACTTCCAGCAGGACCAACAACTAACTGTGCATACCGCATTTTTTTTTTTTATTTAACAAAACGTTACATATATTTTAGGTTATGATTATTATTAGACTTCAAGAAACAATAATTCAATTTACTGAGCCGACAATAAAACCTAAACTTCCTGAGCTTGCGGCTTCATCATAGTTTATATTTAATACAATTTAAAAGGTAAAAACAGAACTCAAACACAATAACAGAACAGAAACTACAAACTGCTTGTGTATGACGTTTTTGTGACAAACAAAGTCAAACAGATAACAGACGGCAACATCAACTGTCAAGACCACTTACAAATCTGTCGTATCCAAATCACCGTCCACAAGTCCACATTAACAGTAATTTTTTCGCATAGTCAATAGATCTTGTTAACTGAACGGATTATTATCACGCCTATGCCAGTAATTTTGTTGGTCTCAGTGTCTCACTCACGTAAGAGTAAAGCCGTGTCCATATTATCATTTACTTTCGGGCATAGGACTTGCTAACTCTGATTGGTGGATTACCCAATTCAATGAGATCTGGGAGCGGTATAGGCCATGCAGGAATGTCCAGCACCTGTATCCCTCTCTCCGGTATTAATACCAATGGTATCCCAGTGGGTTCTCTCCTTACATGTATAACAGTAGTAGCCGTAGCTAGACTCGAAGTAGGGATCACAGTCACTTCACTGCTGAATCCTCAGACTTGCGTCAGACCGTAGAGTTTGTTGCGGTTGAAACCATAAAGTACTTGACTATGAATTTATTGCTTTTCTTTATGATTAAATTGCGATGAACTCAAATTCCAAATTCAAAATTATGTCAAATAAACAACGAATCGGTGCAATATTGTTAAAAGTTGGATTTATCAATTTGGATTTAATTTGAAGGAAAATAGAAATATGACGGCTATTGGCATTGATTTAGGAACCACGTATTCCTGCGTTGGTGTTTGGCAACATGGAAATGTAGACATTATAGCTAATGAACAGGGAAATCGCACGACACCATCATACGTCGCTTTCACAGACACGGAACGCCTCGTAGGAGATGCTGCTAAAAACCAGGTAGCGTTGAATCCAAAAAATACAATATTTGACGCAAAACGTCTCATTGGTCGTAAGTATGATGACCCTAAAATCCAAGAAGATTTTAAGCATTGGCCTTTTAAGGTTACAAATGAAGGCGGGAAGCCCAAGCTTCAAGTAGATTACAAGGGACAAACTAAACGTTTTGCTCCAGAAGAAATAAGTAGTATGGTACTTAGTAAAATGAAAGAAATCGCGGAAGCCTACTTAGGTAAGTCTGTGTCAAAAGCTGTGATAACTGTGCCTGCTTATTTTAATGATTCCCAGAGGCAAGCTACGAAGGATGCTGGTGTTATTGCCGGATTGAACGTCCTTCGTATCATTAATGAACCAACTGCCGCAGCGTTAGCGTACGGATTGGACAAAAATTTAACAGGAGAGCGAAATGTATTGATATTTGATTTAGGAGGAGGAACGTTCGACGTATCTATACTGTCTATTGACGAAGGTTCACTTTTCGAAGTAAAAGCTACTGCAGGTGACACACATCTTGGTGGTGAAGATTTTGATAGTAGACTAGTAAATTTCCTTGCTGATGAATTCAAACGAAAGCATAAAAAAGATTTAAAGCTAAATCCTAAATCGTTGAGACGTCTTAGGACAGCGGCAGAAAGAGGTAAACGTACATTATCATCAAGCACAGAGGCAACAATTGAAATAGACGCACTGTACGAGGGTATAGATTTCTTTTCCCGTGTGTCCAGAGCTCGTTTTGAAGAATTAAATGCTGATTTATTCCGAACAACTTTGCAACCTGTTGAAAAAGCTCTAAATGATGCAAAATTGGACAAAAGTTCTATAAATGATATTGTTCTTGTAGGCGGTTCTACTCGTATACCCAAAATTCAAAGTTTGTTACAGAATTTCTTTAATGGAAAGAAATTAAACTTATCTGTCAACCCTGATGAAGCTGTTGCTTATGGGGCTGCTGTACAAGCAGCAATACTTAGTGGAGATCGTCATAATAAAATCAAGGATGTCTTATTGGTGGATGTGGCTCCTTTGTCGTTGGGAATTGAAACTGCTGGCGGCATCATGGCATCTATAGTTGAACGCAATGCTAAAATACCGTGCAAACATTCTCAGACATTTACTACATATTCCGATAACCAGCCGGCTGTGACCATTCAAGTTTATGAGGGTGAAAGAGCTATGACCAAGGACAATAATTTGTTGGGAACCTTCGATTTAACAGGAATACCACCAGCACCTCGCGGTATTCCTCAGATCGATGTATCATTTGATTTAGATGCCAATGGGATACTTAACGTTTCAGCTAAAGAGAACAGTACCGGTAAAACTAAAAATATTGTGATAAAAAATGATAAAGGGCGTCTCTCTCAAGCTGAAATAGACAAGATGTTATCAGATGCTGATAAGTATAAACATGATGATGATAAACAACGGGAGAGAATAGTAGCCAGAAATAAACTAGAGACCTATGTGTTTGCTGTGAAACAGGCACTGGACGAACATGGAGGCAACTTGGGAGAGTCTGAAAAGTCTAAAGCTCGACGCAAGTGTGACGAGACTTTATCTTGGCTAGACAGGAATACTCTTGCTGAAAAAGAGGAGTATGAGACCCGCCTCCGGGAAATAACTAATGAGTGCTCAACTTTAATGAAGAAAATGCAGGGCACCAGCCCGAAATCTAAAACTTCAAAGGGTCACGGCCCTGTAATCGAAGAAGTAGATTAGATTGTATTTGTATGCGAGACGGTAGCTTATCTACATGAGTTTTAGCTGTTATTAATATGTTCTATTTCTTTGTGTAATTGTACTTTAATAAAAGTGATTTATTGAAGTCAATAAATTTTGCTGTACCTACTAGCTTTGACTTGACCCATTAAAGCCTATATAGAAAGAAAGAGTGCTATATCCCTAATACTTCGAATAAGTCTGCATGATGATCTGATGACAGCATCAGTTAACATCATGTCTATTTCAGCGTAAGAGTATTTTAGATTTCAGCATTTTTACTTCTACCGGTAGGTGCTATCTCTCTATCTGAAAAGTTTTTATTTTATTTATTTAGAACAGTTTACAAGATATACACCAACACATTACATAATCATCTTAAGTCTAAATGTCATCTATTTAGTGCATGCCGTGGTAGCTTGTAATCCTTCTGGCCACTTAGGACGGATTCCATGTTAGACGGATTCCATGTTGGACGGATTCCATTTCGGACGAGTTCCACATTGGGCGGAAGTACACTTAATAATAAAATACCATTCGTGTTAATTTAAATCCTAGTGTATTAAAGAATAACAGAACAAAAAAAAAATTAAAAGTAAAAAAACTTTTAAAGAACAAACTTTTATTGAAATGCCCTAAAAAGACAAAAATAAACTTTAACTTTAAAACTTTTAGTATCAACTTATTACGTCATTACACAATTTATGTGTTATAAAAGCTTGTCTGTCAGTCGCGCCGCGAACGTCTTGTCGCACGGATGCGTGAGACCAATCATGGCCTCCAAATTGTTAAAATGTTGTAGTTGCAATATAGTTATTAACGAGGTTCTAGCCTTTGTAAGTAATAAAATCGATGTGATGAACGAAGAAAGTATTAGCCAAATTTGTGTAAGTGCTTTTTCGGACGATGATATTCACAGTGCAAAAAATCTTCTATCCGCTTCATTGCCCGCAGACAAGCGCAAGAAGACAAGGAAGAGAGACGGAAAAAAGCTTCGTGAAATTGATGACATCATATGCATACTGAAGGAAACCGATCCTGAGATCTTACCGGTTTTTGTTGCCCGTGATCTACACCGGTTACCGCCGGTACTTTTTGATCACGTTGACGTTACCAGGATCCTAAAGGACCTGATGCGGATGCAACAAGAGATTAATGTGATCAAAGAACAGTATGCCACCCAGGAAAACTTAGATACCGTTAGATTTAATCTTGAAAATCTTAAAAAGGCGTCGTTAGTGAACAATTTTGGTAGTACCCCCTGTAACATAAATTTCAAACGCGGTGGCTTTTTGTTGGACAGTCACGATGGTTACTGCAGCGGTCCTAGGGGACTTGAATATATGGGTGCAGATCATGATGCACCAGGTGTTTTGGCTGATGAGGAGCATACGGAATCCAATGTCCAGAAAAATGATCTATCATTTCCAAAAAATGAGGGTAGACATAAAAGTTGTTGTGTGACTAATGTGGTGCATGATACCGGTACTCGTCGGACAATGGACAGCGATAATAATAATACGTCCGAGCCGTTGACTCACCGGCAATCAGCTGTGGCCGACGTTTCTAGCGAGCCGAGAAACACGGTCGCTAAGAACGTAAACGAACACGCACTAGGTGAAAAGAAATCATTAGCCGATGTTGTTCGCGTCGGAGATTGGAAACAACCTAAAGAAGACAAAGAATGGACCCTAGTGCAGAGAAAACGTTTGAGAAACCGCTTTGCTGCTAGCAGAGGGAAGGCAGTTTTAAGCTCAGGTGCGAGTTTCAAAGCCGCGGATATTAAAATTCCCATTTACATTTATAACGTGGCAAAGGATGTGCCCGTGTGTGATATACAATCTTATATTGCGAGTAAAACCGATGTTGTTGTATACTTGGAAAAAATGACAATGAAAATACCTAAATCGTACGATGCGTACAAGGTACTGGTACCGAAGCATGAATTAGAAACTTTTCTAAATGATGATTTCTGGCCGGTGGGAGTCGCATATCGTCGTTTTGTCGACTTCAAGAAGAGAAGATTTGGTAAACATATGGAAAATAATTAGTACGGGTGTCTTTTTACATTTCCTATGAACAATTACGCAAAAATTGTAACATTTAATTGTAAAGGTGTTGTTAGATCAGTGGAATGTATTAGAAAATTATGTGAAACAGCTGACATTGTAGCACTTCAGGAAACATGGCTTTTTTCGCACGATATTCCATTCCTGGGCAGCATAAGCGACAAGTTCGCGTTCACTGGCAAGTCTGCCATGGACACTTCAGCTGGTGTGCACCGTGGCCGACCCCACGGGGGTGTGGCAGTGTTATGGAGGAGGTCTGCGTTTCGCTCAGTGTCGGTGTTACAGTGTACTAGTGATCGCATAGCGGCAATTAAAGTTGAGTCGGGTGGTTGTTCTGTGTTGATTGTAACTGTGTACATGCCTACAGACTCGAACGATAACTTAGTGGAATTTACGGAATGTCTAGGCGAAATTAACTCAATAATTGAAAATAGTGGTATAGAATCAGTGTATGTGTTAGGGGACTTCAATGCCCATCCCGGTGAGTTATTTGCAAAACAATTATTGGACTTTTGTACGGAACAGTGTTTGTCATGTGTTGATTTTGATATGCTGCCGAATGATACATACACTTTTGTGAGTGACGTGCATGGTTGTTGTCGGTGGCTCGACCACTGTTTGGTTACGAGCGCCGCGCGTTCAACTGTCGATCATGTGACCGTTTTATACGATACCTACTGGTCCGATCATTATCCCTTGCAGTTGACTTGCAATATTAATTTAATTACACCTAAAATTGTAATGTCTAGTGTGTGTATAAATAAAGTAGTATGGGGAGAGAGGAAAGCTAGTCAAATTGATTTATATCATGCCTACTGTCACTCTCGGCTAAGGGACATTACCTTCCCTGATGAATTTGCTTCGTGTTCTGATAAAATGTGTAATTGTTGTAGTCATAAGTGTTTAATTAATAATATGTATAAAGATATAGTTAAAATACTTACGGACGGCGCCTGCTCAACTTACATTTCGTTTTTAAGTCCGGGCCGGCGGAAACCTATAGTCGGTTGGAATAGACATGTGAGGGACGCTCACGGTAAGGCTCGGCAGTGTTATCAGAGTTGGGTATTGTGCGGTAGACAGCGCCCTGGACGGCTGTACAATGAAATGACTGAGTCTAGGCGTTTATTTAAGGCAAAATTGAAATGGTGTCAAAATAATCAACAACAAATTAAGATGGACATAATAGCACGACACCATTTCAATAATGATTTTTCACAATTTTGGAAGTCAACGAACAAGTTGAATCTGAAGCCCGGCCCGTGAGCGTCGAAGGTGTGCACGAGTCGGGAGATATTGCCAGATTATTTCGGCAGCAGTTTAGCGTTGAACCGCCTACGAGGCATGCCCGACCTGAACTGCTGTCGGGGTCTGGCGGTGGTGCAGCGCCGGGAGCTGTCAATGTCAAGTTCACTGCAAAGGATGTAGCTAAGGTTATTAAATCTATGCGGAGAGGTAAGTCTCCAGGGCATGACAGCCTCAGTATTGAGCACCTACGTTACGCGGGGGTACACTTGCCTAGGGTCCTGGCCTTGTTATTTAATCTGTGTGTTAGTCACTCTTACCTGCCTGACGATCTCATGTACACTATTGTTGTACCGATTGTAAAGAACAAGACCGGCGATGTCTCGGACAGGTCTAATTATAGGCCTATCTCACTAGCCACGGTTATGGCAAAGGTATTGGACAGTTTGCTTGATGGCCACTTAAAAAATCATATACAACTGCAAGACGGTCAGTTCGGCTTTCGGACTGGATTGTCGACAGATAGTGCGATCCTGTGTCTCAAGCAGACTGTACAATATTATACCGCGCGTAAAACACCTGTATACGCGTGTTTCCTGGACCTTTCCCGCGCTTTCGACATGGTCTCATATGACCTACTGTGGACAAAAATGCGTCGGGATACTAGTCTGCCTAGTGATGTTATAGCTATATTTGAGTACTGGTATAATAATCAGAAAAACACGGTTAGGTGGGCGGATAGTAAATCTGACGAGTACACATTAGGGTGTGGGGTGAGGCAGGGGGGGTTGACTTCACCGAAGTTGTTTAATTTGTATATGGACCGCCTGATTGGGG
The DNA here is from genome assembly GCA_963556515.1 of Nudaria mundana. Classification (NCBI taxonomy): domain Eukaryota; kingdom Metazoa; phylum Arthropoda; class Insecta; order Lepidoptera; family Erebidae; genus Nudaria; species Nudaria mundana. Next base: position 1,401,637 of record OY748307.1, read on the forward strand.
AGCTGAGCAGCGCTGGGATCGGATGTCATATAGACGGAGCCTGCATTAATAATATTAGCTATGCGGATGACATGGTGCTGCTCAGCCCTTCAATCGGTGCGTTGCGCAAGCTGCTTCGTATTTGTGAAGGGTATGCGGAGGCCTATGGGCTCAGATACAATGTGAAGAAAAGTGAGTTAATGGTTTTTAAAGCACCAAAAAAAAATACACGGAGGTACCACATGTCTCACTCTATGGCACACCATTAAACAGGGTCACGCACTTCAAGTATCTGGGTCACTGGGTCACCGAAGACCTTAAAGATGATATAGATGTAGAAAGGGAACGTAGGGCGTTGTCTGTGCGTTGCAACATGGTAGCTCGTAGATTCGCGCGCTGCACTAAGGAAGTTAAGGTCACCCTATTTCGGGCATTCTGCCAGACCTTCTACACGTGCAGTTTATGGGCCCAATATACGCTGAGGACATACGACGCCCTACGTGTCCAATATAATAACGCGTTCAGGATGTTGATGGGACTGCCGCGGCGCTGCAGCGCAAGTGGCATGTTCGCGGAGGCGCACGTTGACGGATTTCATGCGATTATTCGTAAACGCTGTGCCTCAATGATGACGCGCGTGCGCGGCAGCTCCAACACCATCCTGGCCACGTGCGCGGGCAGGTGGGACTCAGTACTGATGGCGCACTGGATAGGTCTCCACGCAAGAGCAGGCGCCTGATGGCCATTACTGGGCACCTACTTAATGTTTATTTTGATTTTACTAACACTAGGCTAAGAACATTGTTACTAACAAAATGGACTATGTCTGAAATAAATGGTTATTTATTTATTTATTTATTTATTTAGTTATCGCTGGACACGTTTCCGGTCTGATCATCTCAATCAACGCATCATTATTGCAAGGTCGTTTGCCGGTTAATTTCGAACAGCCCTACAATAAGGAGACCTTCCAATGATTTTATCCTACTTAAGGCCACGTATGCTTGACCGGCAGCGAAGAGCTTCGAGCCTAAGTATATACAACGGCATGGTCGACGGTACTACCCTTCGTCCATTGCCAAGCGCCTCTGGGAAGCGCTGAAAGAATATCCAGTGGCGCCCGGCGGACCTTGGCCACCCCTGTGGCCACGGGTTTTACTCCGCATCTTTGGGGTCAGGTTTTATCCCGTGTCGGTGAGTGAAGGCGTGCGTGGGGTGAAGCACGCAGCCCTTCTAGCCTGCTTCTGTATGGCCGGTGGGTTGCTAGTCCGTCGTCCTCAGGCCCCGATCATGGAGGTCGTTGGTGCTGCGCGTATTCCAGTCTGCGGCGCCCTCACCGCACACTTTGGAACTCAGCGGGGAGCGCTCCTTCACCCTACTGGCCACCTTCTTCACGAGCATAACCTGCACGCAGAAGGAAACGGCCGCGTCCCACTGGCTTCCGCTAGAGACCATGGCTCGTAGCATGGTCTCCAGCGAGAGGGTATCTACGCCCAGGACCACAACGAGGTCCCGGCGCTGACTTGCCCACGATGAACATTCTACCAACACGTGGAGTGCTGTGTCGTCGCCGGAAGCTTCGCAGTGTTGAGACGCGGGTATGACGTCACAATGCATGGGAAACAGGTACTCACCGAAGTTTCCGTGACCTGTGATGATCAGTGTCGCACGATACGTGAGGTCACCGTGCTGCCTCTGCAGCCATTCCTTCATGATCGGTGTCACCGCTGCGAAGTGGGTGGTGGTTCCCCAATTCGGTTGGTTAAGTCGCACCTTCCATGTCTCCATGAGATCTTGGCTTGTGCCATTGGAACAATGACACAAGAGCTCTCACTTCCAGGGCTCATGGAGAGGTCGCGGCAACAAGAAATGAAGCCTCTAGGGAGATCATGCGGTACCCTCTTATTGTTCTGACGGCCAAGGTCCTCAACGATCTGGGTAATATAGAAGCGTTGTTGGCCGTCAGTCTCGCCGTCCATATGGGAGCACCGTACACGGCCATGCTCCGCACAATCCCCAGGTACAGTATCGTGCAGGAAGCGTTGGGTCCCTTTTTTTCTTGCGTCAACTCCGAAGTGTACCATTAGATAGGTCTTTTAAAAACATTGAGAGGTTTAAGGACTTAAAGTATTTGTTTGCGAAATATTCAACTATAAAGGTCATTTTTTGGTAAAACAGAGCCAAAAATCTGTTTAATGGATTAAAGTGGACATAGGGTTATTTTGCTGTAATAGGAGAACTATTTGCAGAATCTAATAAAACGATTTATACATGACTGTACTGTTTCCGCCCAATGTGGAACTCGTCCGAAATGGAATCCGTCCAACATGGAATCCGTCTAACATGGAATCCGTCCTAAGTGGCCAGAAGACTTGTAATTGAGGCATGCATTGAGAAGCAAATTATAGACATAAGTAGATTAGTCGAAACAAAGTTTAAGTAGGTACAATAATTTGTGAGACATTGAAAAACTAAATTATATTAGGTATGTGAGTGATTAATGTAGTTGTGGGATGTGGAATGACGATAAGTAGGCACCCTAGTAGATATCCCATTGGCATCTTAGAACGAAATTTAATAATGAATGTAAGTATAAATAAGATCAAACACGCAGATTTATTCTTCAGAAGATTTCTCCTGTCGTAACCACATTCTACAAGATGATCCATCTCTTTTGTTCCCTTTCCACCGCCTTCCTAATTCACTGGCTACAGTGACCCCTTCCCAGATACTCACCGTATCATAGGATGTCTATCGGTTTTCGGAGTCGAACCGAGACATTTAAAGTATTTTTATCGTATACCTGAGGTGCATACCTACTACATAGAGACTGTTCCTGAGTCGGAATGTCACTAGGTTTTTATAATAGTAGTGTCTTCGACAGGACGCAGTTACATCCTCATTATTTGTCTGATGCAGTGAGGTAAAAGTCCACGCGGTTTTATTACATAAATTATCAGAATAAAACAGATAAGACTGATTAGCAATTTCTTTATTTTTAATTTTAATAACTTTAGAAATTGTTCTGAAAGAAGACAATAGTTTTCAGCATCATTATTAATTAATATTATGATATGAACAATAATAATTATCGCTATAATTTTAATACTATTCATTATTAATAATGGATATAACGCATAATAATCTATTTACTACCGGGATATTATGTACAGTCTAACCGCCAACACACAACGTAACAATAAAATACAAGGTGGCATATTATATTGTAGGTGCTCCTAACATCTATACAAATTTACCCTATCAGCAAAGAAGTCTTCAATTGGGAGATTTCCTTACTTTCCAGCTTCATTAACGACCAATAACCTTCTTAGTTCTGATTCCAACATCACGTGTATTTATTCAGTAACTGTTTTCTTCAAGAGCTTATTTAGTCTGTTTCTGAAAAATAGCCTCAGTAGCATCATAGAGTTTGGCTTTGGCACCTAGGGGCTAGAGCTATTTTGAGTCCCTATTCGATGTATTATACGATTCTACTGCTTTCTTTCTATTTTATTTGCAAGTAACGTAAGTATAACTATGATAGAGTTTATGCTTCAAGAATGATGTCTTACCATCCATTTTTAACCTAGCGAAAGATATTCAATAAAAAAAATGAAATGTGTGTGTTTTTTAGTAACTAGCACTATTAATTTGAATTGACCGGTCTATGACAGCTATACTTATGTGCGGACAACTAGCGAGATTCAATATAATAACGCCAACTTTAAAAATTGGACTTGGAGTAAATCAAATCCACTTTGTTGGTGTTACTCCGTAAATATTAGGAACACCTACATTAAGTAACAATAATAGGTATTCATAAGTATATAATATCATTCTTTAAAAGCAAAAGCTATGAAATGATTCTACAAATCAGTTTTATTCGTTATGTTAAAAAAATGACACTTCGAACAACGGAGTTGAAGATTTAAAATAACCGTTATAACTGTTAAACAGCCTAAGTATTTCTTTAATATTGACTATTAGACGCTATCACTTATCTATCGCTTACTATTTATATATAACATCGATATGTATGTTGGTATTATTATAATTGGAGACAGAGTTACCTATTCTCTTTGTAATTTTTTTTCTCGAAAGAAAAACTGTATTTGAAATTTGGATGCCTAAATCTATTCCGAGATTATTTTCGTTATATTTTTTCGATACAATTTTAGAAAGACAGTAATTTCGATTATTCATGATTTTACCCTTTTACGAAGTTATTTTTGGGTTTAACTATTTTCCTACTTACCTATTGAATATTTAACGTAACTCTAATCGTGGCATTCGATTGGATATTTACATTTGTATGAAGTTACATAATAACCTCATCTATATGTACATTGTGATGCAAGGAGTATGGTTCCTTCGTATTTTAAATTATTTTTCTAAGATACTTACATTATTATCGCCTAAGAAAAAAAATGGATAAATAAGGAGGTAAAATAAAATGAATGAAATAAGATTAAAAGCAAATTTATTGCTAAAATAAAATAAAACTATAAACCATAAGCAATACAATATTTGCTTAATCATACTATTTGTCTTGATTTGTACATTTTCTAAAAAAATATGATAGAAAAGAAAAAAAAACAATAATAAATTGACTTTAACTGCACGGCATTGGATGAGACAGACCGAGCTGGCCCTCATAAAGTCATGTTACACATTGACGAGTAGATCACAAGTTGAGCGGTCCCGCGGCACAATAAAATAATGCAATAGAAAACATACAATAGTATAAAATAAACATTAGATAATAATTTAAATGTTAAACTTATATAACCCGATAATAATATTTTAAACCTCTCCGGTTTCGATAAACATAATAATACTTTTCAACTGGGGCTCATAAAACCATAGCTTACATTTACATCTGATTGCACTTTATATGTTTCATTAACAATAATGATCCTTCCCTATGCCTAATATCGACCGAGTCTATCTTACACGAACGCTATCTAACCTAATATGTACAGGATCTGGTTCACAGGCAATATTCGACACAATATTTGGTATATTTATTTACAAACGAAATCAAAAGCCGTAACTTAAAATTTAATATTTGTACCTTACCAGGGTACGCGTTTAGTTACATTAAAATATTAAAGCAAAATGCATCTTTTTGTATCGTCAGTTTACCTCGTCTCGAGGCCGGCGTCACGCGCCCGCCGGATCACGAGAGACTACGAGGGTAGGTACCTACTATGTACAAAGTCTTTGGCCTTACAGTCGAATTACAACAAACACTAGCTACAAACACAGTAACAGTCGCACTGAACGTCGCGTCGGTGCACTAGTTCCACGGACACACGCGCAATAAATAATAGTTCCAACGTGATATGATGAACAGTCTACGACACTATCGTCGGGGCGGACTCAGTAGTCCCAGCCGTCGTCGGTCTCGGACTCAGTAGTCCCAGCCGTCGTCGGTCTCGGACTTGATCTTGTCCTCGGGGATGACGTCCTCGGGCGTCTGAGAGGCGCGCGGCGTGTGCGGCGTAAGGGGCGTGTGCGGCGTGTGGGGCGTGCGCGGGGTGCGGGGCGCCGGTGAGGCGGGGGGCGCCGGCCGCGCACCGGACGCGTCGCGCTCCGGCTCTCGCGGGACGGGTGACGGCTCCACGCGCACCGTGTGCTCGGAGTCGCGTCGGAAGTCGTCGCTGCGCATCACACATACGCCATTGATGATCACCTCGTCGGGGTTACGCGCCTTTTCGTCCTGCCAGTCGGGGTTCACCCACTGTGGTGCGGCAGGCTTCCGCCGGCTCGACCGCCCGGCACCTGCGGGCGTGGATGCCGCCTTCGGCTCGGTCTTGGACTCCTCGTCCATCGAGTCCTCAGAACCGAGGTTGCTCTCAGCGTCCTCATCTTCGAAGTCGTCGCCGTCGGGCTCGCGCTTGAGGGGCATCGACAGATCGAGGCCGCCCGACTGATCTTTCACCCGCTCCTCGGGCGGCATCAGACCACGACCGATCAGCGCCGCTAGATTCGTATTCGCGGCGAAGTACGGCGGGTAGGGGAGAGGGACGCCTGCAAGGCCCATTCTTTCTTTTTGAAGCTCCAACAATCTCTGGTTAAGAAGGATACGGAATTGAATCGGGTCGAATGGCGCCGAGGACTGGTCTCGCGCTGGCGGCTCGGCAGGTAATCCGTGAGGTGCCTGCTGTTTTAATCGCATGCGATGATTATGGAACCAGTTGGTAATAGTTCTCGACGAAAGACCCAATTCCGTCGCGAGGAACTCGATAGTCGGCATGTTTGGGTAGGGGTCGAGAGCGAATGCTAGTCTCAGGGCTTCTTTCTGTTCCTCGGAGAACAGCACTCGTTGTTTCTTAGCACATGGTGTACCGGCCGTGGGCCCCGGTGAGCTCGAATGGTAGAATTCAGAGGTATCGTTTGATGAAGTGTCAGAGGAGTTGTCTTGTCCAGGGCCACTAGATCTTCGTCTTTTACTTGCTTCTCGTCGTTCATTCTTCAAAGCTTGGAGACGATCAATGTTATGTGCGTCACTTAACCACAGCTGCATGCGAATAAACGGCTCTCTTCCTTTGATGCTAAGCATATGCCAGGGTTTTGGTTTTGATAATAACTCACTGACTGAACCCTGCGAAAGTCCTAACACCGCTTCACCGAAGATTTTCTGACCGATATTATTAGCCAACAGCGCCTCCTTGATTTTAGTGGTAATTGTTTGGGTGTCTAAATCTTGTGTCAGAGCTGCCATTTCATAAACACTTGGTGATATGTGTTGATGAAGACTGCGCATGATGGGGGGCTGGGGATGATGGTGGGGTTGGGGAGGAGGTGGTGGTTTCCTCTCTTTATTATTGTTGTCGTGGTGTTGTGGAGGTAGAGTGACCGCATGGTGCGGAGGGAAACCAGGAGGCGTGAGTAGAAGCGGCGCGGATGGACCCAGATGACCGAGATGCCCTGGTCCCAACAATTGCTCTTGTTGCATTTTGCTGAGCAGTGAAGTCGCATCAGATATCATTTTCTGTGTTGGTGGCATGGGTTTGTTCATATTCGGCGGACATGCTGAAAATAAGAACAACACAATTTAGCAAACGGTTACCTTGAAATTGTATTGTTTTAAATTGAAGTTGGACGAAAGTACAATACTTACAAGGAACTCCGCTGTAGTTTCCAGTCCTCATCAACTTTTCTGGTGCAATTTTGTACTGTGATGCGACTAGTTTGTGAACAGCATTGTCGTCTTCCAGGAACATCTTCATACGGATGAATGGCTCTCTGCCTTTTTGTGTGAGCATGTGCCAAGGTTTGGGCCTAGCAAGTAAATCACTGACGGATCCTTGTGATAGACCGAGGACGGATTCACCGAATAACCTCTGGCTGATAGAATATTGACTTAACGCCTCCTTTACCCTTCTCACTATGTCCTCAGTATTTAAATTATTGAAGCAATCAAATTGTTGCTGCGTGATTGGTGGAAGAACTGCTTTCATCGACCTTTGTACAGGGGGATGATGGGGAGGATTCGATGGTTGCGAAATCAAACTATTTGTGATTGAAGCCATTCTCTGAAGAGGACTCGCTGCCGCGGAGTTACTGAAATCTTCACTGGGGGTTATTGCCGGCGGTAAAATTGTATTGCCTAGTGGGCTGGATGCTGAGGATCCAGTTGATTGCTGCCCAGGTTCCAGTTTGGGTCGTACTAATGAGAACGCGCTACCTGCGTGTCTAATAGCCTCTTCGGCATCCATTGACCTATCCTTATCACTATCAGTCAGTCCATTTATTTTGGCATTTTTATCTTTAGGCAAAGAGAGATCTTGCACCGCTCCGGAGCCATTAATGTGGTGGCTTTGAGCGTTTTGAGCTTGTTGCATAGCTTGTTGCTGTAGCGCTAGAAGATTTGGAAAAGGCGGCATTCCTGGCAAGTTGTGCAGATTGGGAATATTTCCAGCTGGCTGAATTTTGGCAAGTTCTCTGTGGTAAGCTTCTAGTGCCATACGAATGTCTTCTGGTGGCCGTTCCAAGTGTGGTGCCATACCGCCGCTGAAAAAAGGAGGAAACATGCTACATGTTACTTTTAGACTTGCTGTTCTCGTTTACATTAAAACATTATAAACACTCAATGACTACGTTTTGTTATTTTTTTTGCAGACAAAGTAAGAATCTTACCCAGGGAATCCTTCTCGGCGCATGTCTTCTACCCTCCGCGACATAATTTTAGTCAGTTCTTCTTGGTAGATCCGTGCTACTTTTTCTTGAGGAATGTCATCGTTTTCATATTTCTTGAGTCTCCGGTTTTGACTTGAATCCTAGAATAGAAAGCACAACAAAAGTTCAATAACAGCTTTTTCAATAAATTCAATACTCATTGCTATTGACATCATTTAAGTTATCTGTATATAGTTAGGGCTAAATGTCATACATACCTTATTCGAAAATGGAGACGGACATTGTGTCCTCGGCGAGCTGGAATCATCGTTACTTCGGGAGTCATCGTTGTTGGGGTGGCTTGTTGGTGTTTTCATAAGATGCGAGGCTTCATTGAGTATCGCATGAGTGAGCCTGTCATCACCTTCCCCCTCAGAACGACCGTACACCGCACCGGTGCCGTCTTTAGTCCCAACTGGAAATAAAATCAACAGTTTTGTCCAAATTATTATGTAAAGGATTAGCACAACAAGGTTTATTTATGAATAATAGCGAAGTGTTAGACGACTCACTAGGATTCTTTCGGACTACGGGATTATGCTTTCAAAGAGTTTCCTAGAATTTTATTCGGAAATCCTAGATTCCAAAATATGGCGATCAATAATTATTAGTCTCTGCAGAGTACCTAGTCTATGCGATTTTCTTATATGGTGAGCATTTATCAATCGACGATAGTCATCTATTTATCAAATGATCACATTTTTTTTATCAATCGATTCTATTTAAGTCTCAGTTCAGTCGTAGTTCAGTCTCCCTCGAGACTGTTCACCATCCTAACTGCCGTGCCTTTGATGGTGTTGAAAAGTTACTTTTATTTATTCATCATTAACTCAAACAAAAAACAATACTATTTTTTAATAACTAGTATCATTTTGCATCTGAATTCACACAACAATTATTTTAATTGCTGGTAAATTGTTCCTCACGCATACATTTACACACTACACATGTCCGTGTAAGTAGCTATGACCGTTGCCAAGTAATAAATATGCGAGTTATATTTAGTACAATTGAAATTAGGCGCTTCATTTAAATTATACAGAGATGCATGGCGCCTTTAAGATAATCGCTGAATGGTATTGTGCACTCATCGCCTAAGCTCAGTAATCTTAAAACTGTGCGAATGCAACAATAAACAAGTGAAGTTAAGCGTGAAAACCGCCCGCCATATTGTGGTCATTCATCCTGTCAACATATTGTCTTTGCTTTCACAATGAAACGACGCTATTTAGATGGTGATGTACGCACGGAATTAGTTTAATTAACTCGCATAATTAGTTTTAGACGTTTGTCGAGATCATTATAGAATTTAATGAGAGTATAATGTAGGTACATAAGAATATTTGAATCTCAGTGTGTGGATGTAAGTATACTGTGTACAAATAATTTGGTGCTCAGTTTGAATGTAACACGTTCTGTGCCGTCAATTATTTTTATTCATAACATTGTGTTACAATTAATGTGATAGTAATCTCGTAGCTCATTATAAGGTGGTTGTTTTTAGGTGTGTGATTGGGTTGAAGGTACAATAATGTGAAAATCGGTCACATCGGTTAACTGTTTAAAAGAAAAACGATAATGTTATTTACATTGTGGTATTTTTATGACTCCGAAAACGGATCGTTTGTGAGTTGTCTCGTATTAATTTTCAAGGATCACAAAGACTTAATTGCATCCTTAAATTTTATTTTAAAACCGACAATACGTATGCTAATTCTCTTACAAGTTTATTTCAGTTTTATATACGGATGAGCCGAGTGCCGAGTTCGCCTCTAATTATTTGACAATAAAAAGCATAATGCACTGCTGTGTAGTTGTTGTTCTTCGAAAATCCACTCGCTGCTTTTATTGGCTGATAGTAAAATGGATTTTATTTATTGTGAGTTTAAAATGAATAAGGTGAACCCCGGTGACATTGGTTGTTGTTTTGTTTATCTTGTGATACGACCAGAACCACCCGAGCAACTGATATGAGTGCCACCTTATTTTTTCAACACCTACCTCGGTGTTTATTTTATCTAGACCAAGATTATCTACCTACAAATAACACATACTTATATTATATATATTGTCCACGATTGTTTTATTTTGATTTAACTTTCTACTCTTTTCGCAATGAGTTCATTTATGTTAAATTCTCACGTCCCAAATAGAAAGCTCTGTCATATACTTTTTAGACAATATTTTTGTGTTACATTGTTTGACGTTACGTAATATAAATTCTGTTTTAATGGACATAATATTTTAGATTATCATTTTGTATGACCATGATGTTAGTTCCTCAAAATGGAATAAAAGTAGGTGTACGAAATTTGAGTCACTTGAGATTTGCAGACGATATTGTTTTATTTGCTGAAACATCTAAAGAGCTGGATAATATGGTTAGAGCACTCAACCAACAAAGTACTAAAGGCGACTTGGACATGAACACAAGCAAAACCAAAATAATGTCCAATAGCCTAAAAAGACCTATTGAACTGAAGGAAACAATATAGAATACGTCGAATGCTATACATATATATCTAGGAAAAAAGGTATCTTTTAATAGGAGCAGCAATGAAGAAGAAGTAGACAGAAGAGTAGAGAGAGCAATAACATGGAAAAGGTATTGGTCGTTGAAGTAAATTTTTAAGGGAGGCTACAGCTTACATATTAAAAAAGTTGTAATGGACACTTGTATATTACCATGTTTGCTGCATGGATGTTGAACCTGGGTCTTTACCAAAAAGATACAACAAAAAATTATAAGTACCCAAAGAGCCATAGAAAGGAGCTTGTTAAAAATCCGAAAAAATACATTTTATACATGAAGAGATATGGAATAAACGGCTTATTATTATGATGTTAGTTAGAGAGGGACTCGTGGCTTAGTAGTAACCGAGTATTGTCACATATTGCAAAGGTTAAGCAACATCTAGCCAGGCCGGTCTTAGGATGGGTGACTATTTCTTAAGACAAGACAAGACCCCTCCGTGGCTGTCAGGCGCAGCATGGCAGTCTTAACAGGTATTTGGAGCCCTAAATAAATCAAAATCCGACTAGTGTAACTACAGAATAACATCAATATCGCCCATGGGTTGTGGAGGTCAACTGAGTGAAAAATGCTCAGTCAATGAAGCAGTCATTAAGAAGCACTCACAGAGGTCAGGCTTTCAAAAAAATGAGCTATACATCATGCATTGCGTTGCGTGCGATCCTTCTTACAATTGTAAAGACTTGAAAATAATATGACTACTATATACAAATGTTGGTAAAGAAACCATACCGCGTTTTAAAAACACCTGTAGTGCCATCTGTTGATCGCAACCATCAACAGACAACACCAAATTTTATTACGAGTATGTAGGTTTACGTGTGTTGCTTCGACTGCTTTTTTGAAATTTGTGAAGTTACTTCGATGGTTACACATTGTATGACACAGGAAAACATCTCTAATGGTTATCTAAATAGTCCGAGTCATACAACACGCATGACAGGCCCGATTAGGTGTTTAGTTTAGAGCAAGATTTTTCGCAGTCAAAATATCAACCTAGCTTTTTAACCGCTACGAGTGTAGCTAATAAAACTCGTAAAATAAGCGTAATGTCATTTTACAATGATTTATTGATTTATTTTTAATAAAAATCGATCACAATTAACGTAATTAGAATGTCATTCATGTATCGTACAATTCTGACGAGTAACTGATTGTTTAGTTCGTTTCAAACTCGTGTCTGCCTCACGGCTTCACCGTTTTTCTTTTGTAACTTGAAAACTACGACGTTTATCGTAGCGAATCAAAATGTGAAGCACGCAGTTCATCTCTTATGAACCGAGTAATTTAATACTTCGTGTAACTCGACAGCACACACGTTGAAACAAGAAATAGAATAACGATAGACACGCTATAAACAAATATTAAGTAAGTAGGTATATAGATAATATCGTAATCCTCGCCATTTGTATGTAAATAGTCATCCTAAGCATACGGCCGTCGATAAATTTCAACACACGTCTATTATTGCCTTTGATCTTGTTGCAGACATTTTGTTATTCTGTAAACGACACGCGGCCAATTACTGAGACGTGCTTCGAAATATTGTCAAAAAACTGAGGTTATTTCCACAAGTGTGTTACGCAACACAGTTCGCGCCATTTTATACATACATCAAACTCTTTCAATATGGCGTCTACGATTATAGGTACATAAGTAGGTACATAGTCTACTTACCTACTCTAAAAACAAAAGTTTTATTGATATAATTTCATACGCGTTTCTTATCTGGCTGACTATAAAGTAAGTAACGATATCAGGGTTTATTGTGGTCATTAAGATGTGCATTTTTGATGGATGTTTTATAAAACCTGCTGCTCAATTAACGTCATCCAGTCACGGAAGTTTAAAATTTATCGGTCGCCGTTTGATCGCTTCTGACCGAATGGCGGGAACAACTGAATAAGGGGATTTTTTTAAATTCGAGTGGCAATAACATAATTCAAGGATAACAATAAAAACGAAGAAATTATTTGTTTATGCGACATTATATCGCGTGCGTGCACGCGAAAACTATTTTCTTTGTGGTCGTTATTGATTGCTATAGTCGTATGAATATTCAAAGGCTTTGAAAAGTAAAGGGGGCGGTGCCCTAAATTACAGTGTCACTATGACATAGTGAAAAAAGTAAGGTTCGTAATTTAACTGTATAGGTTGAATTCGAACGGGGAGCTCGTATCCGGGATTGTAAATCAAGTTGGCGGGTAGTTGCAAGAAAGGGGTGAGAAGTGCGCGCTCTATACGTCACAGTGGCGGTCGATGCTCATTTGCATTCGTGTCGCTGCCGGCAATGGACGTCAGGGCCGCTCGAAAGTGTTGCAGACCTCAGAAAAAATACCGCATTTGAATTGTTAATTATTATGCTAAAGAAATAGTTGCATAGGTAAGCGGACATCTGAGTTAAAATGAGGTGTAAAGTACAGCAGTGAAATGTTACATCCATATTACTGCATAATGACATAAATATGTAGTTTGGGATACATATTTACGTTTATTTTGACAACGACACGCAATGAATCTTACATTCCACATGGCACGATAGCGTGGAAATGAAGAGATAAAATTGTAGAATGATATAATTTTCGATTGGTAACTAAGTTTCTTTTGTTAGACGTCGCGTGCGTAGGGTCGGGTGATCGGGATCGCGTGCTAGATGGCAATCTGCCGCGACGGGGGCACCGACCACAATTGATTCTACACGAGAGAGAAACAGACTGCTCCTGTGCATGTCACTCTCACCTCACTACACATCTACAGTCACATAAACATACCTATCTCTGCACTACTCCTACCAGTACTTACGTGCCCGTAGTTCAGGATCTCATGAAATTAAGATGAGATCAACCAACACAATTCTTGGGAACTACGTCAGATTCGTTCTACGAACACATTTTATGTATTACATCTAAATGTAGGTACCTAGGTTACATGAAATGTGGCTCGAAAATCACATTTTATTTGCTGATTATACTAACAATAAAAAAAGTTGGTTTAGGGAAAAAAATATCGAGATCTTTTTTTAAATCTTGGAATAATATTAGTGATTCATTGCCTTTAAAAAATATTAGTTTATGAACCGATTACAAACGTATTCATTTAAATCATTTTAATAGATCAATTTGTTTGATATTTGTCAACAGAATAGTAAAATAATGTCATCGTCCGCAACTATGAGTTATATTTTACAAAATGTAACTTTCGCCATCTTTGTTTCTGTTCTGATTGAATCAAGATAGCATGCCTTTCGAAACATCATTTATAACAATGAACTCCTCTTTTTAGCTTTGGGAATTTGCATGCGAAGAGTTAGTACTAATAGAACATCAAGTTATACCTTGTCGCCGTCATTCGCAGGTGTTGTATTCCCAGTGCACCATCGTGACGCAAAAAGTACTCGCTAGTTCGTAGGTAACTAGATTCATAAATCAATTGTACGAGGTACTGCGTTAAATGAAAATGAAATGGTTTTTTTACTTAGTTAAGTATGTAGAATTAGGTGAGTTTTGATCAGTTTTTATATGTAAAAAGTGTAGTAGTCGACATAGATTTGTATAGGAAATTTAGAACGATAAACAATAGGTATGTACCTACTAAGCTTTTTTATTTTTATTTAAAATTAGAACAAGTTATTTTTTTTGTTATTGTTATTTATGGTATTTAGTTATTGTTTCCAATTTTCACATCATGATTTAGGTTCTAAAACTATTAATAAAAGAATAACTGAATATTATGAAGTTTATAATATTTTCGCTATAGGTAGATAGTAGTACCACTAGTACCCACGATGACTGTATAAAGTGCATCGTACGGCGTGGTGTCTCCCTAGAGCTTATCTGTGTAACTTTTAACGATAGCTCGGTGAAGTTTTTTAACGAAATAACCGAATTTCTGTTAACTACGACTAACACGGTTAGTCCCGATCGCGGCGTCTGCTTCACGTGCAGTTTTTAATTGATTTTCACCATCATTGGGGCAAATTTAGTTACAAACGAGATAAGTAAAAGAGTCGAGAAATATTTCATCATGTTTCATCAGCATTATTGTATTTAGAATAAAGGACATTCGTAGATAAGATTACGTCGTTGGTGCATAAATGTTAGGTACGACTTCTTTTAACTTAAATAACATTCGATATTTAAAAAAATATTTTCAAACTATTATATAGATAATAGTTCGTGACAGAGTAACAATATTTCGCGCGTGTATGCCACCTAATAGCGGGTATTAATGCATTGATTTCGCACGGCTGCTTTATTGATTATAGTTGCGATTGATAGGTGCAAGGCACGCGAGCGCTCGCCCACCATCAACAAAGCTTTTGTTGCGTGAAAATTAGAAAAAAAACTGTAATTTAGCAAATAGAGTTCCATAGATATTTTGTCATCCTTAGATGTCAGCCTAATTGGCGGGAAAGTTATTGATAAGTTGATTAAATTATTTTTTCTCATGAAATGTCAACCAAAGCCTTTTAGTATGTACCAGTAGTTTTAATATCACAATCTAGTTAAAAAATCTCTCAAACATTGAAGCTACCATTTATTTGGTGTCCACTGAAATAGTTGTACCTTGAGAATGTAAGTACGTTTCGGTTTACGTGACGTCTTCACATAGGTTAAGACCTTCGTTAACAAAAAATAAATAGTAAAATAAATCACTTAGATGACGTACATAAATCCAGTGGATATATTTAATTTGCGAGTGTGTAGGATAAAACTATTTCGCGGCACAATGACGAGGCATTCATAGCTGCACATTAATCCTTACTAATTATGCAAGACGGGGAGCAAAGATGTAAAATGGCCGGTCACAAATCGCGTCCAAACTGACAGTTTAAACAACCCATCTTGTGAGACAGATCCCTGATATATAACTCCAGTTTGCTAAGGAAACGTATGTAATTAATTACGACGAATAATATGTCAGGATGCATTTAATTTCCTATTAAAGTGTTGTGAAAATGGTTAGCAAAATGGCGCCTGTGGTTTGGCGCGAATATTTTGATATTCTCTTTTCTATTTGTATTTGTATAAGACATTTTACAGACTCTTTGTCAACTAATTTATTGATATCCCCACTTGTACCACTAACGTGTATGTGTATACTTGAAACTATGCTTTTATCCTGAAATATTATTTTTAGGTGTTATATTAATACATGGGGCACACTAAAAGTTTTGCACTTCTAGCTAATCGGAACTATTTGAATTTCGAATGTTATATTTTTTTAAACGTTGCAACCTTCTTAGTAATAAAAAATACAATTGGCGGGAAATCATTTGTCAATTGTTTTTTATCACACATCAAAGTTCTACGTATGCAACGAAAATGGAATTAAGTCTAAAAGATTTTAGAGCGATGATTTTTTATGATTTTAAAAGTTCTCTCTCTCCGCCAGACTGTGCCGCTCGTCTTCAAAATGCTTTTGAGACCTTGTTTGAGCACCGTGAGGCGATGGTTTGCTAAAATTGAGAGAAGTCGAGTTTCTTTACATGACGAATTTCGTGAAGGGCGGCCTTCAACTGCCGTCAACGAAAATAATGTGGCTACTGTTAAGCAGTTAATTGAAGAAAACCCGCGGATTACCTATGAGACAATTCGAGGACTGTTGGGGATTGGTATGAGTCAAATCCAGAAAACTTTACACGAAGAATTGAAAGTTCGGAAACTTTGTTGTCCTTGGATCCCTCATGAACTGACAGCGGAGCAGAAGCGGGCTCGCGTGGAATGGTGCTCACAGATGCTACTGAAGTACGACCACGGACATTCTATTTCTAATGCTGTTTATGACATTGTCACATGAGACGAAACGTGGATTTATTGTTTTGAACCCGAAAAAAACAGCAATCTTGTGAATGGGTGCTTGAAATGAGAACAAGCCAACAAAAGTGAGGCAGGCGAGAAACGTTGGTAAAAAAATGATGGCGTTTTTTTCTCAGCTACGGGTCCCATCTGTACAATTCCACTTGAAGATCAAAAGAGTGTTAATGCCGAGTGGTATTCTACCATTTGTTTACCCAGGGTGTTAGAAAAAGTTCGCGAAAGACGACCCAAAAGCCGCGTTCTCCTACATCATGACAACGCTTCTTCACACACGATCAACAAAACAAAGTTATTTTTAGCTTCCGAAAAAGTACAACTCGTCATCCATCCTGCGCATAGCCCCGACCTAGCACCCTGTGATTTCTGTATTTTCCCCAAAATCAAAGATTTGATGAGAGGTTTCACTTTTACCAACTCCGAAGAGGCAGTGATAGCGTTCAATCAGCAGGTAGAAAACATGCCTTCAGGTCTGTGGTCCTCCTGTTTTAAAAAATGGTTCGATCGCATGAAAAAATGTTTAAAATGTAAAGGAGAGTATTTTGAAAAGCAATAAACATAATAATTTCGGTTTTAACATGTTGTTTTTTTAAGTTACGCAAAACTTATAGTGTAACCTACGTACATGTTCACGCAACTCCTACATACTGCAAGAAGGTACGTACTGTACTTATTGTTTACCATTAACTCTTAAACTGAATAAGCTTTTTGGCACGAGTTACAACCATAAACTTTTGATTCTTCAACATTTAAAGCTCTAGTATCATTTGAGTCCGCGACGCCCAGGACTTTAATTGGCTTTAATTCGGGGATATAGGCGTGATATGTGTGTGTATATCATTTGCCCATTGATCATTACAAACAATGCATTATGCATATCTGTTTAATTGGTAAGGTATACTATTGTCTATGCTGTTGTGGTAATAAACCATAGAATAACAAGTGCAGAAGTCTCAGTCCGCGAATACAATCATATGTGTTTACCTTCAAACACGATAACCTACCGGCATTGTCGTATAATACCAAAGAGCCAATCTTTGAGATTGTAGATTAAGAACATCATGAGTATTAAGTACGAATAAACCGTTTTAATAATGAGTTTGTAGAAAATAGGTAACCTCTTTACGTGCAGTTGTCAAGTGATACACGACAATTATATATTTGTCTGTTCAGTTGTGAAATGAAATAAAATTATTGCAACAGTACATTAACAAGAGCTCTCTACATTGTGATAATTTAGTGCGAACTTATTTTGGTTCGGCTATTAAATGCTAATTGTGTTAAGGACTATGAAGACGTAAAGATACGAGTAAATGTAGTCTATAAGGAGTTTCACCTTGTCTGTTTGTCCGCCAGCTACAATACTATAATGTAGCAGATACTATGAATCAAATGATATGTTCGAGTCCAGAGACACAGAGCACCATCACCAAAAAACTAGGGTTGTCCATCGACACAAAAAGATGGTTCTAAGGAGTTCACACCTATTTTTTTTATTCCGCGGCCTCAGCCGCGTCTACGTCCATTGCCGAGCGCCTCTGGTAAGGGAG
Organism: Nudaria mundana; assembly: GCA_963556515.1. Taxonomy (NCBI): domain Eukaryota; kingdom Metazoa; phylum Arthropoda; class Insecta; order Lepidoptera; family Erebidae; genus Nudaria; species Nudaria mundana. The sequence continues at coordinate 1,419,699 of OY748307.1, forward strand.
CTCACACCTGTGAATACTTAAAACTTATTGTTTAGTGGATTTCTAACGCGACTCAAGGCAACTAGAATATAATGCCTATATGACATGGTCTGTGCGCTTTGAGTACATATATTTTGTTCTTAATTTTATGTATTAAATTATTAGGTATCTCGGTAATATAATGTATTAGTTTTATTAAAACAGTGTTTAATTTTAATTATTTTTAATAAGTAATTTAATATGCAGCTTTATACTCGTCGGATAATTTATAACCCGTAACTATTTTATAGATTTCATTGTTGCACAGATTTTGAACATAATTTTGATTTTCGTGGTAATTAAGTGTGTTTCTAATTATCACAATGATGAAGGTTTGTAATTAATTAACAAATAACATTTGGATTGTTATACTTAATTAGATAATTGGTAGTATTAGACTAGACTATAACCGTACCTACCACAAACAATACCTTACCTTTTTGAGATCAATATCCTTTTTCAGGTATCAGTATTAATTGACACGTGACAATTGTGACAATTGACACGAAACGTGAAAATTGACACGAAACAGGTATAAGTAATAATGGACAAAAAAAACAATAAGATATTTCGTCCGTCCTGTTGTTTACGTGTCTGTGTCTGTGTCTACCGGTATAACAATTACATTGGTATTATCGCGAACAGCCGGTCAAGTATAAAATCATAAAATGTATACATAATGAAACAAACATGGTATTATAATCATAAATAAGTCCGTAAGGAGGTCTGATTGCTTCGTCGGAAGCCATCAAAGCGGCCGCGAGACGACTCGCATTCTTCGCAAAATTATTTTCTTGACCTCTCCTCTAGCTTTACGCTACTCGGCGACAGATGGCGTTACATGTACATTGTTGAACGCATATTTCACTTATTTCTTTCAATGTTTTTTTTGCAAGTTATCTCTGCAGAAACGTTCTTAAACGAGCATTTAGTTTTTCAAAGGTGCTTTCTAAGTGGCCGCCTTAAAACGTTTAGCTCTACATTTCCTTTGTAATAATGCTTTAGCTTTAATTACGGCATAAAATAAATTTAATGCTTTTCATGTCATGGTAATTTCCTAAGTATTTTAAGATACAATTAATAATTATTTTACAACTTCTTTTTGCGACGATAGTGCACCACTATGTTTTTTTTATTGATGATAGATGGCGCTACTTATATCTGACACCTCTTTAAATATCGAAACAACCTAATTATAGTTAGTACCTAGTAAAACTAAATATTAGTAGTTCAACTATTCAGCGGTTACTACTAATAGTCAGTGAAACGGTCGAACTGCTGAATATTTATGAATGAACATGTCGCCAATTTTATTCTCATTACCGGCTAAACCCTTTCGATCCCATTCGATTCCCGGCGGGTTTATCGAGTAATTATTTTGTGATTATCAACACCAATTTTCGTTTCAAAGTTTATGATTTATGTGTTATGTTACTCTGTTGATATATGACACCCTCGTATCAGTATATTATAGCGTAATCGATTCATACAAACGAGAAGTGACTTCATAAAAAGTTTAGTTGCTATTGAAAGCCGAAGTATAATCGTTTAAAAGAAAAAGTATCTATAATCTATGGTGTATAATCTAACTGTCAAACATATATATTCCATTTTATTACAATTCGAGTCACATTTATCTAAGATACGGATTAGTTTCTTTTTAAACGAAAACATTTTTATAGTCTTGTTGACGTTTTGACTAGTAAATAGATATACAGCCATTTATTAAAATTAAAATGTATTAAAAATCTGTTGTTTTCGTAGGTACAATTATAAAAAAAAGCAAATTTGGCACAGTCTATCTATATCATCTATTAAAAAAAAGTCTTCTGACGTTTATTTCATATTTGGAACGTTCAGAAATATAGGAAAGGCGCGTTCATTTTAATGTCTGCCAGTGAAGACGTTCGTAATGTCTGTTCTCGTTCGACTGTCCACACGCATTAGTTTGTTCACTAATACACTTGCGAGTTTCCTAACTCTGTTTAGTTTTAAACGCTTTTGACAGTGACAGTACCCCAAGCCAGTGGCGTATGTGACCACCGCATCGATCAGTTATTAGCAGAGAGCTAGTGTGAAAGGAAAGTTTCAAATACGTTCCAAATTAAAATGAAGTTTAAAACGAAGTCTGTAAATGAATAGAAGATGATTCTATTTTGAATTGTTCTTCAGTCTTCCATAGACATTAGATTTATTTAAATTCGGGTAGGTTCATGATGTTAACTGAAATTAATGTTAATGATACTTTTTTAAACCAATCCAACCGTTTTATTTGTAGCAGTAGGTACATGAGAGGTATAATAAAACCAATTTGCAACATGCAAAAGCTCAATTGAATATTAAAATTTGCTTAGCGTTAAACTAAAAGCTCTACAAGAGAAGTTTACAGTATAGGAGCATCGAGAACGTTTAACTTTGGGCATAAAGCCTTTGGTGGGTGTCCTGTGCCGGCCGATAGTGGCCCATTGAAAATAGATTTTCACGCTACGCTTGAAATGCTTTTGAGAGGTTAACTTCGTCTAAATATTGGAGAGTTGTGGTAATTCTGTGTCTGGATTTGAAAGTTCGATTTTCAAATATATTCTGTTTACTTTTTTGAACACTTCTTGTCAATCCTAGATACCTCAATTCTGTTTCATTCTTTTTTGCGTCGTTTGGATTTTAATAGTAACGAGTTTTTATTATGAGATATTGTTGGCAGTTCTTGCTTTTTTGTCTTATATATATTTTTTTATAAATACCCTGAGTTAATTTAATGAGAATACTAAGACATCCACTAACCATAAATCTTTCGATGCACCGGCCGGTGTACAAAGATTATCGCATGTGCATAAACTTCAATTGTTATGTTCATCGGTCGGTTTTAGTTACTCAACCATGCAAGATATACCTACAAACAATTTATTGCGTCTGCCATTAATTAACTTAATTGCGATAAAAGATTATATTAAAAAAATATCTCATACCTATAACTTACATTGGACTAGAGGCAAAAAATTGTTATAAAGTCTTTTATCTATTCTTTGCGGTAGGTACCTTTATATAACAGCATACCTGCCATTGCCGTAAAAACCGATGTTGATAATAATTCAAGAATCTGTGGTAATCTAGAAAAAAGATCATGAATTGGCTCAAAGGTCTTGAAACCAAGCCATAAAATCCAAAAAAAAAAAAATCAAGAAAGAAATCAATATATTTTTGAATTAAGAACATGTCTGGTGTCACTAAAGAAAAAAATATTCTGTTGAATTTGAATTCTTCAATAGTTGTACAATGAACAGGTGAAAATTCAGTGCACGAAACATCTCGCAACGACCTATCAGCAAGTCGCCCACAATTGGAGCAACACGCGGTAAGACAGCGTCGCGTGTGAACGTCGAACAATCGTTTCGCAACGGACGGACAGACGGACATTACGCATGTGTATCGTGGGAACTGGGAAGTACAGAAGAACCATAACGTATGGATAAATGATACGTTAGCTAATACACCTATTGATGCTATGGCGGGCTTTCTAGCTATCAACAAGTTCGACGACTGCAGATAACTGTTTCTAGTTTGAGCTTGACCAAACATAGACAATGTTTATGAAATTAAGTCCGACATTTTGCTATCTCTTCGATTTTTCGAAAGTTATTTACGCCCAGAGGTAAAAAATAACAGAGATAGCTCAAAAAAATCTTCACAGACTGATTAGGTCGGGCCTTTAATTTATTCTACTATTCAAAAACACTTTCAATACGGACCTATAATTTAGACGAAATCTTTTGAAAAAAGACATCGGTCTCGTAAACTGTTTTTAGATCAATATAATCACATGAAAGTGTTCCCACGGCTGTTGTGCACAGTTACGTGGTTAGCGTGACCAACACGCGGTCATTACTAGTTATTACTACTCACGGATACAACGCCCAATGTTTCTATAACACATCAAACGTCAATAACAATACATTTTAAACTTTCGCGTGTTGTCATATTATAAACTTAAGATAAACGGGTCAATCTCAATACACTAACCAATGCTCACTTTATAAAGAAAGAACAAATAACATTCAAATTTGGAACAATCGTTCTTAATACACATTTTTGAAAATGGAACGCGTGAAAGTTGGTATGCATCCTAAATATTCTTTGCATAATAACACCTAAACTCGGTCGAAACACCAATCCACAACAACCGAAAAAAGGAAAACCGCATAACATTACAGCGAAATAAGAAAACTGTAACCCTTTTGGGAATTATCTGAAATTCAATCTATTTGAGCTCATCCCTATCGATGGGGACAAAGGCTAATACACAAGAGTCCATTGTATTGTCCGCAGATTTATACATTGTCGTGCATTGTCATTAATGTGTACACTGCTTTACAATGAGAACATTCTTTTTACTTCCAAATTTCTGTATTGTCTGTATTACGACTAGCTCCGTGATTCTTTTGAAATTGATGGCTCTGGCGACTGTTATATCAAGTTATACCTTCAAAGCAAGATACACGATGTCCACACATTGTATGAGACCTTTAATACAGATAAGTTTGACTATTTTACTTTTATTTTGCAAAAAAATTTGCGTGTATTGCGCGGCAAGTTCGTTTCCGCTTCGCTTTTCCATACGACTGTTAACACGGACATTTAGTCTTGACGAATACTAATGAATTACTGGCCAAACTGGTAAAATCTGTTGACTCATTCGGACAACAAAATTAAAAGTAAAATTTGGAACATCCTGAAGCCTAAATATATTTCGACCTGTTTTAGACTTCTTAAAAACAAAAAAAAGGATAATTTACAAATCGTCAAATGAAATCAGAAAATATTTTGGTGTTCAATTTTAAATTGTTACAGTCCACACAGTGGGCAAGTTCACGGTTAGTTAACCCTTCGGTCTTCATGGATCGTTGATATTTCCGTACGGGACAGGTTTTAGGCGAAGGAAAAGGATTAAGGATGGGTGAGGAACAAAACAAAATATAAAATCATAATGTTAAAAATAATAAGTGCGGGTTAACTAAATGAAAGCTTCGAGTGCTGATAGACACTAGACGTAATACGCGTTGGCTTATCCCTTACCGCGAAATATTGAGGTCGCCTCGACTAGGACATGGCTTGCGTCGTCAACCATGATAAAATAGCGCGCAATGATTGATCAATATTCATTTGACGTTGTGATCTTTTGTAGGCAGCAGTTTGATTGATGAGGGCTATTGTCAGCTAACCTGACGGCTAAGATAACCGAAGATGTCAAACGGTTCATGATCCGCGGTGAGACGAACTAATGATAATGCCTGACGTACCAAAAGTGATTACATAAATTTGTCGTTAACTGATATTGATAGTCTTGGTCAATTTGTTGGTTGGTTTCGTTAGTAGTCGCTTATGGTGCGTCGGATAAGTGCAGGCATTGCGAAAATCCATGAGGTAGTAAAATGTTTTACCACCTTTTCTCTATCTATTTACTAACACCAATAATTTTCGCAAAACCAATACATACAAAGGGCCTGATACTCTCAACACCGAATCAAAATTTAAATGCCAAGTTTACTTCAAAATAAATAAGGTGTAAGGAAATAATACCTTTTTTAGGGATCAGTGACTTGAGCAGCATGACGGCTGACTCGTCGCAGGCCCACGCGTGCATTTTTCTGTACGAATCTCTTCCTTTCTCTGTGAGCTTGTCCCATGGTTTGGGTTTCGACAACAATTCCGATACCGTCCCTTGTGACAGTCCCAGGACATATTTGGCAAACAATCTCTGTCCAATATTGTGAACGGAAAGTAGCTCTCTTACTCTTCGACTGATGTGCAGCGTGTCAAGGTTGGTGTTAGCATATTTGTCAATATTGTATCTTAGCATTTCTTGAAGTCTGGCTTCCATGGGATCACCCTTGGGTATGAGGGAGTCACCGAGCCGGCCGACGAGTGCCCCGGGTGGTAGCGGGCCCATGTCATCAGCAAATCTGTAAGTGCGATGATGATGTTCCTCAAAGCGGAAAGGACTCGGCGGCGGCAACGGCAGCGGCGTGGGTCCGTTGTTGTTGTGATGCGTGGTGTTGTTGTTGAGCGGCGGCGGCGTCACGGACCAATCCTCGCCACCTGCGGTGAGAGCACGGTTACGCGGGAACACGAGGAGGGGAGAGGGCACGGATGGGCGGGGGAAGGGAGGCTAGCACGCACGATCGTAAGCGTCGCAATCATTCGGCAACGGCGTACGAATCTTTAATGCGCGCGCGGCGTCTCTCATGTTAGCATGCTCCGAATTCTAAAACCTAAGTTTGAAACGATTACGCGCGTCCGTGAGCGGTATGGCTGAGGTGGTGGGAACTGGATATTCCTCGTACTCCGCGCGTTTTTTTGCGAAATATTGGATTTTTACTCGAACAGAAAAGTGAAGCGAACACGAACTATCTACGGACATTCACAGGGTTTAAAACATCGAACGTGCTGCTGGTGGCCAGCGATATGCAGGGTTCAAATCACGACCATGAATAGCCCTCTACTCGATCTGAGCTGACACAACTAAGATTAAAATGAATGAAGAGTTCTGAATCGGACTGAATACATTTCACCCATAAAGCGATAACTTGGCTAGTTTAAAGTTTTTTTATAGATTGATTATTAAAGAATTACAGCTACTCCATAGCCAGCGTGTTCACACTAGTGACGTACCTGTTTCTCGTCGCTCAGAACTTCGCTCGCGTTCAGCAGAGCTGTCACGATGCGGAGGCGCAACACTAGGGGATCGCAATTCAGGTTTACGTTCGAGCGATCGTTCGAGAGATCGTTCCAGTGATCGCTCAAGTGACCGCTCAAGTGACCGCTCGCCCCCACCCAAATCTAGTGCTCGTAGCATGCTGGAACAATAAAAATAATTAAATTACAATTAACATAATTAAACTTTTATACTGAGCTAGGATATTCTGAAGAAGTACTGATTAAACCGTGTAAAATATAATTGTTATTCTTAGGTCATTATATTCATTTCTCGTTTCGTCAGTTACGAGTTTAGCGGCACAAAGCAAAATATACAATATAATTCATTTACGTATGATGTAGGTAATGAAGTGATGATTAATGAATTCTTTAATAAATACTGAAGACTTTTTCAACAACTTTAATCATTAACACGCAACAAAAAATAAATCGTACTACGTAAAACAGTAACTGAAGCAACAATGCCCGATACAGAACAAATCTGTGTGGTTAATGGATGTAAATCCTTGTGAATGCCCCAAACGCCTTGTTCATAATTAAAAGACAATGCTGTAGATAATCCCGATTGTGATATAAAGGTTTTAATTATCACAAGGTAAGGGTGGTCACCGTTCGATATACCCCAATAAATTGAGCCAAAAGTGAATTGATTAAAACAATTTCCAGGTGAATTAATTAAGTATTTTAATTAATAGCAACTGCTGGGTCTCTATTGGCAATATTCCTTTAATAAATTTATTGAGATTGGGTCGCTTTGAACGGTATCTTACGACTATTAGGAGATAAGACCCACCCTACCTGCTGCTGCTCCGGTAATTCCCATTACTTTATGTTTATTTCATGTAGTAACACTAACCAATTTGAGATGTTGCCATCTTTTGAAAATTTCAGAAAGTTGTCTTTGGTTCAAGTAGAATTAGTGATGAACTATTATGTACGATTTCATATTGACAGTGAACGTGAGTTCTCACCTTCAACTGAACTTGTAACAATCAGTATTTATAATCAAAACTGTGACTATTAAATTGTGTTTGAGGCAAAAAATAAATATATGTACTTTTTACACTATATTATAAACAATAAAATTAATTAATAATACGTTAATTGCCAAACAAAAACTAATGTTTTAATTAACGAGGATAAATTAAGGAAAAAATTACAAATCTTAAGAAGGAAGTGAGTCATTCAAAATTACGTATAACTATTTTATGTGTATTTAATTAGCCATTGGTATTCACGTCTGAGTTCCAAAAAGCAAATATAAATTAAACAACAATGTTGCCAAGGTAAATCCACCAACCAATGGCAAAATTGGTATAAATATTTAACACAATGGTGAACTAGTTCGATCTTATTTTGTAGTAAATATGCGATGTGTTAGTCGATTAGTTGGTAGACCAGTTTCAACTGATGTCACTACCTCACGGTAGGGTTGCACGTTAATTACTATTTAATATATCGCCAATTAAATCGTTGATCGGTAGGTGAAGTCGAATCTCAGAGGTGTTGCCAACCTCATTGTGTATGAATGAGGTTTATATGAGAGTTAGTTAGTTGTTATTGTTTTAACTAGTTGCTCGCTACATTTTGTGGAGATTTTTTTAAAGTGCTTTTTATGGGGCCAATGGAGATAACTTGTTTAAAAAGTAACAAAGAAGACATTTTGAGACAAATTTAGAAAACCATATCAATATATTGTAAGTAAAAGAATACAATCTCATATCAATTCAACTTGCGTTAATTACAAAAGAATATTACCTACAATCGGTGGCCATATTGTATGAAGTAGATTGTGCCAGCTTAGTTCTATTGTTGACGTGATTGTCTCGAAGGGAATACAGATAACTACTGCACAATTCCGTTGAAAAGCGTTTGAATTTAAACGTATAAAACGAAATATAAAGTAGCATCGGTACCTATTCCTACTGGATGGAGCGTAAATTCTCTATATTCTAAGTTTAAAATTAAAAAAAATAGTGTTTTTTTTTAATAGAATGAATGAACCTTATTCACATTTCAAGTGAAAAAAAATATTCAATTTTTTATTTGTTGCCGGAACGTCTAAAAGGAAGGTTAGCCATTATGTAATGTTTTACGAGCGTTTTAAAACTGATACATTATAAACAAAGATGACACAGTTAGTTGACGATGAAGTTTACAGGGAAAACTGTAGAGTAGTACTTATGATGTATATAGTTTTTGTGATAATAGATAACCTATTAGCATTTGCACAGGATACAGTTTTGGTTGATATTATTTTCATTAAAGTATGCAATTTTTTTCGCATTCTAACTTCAGTGTCTACGGCTGTGGTTTTAATATTACACCAAGTCAAAACATCCCCCGAAAAAGGGAACTGTCTCAGGGTTCCCACCTAAAATAGTATGTTTTAATATTTACCTATATTCTAGAAAAAAAAAACTGATCAACTTGTAGCAGAACAATTTGTCAGATCAAAAGAGTTTCCATTTAAAATATTCAATAATACCTTCACAGGCTGCTGAAATCTAGCTATCGGTATATTTTCATTAATTGGAAAATGGAATATTAAGTACCTACCTACATATTTTTTAAACATAATACAACTCCATCGTATCTTGTTCCGAACGAACGCTTAAAAGCATCTTTGTCTTGTCCAAAAGCCTTCGATGTAAGGCGTGTGCACACTGAATATTTGATGCGTTCGGTGTAACCGATGTTGTGTATCTACCCTCACCGCTAAGTTAGAATAACTTTTCATTAGAAAGTTCACTTTTAACACGTGTTCTGGTTTACTTTAAACTAAGTATACTCACCGTAGTTAATTTAGAACAATTTGCCTTTAGGATCATTTAATTAAAATTAAGAGTATGGATAGTTACTTATCACTGATTTCTTTGTACAGTACTTGATAATTTAGGGACATATCCACCTACCCCACAAGCCTAAGACCACAATAATGGCTTAACTGAATGACTAGCACAATTATAACACTTTCACTTCTAATATAAACTTTTTAATGCTACATACTTATTGACAGTGGTTAGTTACAAGAACACGGAACTGTTGGACGATAGATACCTTTCCTTACTTCCTCAATCCGGTTATGATTTGAGAAAAGAATAGCACCGTCATCGATAATGCTGTTTTCAAATAAGGAACAAGTTTAAAATAAACAACTCCGACGTTCCGTTTAGCCAGTTCGTTTGTGCTGAACCATAGACAAATAACTCCAAAATGACTATCATATTTCAAAATCTGTGACAAAATCCGCGAATTTTGATTGATCACTCGTGGGTCGTTTTCACCCTTTAAAGCGAATATTTCAAAGACATATTTTCCTAAGGGGTTGAACGTAAAGGGATGTTTCTATATTGATTAGTGAATTACAAATTCCTGTTGAGTTCTTAGCGGCAATGTTTTATTGGACTATGTGACATTAGGGAGCATCACAATTTTAATATCAATAAAACAATTCCTATACTTAGTTATAATAATGTAGATCTCTACTAAAAAGTAAATAAAAGCACTACAAATATGCAAGTTTTCCATTTTTTTCCATTTCTCTTTTTTAGAAAAAAGGAAACGTATTCTTTAGAAATATAATTTGATTACTTTACAGTAGTTGGCAACACTTTAAAGTGGTAGTGGACACTGAGGTGACGTCAGAGCGCTATCAGTACGATCGCCGATAGCCCCGCCCTCGCACGACTGACCAATCACCGATCGATCGGACAGCAACTAACGCCTTTGCCTACAATGCACTTACTTTAAAATCTCAAGCAACCGCTATTGGTTCCATTTTTAAACATTCGTATTGAGTTGTGTCAATATAAATGTTTGAAAATGGAACGACTCCGTGTTCCATATTTAGTCTATGACAAATGTTTTTAAATGAATGCTGTGTCAACATGGTGTAAAAAGCTTAGGACCGACGGGTATTCTTTATGGCATCAAAAATCGTCGGGGAGCGTAAATTAGTTGATAATTTGTGTGCGACAGCGTTAGGCTAAACTTTCGTTAAATGTAAGACAAACATCGCCTAAGCAAATGGAGACAGGTGTCCGCGATAGGCTCTCGTATTGATATATACCCACATACTATAAACATGTATGTTTCGTTGAAATTATGTAAATCATGTGTGCTTAGAAGTTAATTAAACAAGAGATAACTCACTACAAACTTTATTTGTTTTTAAAAATTTCATCTTTGATGTGTCAACATCGTAAGTTCATTATTTTTTAAATCAAATGTGAGCTTTACAATGTTGATTGAGATAGGAATGTGAATTTGTAATGATATATTTACTTGGATAAATTGAGGTGTCATATATCTACGTTTAATTTCATCTTATTTCATGTCATATTCTGTGGGTATCAAATAGTAGATATTCATTCTAAGTTAGAAGTTAGAGAGTGAATATTCTTTTAACAATCTTTTGTCATTCATTGATGTTAGTAAAAATACTAAATAATAAATAATACTAAAATATTCTTTGAAATAAATTTATAAACAAGAATATATGTTTAAAATCTCAGCAGTCGAGCACAGATAACAAATAAATCGAACGTAATTCGCCGCACAGATAACCTTAAAGCAGAGATTTGGCGGGAACCGCGTTCCGTTCAGAAATCAATCCATTCCTCCCTCCATTAAGCTTTAATCTTTGGGGGTTGGCTATAACTTAATCCTAACTTGAGAACCGGAATAAATAAGCTATAAACCAGTGCAGGTGCCTTGTTGGTTATATAGAGAATTATAGATCTTATAGGATTACGTGAACTCATCTTTTGTTGTAGAAGACGATCATGGGAAAGCACCCAAATGTTTTCGTTCATTCGCGTGTTCGAGGCAATAATTGAAATGGTTGTGCTCCGTTTATTTTTCTATCATACTGTCGTGTGGGCAGATATTACCTATGTCAGTTATTTATATGTGAGTAATTCCACTGATTTCAATTAGGTATGTTTATTTTATACGGTTGGGTATTTTTCTATTAGTATGAGTCAACTTAACATCTACTTTGTGATTCGAGAAAGATCTGTAGGTAGGTATATGATTCATTTAAAAAAAAACAGTACAGTATGTAATAAACTTAATTAGATATTTAGTGATCTAACTACGAAATACGTACGTAGAAGGAAATTAATAAGGTTTAAATTGAAAGCAGTTTTTTTTTCAGAATGATAATAAATTGACTACAATCATAACTTATCTATGGTATTTATAGTTATTTTTAGTTTATATTTAGCAGCTATTTTAAAAGAATTAAGTCTTAAGAATTTTCTTATGATCATGATCTTCATTATTTATTTCGGTTCGACATTCGTCAGCTGTTGAACATGAAATCATTTTGCGTTCTAATTTCCGATTTCCTGTCATAAACCATCGATTAACATTTTGTTTTTAGGTTTTTTTTACGTGTTTGCACAAGCTTGTGCATTTTATGTCGCCGGCCCGTGTGATATTAGTCTTTGACGGGCAGATCAAAGACGTCCCGCTAGGATTCCGTATTGGTAAAAATAACACATAAAACGCTCCAAAACATTGGGTTTTGATGTTATTGCTGGAGTATAAATAGCTGAAGAGGGGTGTCACTGATACCCTTTGTGTTGTGGTGATTGGTTTGATGACGGAAATGCATTGATTTTATCGTTGTCTCTTATCTTTTCAACCGACTTCCAAAAAAGGAGGAAATTCTCAATTCGACTGTATGTTTTTTTTTATGTTTGTTACATCATATATCTAGACTGCGTGAACCGATTTTGATTTTTTTTCATGGGACCTACTACTTTCAATTTGGTCTTATACCGACAATTATTTGGTCCCATTTCGGTAATAGTTGTGTAAATTTTTGACTTAAATTTTATATGTCATAATTTTGACATGTAAGTATCTAATGATTACCAGTGGACAAAATTTATTAACAAATTTTGATCACTGGTAGATATCATCTGGATTTACACTGGCTAATGAAATGTGGAAGTAATGAACTCATTTGTTTTATCTTTGTCCTCTTGCGAAGTGATTCGACATAAGAATATTATAAGTCCTCTCGGATATCCGGTACGTACCCTCTAATTATCTTATCCAATATATTAATAATGAGTGAAGATAAGCTCAGTATCAATTATGGTGTTATCAGGTGCAGTTGATGGATGTACTCGTACAAGGATGGTGACTGATCGCATCCTGATTGCGTTATTTGTATCTTTTGTAACAGCTCTTGACGTGGGAAAGCTGAATAGCTGGATAGCTGCTACTTTTTTTTTAAATTCATTCGGCTATTTTGGACCTAACCCATTATAAACGTGCCCGGTGACGGCGGACTAAAAATTATGGAAATTGTGGATGTGTAATGCACCTCTGCCTACCCCTTCAGGGATACAGGTGTGATATGTGTGTGTGGAATGAACGTAGAGACCAGGCCAAGTGTGGACGCCTCTTTAGTGACTCTGTGCGTTGGAACTTAAGAATAACCTTCCCGTCATTCAGGCATTCATAATAAGTTATTATGGTATTGGTTTTGTCACGACAGAATGGAAATAAATTCTTTAAAGAGGGCTCTAATTATATCTTTAAATAATGAACCCCACAATTTCCTGAATATTAAAAAAACAAAATCCAATCCAATTCCCATTCACTATCACGCGTCATAATATTAACATCCCTCGATTATTCTATTTATATTTCCCACTGATGGGACAGGAAAATAAAAAAAATCACCTACAAAAGTTCTCAGGGAGCGATTTCTATATCAATATGTTGTGTAAACTCGGGGGAGGCTGCTAAATTCCATATCTCGAACGTTTAGCATGTAGATGTGAAATCCATGAGAATGATGCGACACAAGTGCTTTTCGATATCCGAACGGAGATAAAAAATATAAAAAAAGTGTTTGGACCTCCTTAGTGGACGTTTTAGTTGTCAATGGGTGGATACATTGAGCTGTGTAGCCCAAATACCTATACCAAATAAGGTAATATTTAATGAGCATCACTTTCTTCACATAAGTGTGTGTAAAATTATATATTTGGAAGCATAGACAAGTTCGGTCAGGTGGGTATTATATACACTCCGGGCTCTATTTTTTTTTAAGAATTTAATACCGTTTTTGATTTTTTTAATAAATAATCTAGGCTCCAAACAAATTAATTAACTTGTAACTGTTTAACAACAAGAGCTGTTGTATAACAACAAACCGACAAGGGCTTACTTTTCAAACAACAGATTTCAAAGAGTTTTCTTGACAACTCAATACTAAGGATAATTACAGTGAAGTCCATAAAAGTTCCTTTCGGATGTGGTGGGCACTTAACAAGTGATCTTACGCAAGCTGTCTAAACAAAGTATAAAGTGACGGAGTATGTCCACAATATTTACAGTGGTATCAGAAGACAGTAACATTCATGGATAATAAACAGGTGGCTGTATTAGGATGTACCAAGCCGTACATTTTCAATTAAAAAAATACCTCATGAGTCGAACGTTGGATTATAGGTCATCAATATTTTGCCATGTTATTTATTTCATATTCTTGGGGATCATACGAAATAAGAGTGGCATTATACTATTATAACAAGCTTTTGCTTTTCTATAGATTGAAGTTTTCACATTTCTAGACGCATTAATAGCAAGAACCTTCTTGGTTTAATGATACAATCATAATATTTATTTTACCACATATCCTTGTACCTATACAAGTTAAGTACACTAAGTAAGACAATAGTTGATAATGAATCACTAAGTATCTTAAGTGACGGAGCTACAGGTACACAGGGCCCGTAGGCGCCTTCTTATCAGTCGCGGGTAGGGTCGACAAACAAATTGTAACACTGACTATATGTACTTAGTGACGTTAAGTTAAGGATTAGTACAGTGATTCTCGTTCTGTTGTTTAGAGAAGAGATCCTTGTGACGAGTGATAGCAGTGATAGTGTGGCGATGAACTTGTCATTGTCCTTGCAGTTGAACTGTATCTATGCTTTTTGAAAAAATTCAAAACTGTGGTAAATTTCACAAGTTCAAGGCGCATGATTCTCACCTGAAAGCTTTTCAAAAGTTTCTAGAAACTGCAATAATTGTCTCGACATTTAGTAGCTACCTACAAGCGGAGGACCGAACCAAGTACTATTTTGTACTATTATCTATTCTGTGTTATTGGCAAAATGTGAATGATTGACCTACACCTAGATTTGTAACCGAGAGCATCAGCTTGAATACCTACCATTAAAGTGGAAGAAAGCTAGCAAAAAGAACCTTGATGATTTGATTCTGGGTTTTATAATGTAGCTTCGATGATACAATGCCGTGTAAAGTATCCAACAAGCATCCTCGGCTACTAGGAGAACAACAGACGCACGTGGTAATAAACTCGATAACAATTATCGTGCGTTAACCCGAGTCAAGTCTGTACACACATTGTACACAAGAGTGTCTGTTTGCTGAGCAAGCCTTAAATATGGCCGCGAGACACGTCTAGGAATGTTGCATCTATGTAGGTATATCTATGTGTTGAGTGACTCAAGACATGGCTATCATCATCCACTGAGCCTTTTCCCAACTCAGTTTGGGTCAGCTTTCCAGTCTAATTGCTTGGCTGTACTTCTAAATCTTCCGTGGAGCGACTGCCATCTGACTTCCACAACCCATGGGCGATATCGAAGTTCTGTAGTTAGATCAGTCGGATTTTGATTTCAGGCTCCAAAATACCCGTAACGACTGCCATATATGTTCGTATGACAACCAGAAACGACGGCTTAACGCGATCTCCTATTATATACCTACTAAACTATTAGGGTAAATTCTAAAACTTTTATTGTAAGGACATTTGTTTCAGTATTTTAGGAAAAACCTCAATAACAACTATACGATTACGAAGATTTCCCCAGAAAAGATTTCATCACCTTTTATTTTTATAAATTATTATCATTACAATTTTAATTAGTTACTATTAGGTATGTATTTTTGTATGTAATGTAAATGTAACCCAACATAACAAATAATTCGAACATAATTAGTACCTATTCGTTGCGTAGTAGAAAACCAATAACAACAACTTTTTGGTCCCACGTAATAGGGGGGCAAACTGTGCCGGTAACACTGTGTGTAACAGGTGGTAGGTGGGGCTCGTGGTCTAGTGGTTATTGACAATGCTAACATATTGTAAAGGTTAAGTAACCTGGCCGGTCTTAGGATGGGTGACCATTCCTTAAGACACTGAGACCCCTCCGTGCCTCAGAGAGCACGTTAAGCCGTCGGTCCCGGTTGTCGTACGAATATCTATGGCAGTCGTTAGGAGTAGTTGGAGCCCTAAATCAAAAATCCGACCGGTCTAACTACAGACCTTCGATATCGCCCATGGGTTGTGGAGGTCAGATGGCAGTCGCTTCACGGAAAATATCGAAGTTCAGCCGAATCGCAGTTAGACTGGAAAGCCGACCCCAACTGCGTTGGGAAAAGGCTCATTGAAACACAATCAATGACCATTCTGTAATCAGAACCTAAGTTTTAACAGCCAAAACCGATGTTACAAAGTTCTATGATCTCGGGCAGTCGGGGTATGAGATAAGTACGTATGTAGACCTAAGGGCTGCATAGACGAGGGACTTTTGTCAGTCAATACAGAGGGAGTACTTTTAGTATTCCCTATTTTGTGTTTTAGCCCTTCGTGTGCGTTATTCGATACTAATTTTATGCGTCAAGTGGCAAGCGTGGAACTAACTAGCACCTTCTATTTTACCTAATGTTCTTGTCACCAACTCGCTTGATCGTAAAAATAGTCTTATTTATGTAAAGTTAGCTACAAATATGAGTTACAGCATGATTTAGATACGAACCTTATTTCTCTCTTGATATCATCATAGTCTCTCTGCGTGTCGAGTCGAGCTTCGAGCCTCGCGATATGTTGTTTCTTCTCGTCCAATCTCTCTTCTAAACGTTGTAGTTGTTGTGCGTGCGCCTCCTGCAGCGCCGTCAGGGACGCCTGCAGTCTTCGTACATCTTCTACTAGTTGAGCAATCTGTTGACAAAACAGTTGAGTCTTTTAGATTTCATGGTATTCGTACTAACACTTTAGATATTGCATTTCAAAGGCTTAGTCAACCAAGTGAGAGACTAAATCTATATGCCCAAAGAGTTTGAAGTTATTATTCTGTTCATTATCAACTTTTGTACAACAAGTGATAATTGGCATCTCACTTTAGCATTTTAATATTTTTAAATTACTTTAAGGTATCTTCGTAAGGACGTATCATACTATGCTAGCGGTTAGTTTTATAAGTGTCGCCATATTTAATCGCGTATAATTGGCTTATAATTATTTGTTATCTTGTGTACAATAAAACAATCTCAACTGTAATTATAGTGATCAATCTGTAACGAAGACGGCATAGCTATGCCATTATAATGAAGAAAAATAAAAGTGTGACATAGTTGTCTATAGTTTTTCAACAAAATGGCTGCCCGTGATTTGGTAGGTAACTTTAAAGTTACTAGGTATTCATTATTAAACTGTTTATTTTATGCAATTAAATTAATTTTAGAAGGTAATTTAGTAGTTGTTTTAGATCTGTTCAGGTTTTTTTTTTGTTATTTAAAGAGTCTAATTAGCATCCTAGATTTTAAACAATAGCAGATAAAAAAATAGTGCCAACATAAAGACAAAGTAGCTAGGTCACGTTTTCATTCAATAACTTGACGATCTGTTTACAAAGGATGTGTGGAAACAATGAAATTATTCGACATGCAACTTTACGGCGTTGTTTTAAGAGTTCAATGTTTGTGAAGGTTTGGTTTGGCATGTTAGGATATACAGCGTGTTATTAGTCGACCTTCGGAAGATATCAATTGTGGTGACGTCAGGTGGGGTGTCGGTGTAGGCGCGCTCGACCGTGGAGATGTGTATCTGCTGATAGATGCGACGGAAATCACACACGCCACGTGAAGACACTTGGATCTTGCACACATGTAGGTATTAGAAGACTTCTGAAGTCGGATTTATATAGAAAAATGTCAAAAAACAAATCCCATAACCCATTATAATTTTCTTTTTTAGATACAAAAACTGGGGGCTCCCAGTTTTTGTATCGGAAACGTTACATATTAAACAGCAAATAATTACAGTCTAGATACCTCAATGAAGGTATGTACTTGTGTATTTTGACTCAGCTGTGTCAAAATACCGCCTATTGGGAATTTTACCTATGACAGTTGCGTGTCGCGTGATCAACATACACGAACTGCTCAAACAGTCACATTCACATCTCGAAGGTGCCATTAATAACTGCTCGAACAGTTGATAATATTGGAAGGAGGTAACTGAGTGACAGCAGTCACCAGCTCGAGGAGTTAGTGTGATGCCTGACGACTACAGCTTGATGACTATGATTCACCGGGTTGCCAATCGCTTGGAACTACTGCAACTGCTCGAGCAATTTCGTGTTTGGATGTATTTAGAAGGATGTAGCTCACATGCAGTCGCAGCTTAAAGCAGTCCATGTATGGCAGCCATAAGACATTCCTCATTCCTTTGTAGATATTATATTCTTTTATCTATGATATTGTATAGAGATAAGTTTAGATACAGTCCTGGGGAATCGCAGAGATATATTTACCGACTGGTATGTACTGACCAACAAAAATATATGTATTGTATAATTATTGTGCACAAAGATATTATATTTTACTTATTTATTTCAAAACTTAGTTTGAAATTCAAATGACTTCTAGAGATTGTTGTCGATAAGCAGAATCGTCTTAAATATTTATTCATTAATTATAAATAATACAAACACAATTAATTACGTGAAACAAAGCAAATTTATTCAATTAAATCTAACGTCCGTGTAACATTGCTAAGCAAAGATTTTTCCATATATTTAAATTATTTGCTATAGGTAATTAAGATGGCGGACGAATATGCAGTTTGTCTGAAATATCCTATCATTGGAAACAATGTTTGATGTAACAGTGTAGGCTCTCTATGATCTTCGGGGACTCAAGTCACCTGCATTTCATACACCTGCTTTAAAGCATGGCAGTGTCGAGTCCAGTCGATAACCAATGATATCGGAGAAAACGTCAATCACGTAACCCATTTAACACATTTTTTAAATATTTCCTGCGATTTTATTGCGTATAACTACTTAAATAGTGTCACAGTAGGTAGGTAGAAATTTAAAGAATCTCGAGAATTTCCAGTTTTCATTATTACGAGTACATATCTTAATAGTTTATTACATATTACGCCTTGACATCGATAAAAGTATCAGTACGGTATTACTTCAACAAATATTGTCAGTTTTGATGGAGCCTTGTGACTGTCATAAATAAACTTACATTATCTAACTATTTAATACTTTTATAGGTAGTTTATATAATGAATGTCAAAAATCTCTTCACATCATTATGTGTAATTATATTATTATGACAAGTAAAGCCTGTAGGAACGACACATGTACCTACGTCAAATTTTATAATTATTATCTTTGGACTTTTCAAATAACAATTAGTCATTGAATGGGTAATTTACAAAAATATCTCACACTAAATACTTAAATAAAATAAACCCCCACGTAGTGTCTATATGAATAAACAGTTATAAGCTACCATATCTACCAATTTTAGTAGGACTTTGTGGACAGTTCGCCGTAGCAAAAAAGGCGGGAAGTTTCACGTTAGTATAAAAAAATTACAATGTGAAAATGGTATTGTCGCTCTAATTTTTTCGTCGTCATTTCACAGCGACGTTACCATAAAGACATGTAAACATGGATACCGCCATTCAGAATAGTACAGTCGACGATAAAAGTATTAGCTGGAACGAAAATTTGTCGGGACAGGACCGCGAGTAATTATTGTCTTAATTCGGACCCCGCTGACCGCTATTAACTTAGATGTAACTTAAAAGCGGTAGCGGGATGAAGGAAATATAACTAGAAAGTAAAATTTTACGAATATTTGCAAGAATTCTAGAATTATAGGTATTCAGGAATTACAACGAATCACAGTGATTGCTTTATGTGTTTTCTTCATTTTATCTTAAATCTTCTTATAATACTTACCTGTTATATAACTTGTTATAAACGTTTATTAAGTGAAAAATTAATAATAACTGATGAAAATTCAAGGGTTGTTATAAACTCAAATAAACACATTGATTCGATCTATGAGGAAGTAGTCATAGTAAAATCGAAGAGAACTTAACCTAATTGAGCTAAGAACCTCCAATTTACAACTCTCTTTACCCAACAATCATTTTAAATCCTATCTATAGACATGAGCCACGCTCCCGCCCACAATTTACACAGCCTCCAAGGGCTGTTCCTTCAGCGGAGGGTTAAGGGTAACCCTTGCACAATTACCTACAATCATTACTATGGACAATTATGTTTTCGACCACTGCCCGTCACAGTTTCAGCTTTTTATTGAAGTCTACCACATTTTTAGTATAATTACAGCATAGCCACCAGGGTCTGTGATCACCCTACTGTGACGTCTATTAACTCGGATACCTCTTACGTGCGGATCATTTAAAAAAGACCTTTCAGACTATTTGGTGAGATTTACACGTGTTAGTAAGTTTATTTTGGGTCACACGTCTTTTGTCGGCATAACGCCTAACTTTATTTAGTAGTTAAAAGTTTTATGTTACTGAGTGTAGCTTGATGAGTTTGTTAGATTTAAATAACATACTTACATGGATTTATTCTAAATTAATGCAATAATACGGAGTACAATATATTATACTATGGATTTATCTACCTTTAAATACCTTTATAACCTCCTTTCCTTGCAAAAAGTATTTTCATCAAATTGCACCATGTATGGAAGTCTAGTAGTATAACTAGCTGCGTACATCACATTCTAGACTTTGTTCCTTCCGATGCAAATGACAAGCCGTTGGCCATAAATTCGCTCACACCGTCTTATCGAGCATGCCCTATTCTGTTATGTACATGTTTTTGTTGATGACTGTACTTCACCTTAAAGGCTATGGCAGATTATGCATATCGTTGAACCGTAAAGTAAGTTGGAAAAACTTTTTTAGAATCACATAATATAATTAGCTAATTATCACCTATTATTTTGATGTCAAGTTTCATAGAAGGTATTAATATTTTTAAATATCATATCCTCTTTTATCTGACAAAGAATAATAGAATAGAAACAAAGATGGCGACCACATCAATTGTCTAAAATGCGAATAAAGTAACAAAAGTGCATCAATTCAGGACACAGTGCGTCAATGCAGTACTCGATCACAAAGGAAGTGATGAGAGACAAGTGAGTGAACAAAAAACCTAATACGTCGTTTTGACATTCGGAAAGAGTTCATGTTGGCGATCTGTCAAAGTGGTCCAACAGTTTAGGGGCGACAACACTATTGGGTTTTCCGAATTTCTTATTTTTCCTGGGAGTTTGTCATTTTGTTGGTAAGCTGTGGGATTCCATTTCCGGATTATTTTTAACTTTTTATCACACGTTACAAAAGTGACAAGTGAAAAAAAAAGTGTATTAGATTACGCATGAGCCTCATATAGTACAT
The DNA here is from genome assembly GCA_963556515.1 of Nudaria mundana. Taxonomy (NCBI): domain Eukaryota; kingdom Metazoa; phylum Arthropoda; class Insecta; order Lepidoptera; family Erebidae; genus Nudaria; species Nudaria mundana. The sequence goes on from OY748307.1 coordinate 1,440,955, forward strand.
TATTCAACGTATTGAATAAATATACCTACATTAGCAGTTTTCCCGAAAGCGAGTGATTGTATACTATATAGTATACTAGTATTATCAAATATAGACCACCACCCACTCCACATTTACCTCTGACGTGAAATCACGTACAAGGCAATTAGATATTATAAAATATCCTATTTTAAATCTGTGAATATGGTCACCTTATGAAAATCATGAATTGCCGGGAAACATTTATTAGGCCGACGTATAAGCGGGAAAACTCAAATTTTGATTTCGGTAGCGAAAGCAATACCAAATGTATGAACAAAAAGACGTTCGGAAAGCTTCTACGGCGGGACGGCAGTTATTCTTTTTATGTCATCTATAGTCTGTCTAGTTTGACGGCATGAGTTTCGTTTCATTCTCGAAAAAAGAAATGATGAACGATGCAAATGATTGAACAGTTGGACTGCAGCTTCGGGAAGATTTCCACTTTGTATTTATAACGTGTTAACCAAATGTTCTATCGAAATTAAAAATGATCCAATAAAAATGATTATTTTAACACATTGCAGAGACAAACGTTTGCAATTCATAAATATTCAAATTTCAGCAAATGCTTTTAAAGTAACAGTTTGATTGACAATAAACGTCGTGATCATCAATCACGTGTCATATTGAACGTACAGCGTGAAAATTGTAAAAATTGATAAGGACAGGCAAGGGCACGAAGGTGGAAATCATATTTTCTGCTGTTGTAATGATGATAGAGTCGACATTTGCTTGATAATTTATTTTTGGTATATGTTTTAAACACCGAACCCTGACATGGAACTAAACTATGCACTCTGGACATGACTCGTCGGTGGCGTTCGAATAAACACACCGATGAGTCGTGATTATTTCGATTATTACTTTTTCGATGCTGTCAGTTCATGTTGAGAACTTTACGCGCGGAGATACTGTCAGTATTAAATAGAGGATAGTTTTTAATGAACAGTGAAACAGACGTGATTAACGTTGAATGAAAGTTGCTCTTGACGAAAGCCGAGCAAATACTCGATTTGAATATTGTGAGACTTTACAAGGAATCTCATTTTAATAAATGCTTGATGTTTCAGTTATTTAGTGTTGGTTTTTTTTATGAAATCTGCGGTAAATACAAGAAATTTTGCTATAGAGCTAATGTGCTTGAAATATTTTCACGTATAAGTAATTGGGTATATTTCCATATTTATTTTTATTGACAAATCCAATTATTGTTTGGAAAATTACACGGACAAGCCGAATGCAAACTGCATAGTTCTTGTCGTGTCGAGCACAAATGAAGCAATTATAAGTTGCGGGAGCTCATTTATTGCCTGTCTATCGCTCACCGTTATAAAACCGAATGGAAAACTAAGTTCCAATTGCGGTGTCGACTTCGCGTTATTTGGGGTGTCTCTGTTTTGATTTCGATGATAAGTTGGAAACGGTACACGCCAAAGTTATTGAACACGAATTGTTGTGGTAATATCGTGTCTACGTATGAATTTCGTGAATTTGCAGTTTGTTTTAACTATTGTATAAATTAGAATGACACAAGCGTTCTGATGGTTCGTGGAGTCGTATGTATCTGCATCATCTTAGAACCATCCACCTGTTACAACAAATGGCGCCCAACGTGGGACATAGGTGGGCACTGTGTATGAAATCTATAAATCAAATTAGGGACATATTTTTATGTGATTTTTTAAAAACATAAGATATTCGGAATTTGAATTTTAAATGAACTCAATACTAACAGAATAAATATTGCATGTTGCCAACATCACGCGACGCGAAAATAGCCCGCCAATTACGTACAAACGTCATTGAGATTTAAAGAAAAAAATATCAAGTGTGTTTCTTCCGTGGCCGTGGTAGAAGTAGTAGATCACGCGGAGTGTGCGATATCTAACCTAGATTATTTTGAGTAACGGCCCACTGTCGGGGTTGAAAAAATGCATACTCTGTGTAAAATATAGTTTGGTGGTGCAATTAAAATGGTTGTGTTGGCGTGGTAAGGAATTGGTAGCTTCGTGATTTTACTTTTCTTTTTATCGGTCGGCGTGAATTTAGTTCTTGGCACGTTAGCGTTTTGTAAATAATTAAACTGTAACTTAATTTCCTAGTATTTTCAAATAATAAATTAGCACAATCAGTATAGAAACTCTGATGATCTCTCACGCCATCTGCATGCGACTGTGGGAATCGCAACTAATCGCAGGCTCGGCGTTGTACTTAGCCCCAAAACTGCGATAATTATTTTAATTTATAGTTTCATATCGTTCTTAGATAAAGTACTTATTTATTTTGTAGTATTTTAGTCTAGTGTTGTTTTTTTTAAGTGCGATAGTTGAAAACGATTTATGACTTACGAAGGTAAAACTTCGGTTATTTTCAATACTATTGTTATAAACTTGAATGTGATTGTATAAATTTTATGTATTGACGTACAAAATATTCATATAATTTGACAATTTATTCAAGCATGTAGGTACCGATGTTCATTCATGATTGAGACACGTTTTACATAATCGGAATAGGTTCCGGGGTCGGATCAAACCGGAGATTGACGGAATTGTGAATGTCACGATCCTACCGTTCAATATGTCAGTTCGCTTTAGACATAGAAATGTAAATTAGATATTAGGCTACGTTCATAATTAATATTGTAGGATGATTGTACTCGTAGTGACTATCATTCTTACGAGTTTTTTAAAATATTTTACTGTTTTGGAATGAATTTAACAGTTGTATTATGTTATGTATGTCTATATCTATTATAGAGAGGGAATAAGATCTATTACTGTTAGTTGCTTATATATTTAACTTCTGATTATCCCATCTGTAATGGTGATTGGGATACGCCCTAAACAAAATACAAAAGAACTCGTTACACTCAACTATACAGTACTTACAAGGTAACAAAAAACCATTGCTATCTAAAGACGTTGTGATAAATATCTAACATTTTCCATTTTTTTTTCTTTTTATATCCATTAAGTAGCTCTTAAACTCTGAAACCAACACGTATGGATTGTCTAAAGAACATAACTCAATAATACGAAGACATAGAAAAAGAAAAAGCGGCAAAATTCGATATTAGCCATTAGTAGAATTCGGAGTTTTCTAATTAGACTAAGCACACAAACGAAATAAAGCATTAAGGAGTTGTGCAAATAGAATGGAAGAAGGGGGAACGAGTGTAGATGTATTGTTGCTGGATATGACGATAGGTAAACGGTCTGATTACGTATTTATTAGTAGCGGACGCCCACGGCTCCAGCCGTCTTATTTAGTTTCCCATTTCTCATAAGAGACAAAATAATTGATGTAAGTACTTTAGTCAAATCCCTCCAGTAATTTTAATTTTTAACCAACTTTTAAAAGAGTGTAGATTCTCAATTCGACTCTATGTTTTTTGTGTGTCCATTATCTTTCATTTGACTAGGAACCATTTTATTTTAAATTAAAAAGATACTGCTTTTCGAGAGGTCCCATTTTAATATGGTCATATTCCGGTAATTTGCAGGCGGTTTTTGTGTCAATGTTTGACGTGTTTTATAATGTATTTTTATTATACACGTATAATGAAATTAAATAAATATTTTTTTATAAAATTACACTAAACACTAGCAGATAAATGTCATTAGACTATTGCTATCTTCGCAGGTTTTAAATTATGTCAAAATTATTGTCGTAGATAAGCTCTTTTGATATAATATTACTTTGTCGCCACCTGTGGGGACTTATTAATGACTCAATGTCATTATTGACTTTATGTTACGGTCATTAATTTAGCTGATAGTCTTCCAAAAATCCAATAAATAAATAAATAAAAATTATTGAACTTTTATACTACTTAATATTCATAAAAATGTAGCACTGTTTCACAAAAATCAACATTCTGTCTTTTTTCAAATGTTGATTGTACAATGCCAACTACGCTCGCACTATCTAGCTGTGACATAGATCGTTGGCTACCCGTATGCAAGCTTCGTAAGCAAATAATATGACAAGATAAAGAGAATGGAATACGATATTTTGTTCTGGGCTTTACAAATGTCTTTAATTGTCAAGTCTATAATTACTAGTACCTACGTATGTTTAAAAACTCATACATGAGTTGCTACGTATAATTTCTAATAACGTATAATTTCTTCGAAAAAGTATAGACAAAACATTTTGGCTCGCTGGCTGTCAAAAGTACTATTAGATTCCAATAGTACTTTTGACCACTGGTGGGATTGGCATTGAGACTCGAATTTTTTAACTACGCGTTACGAGTTTTTATACAGGGTATATAGCTTAGAAAACTGATAGAATTATGGTTTTTTTGGCCAAATATGATAATATTGGCAATAGATTCCATAGAGTATAACATTGACAGTTTAATTTCCATAGTTGACAGTCGTGATTACATACATCCAAGGAAGTACAACCAACTTATTTGTTCAGTAAGATCGTCACCTACGCTATTGTTAGCGCAAGGACAGACCACAATGTACCGCGATCATTAGTATTGTTAGGCACTAGTAATGTTACTAATGGTGTCTTCATATCACCATTCTATAATAGACGTTGATGGCGAGAAATTACAGTTGTTAAGGATCATTTATTGATCGTTTCATTTGGATTTTACGCAATGTAGTTGGAATTAATAATAAGTATAAATTTTATGTTTGTTATTGAATTTAAAATTATTTTATTTTATTTATTCTTTATTGGAAAACAAACAGTTTACATACTTCTAAAAAGTTACGTTTTTATAATTAAGTTTAGACATTTAATAACTACTTCTTAAGATCTACACAATCGATATTTAAATGTAAACCGTGTTGGTTTTATTTTTCAATACATCCGGATCTAATTCCCGAACCGAATTCATTTTAAAAATAATGAATGCAGTTTTTATTTTTACTAAAAGCGTGACATGGTTCCTAATAACATATCTTAGTATGTCTTTGCTTATAGTTTCAGACTTTCCCATACTGACCTATTGAATGTTACAGGTATAGCCTAAGCCACTTCCACTTCTTGCAACATAAAAAATTTGTCCAGTCGTATTAATTGACTACATAATCAAGGGATAAGGCTATTTCTGGCAAGTTCAAAACGTTTACTTAACGCTACAAGTTTGTGCAGTTAGGTACCTACGCATAAAATGTTATGTGCTCATAGATCACAATAATAAAATTGTTGCACAGATACTAAAGTCTAAAGTATGAAGTATTTATCATTATCGCGTACCTCGGAGGACATGTTTTTACGCAAATACCGCAATCTGGCGTCGGTTGCCGCGTAATTATAAATAAAATTGACATTAATTACGAGTCCTCAAGCTTTTTATAAAGTGGGTTAGTTATTTCTAGAAAATTATTCCGTTTAATACTGGAGGAGTTAATGCGTGTAATGAAACGTAGTTATTAAACATTAACGCAATTATTATAATTTAACTGCATAGAGATTAATGTCGTGAAATACCTACAGAGATATGCAGTTATACCATTCCGAATATTTCATTAGTGTTCTATATCTACTAACATAGTCAAAAAGGAAACCGAAAATGTTTGTTTGTGTCTATTCTGTCTTCGGAACTACTGCACAAACTCCTTACAAAATTCGGTGTCTTATCCTGGAGGGATACCAAATAGAACTGTCGTTTCGAGAGAAGCCAGGTTGGGATCCTAACAATTATAATAATAGGTAATGAATTGAGAACCTAGACACTTATTTTTTTTGAATCGTAATGTTAAAACCTTGTCGGTATCATATCTTTGTATTTTACAACTTTGAGTACACAAGTTTTTGCTAAAGAGCGGCATCTTTGTTGGCGATTTTTATTGTTACCGCAATTAAAAATAAGCCTGTTCATATTGAATTAAATGTTTTTAGAGGGCAACTCAGTGGAATTTGACTTTCTGAGCACAATAAGTATTACTATGCTAGTTTCCTGCTTCACTAAGGAGAAACAGCGCAGAACAAAATGCAGTAGTATCAACATAAGAACGATTATTGTCTAAGTAATGTTACTAAATACTTAAATGAAGAAGAAAATTTTACCAACATAAAGACCACCCCACCCCACATACAGAGACACATTAAAAAATCAATAGCGAAAGTGCATGCTCACAATTAAGAAATCCTCTGAGTCGAAACATCCCTCAAACGTCATGACACCCTTACAATACAAACAAAATTCTAATTTTCTCGAAAATGTAAACCACACATTTATTAACAGGCAATAAGGTCGGATATTGATTGAAAATTGAAATAAAAACAGCAAAACGAAGAGTTATCCGGCCAGCAAAAATGTACGGTTAGCGGCGAAGCAAGGGAGGTTGGGGCAATTTGGGCAATATGCAAAAGTTGGGAGGTGGGTGTTGGGGGTGTCGTGATTAGGCCGTGTGTGCCGATGCGCATCTTATGCCCGCATTACCCTTTCGTTTTCCTTCCGATAGCTGCCTTTGTGGGGCTCTTTAGCTATCTGTGCAGCCGAGATCATACGATACCAATTTTCTTTTGACATTTTTTCGAGAGCCATCGATTAAGAGTGAAGCTCTGTGTAATAACTGTGAGGTAATATTGAATTTATGATGAAAAAATTGGAGAGTAATTGAATCCTTAAGAAATAATGTTAGGTAGTTATTTTGTCCAATAGAAACGCACCCTTTTATCAATAGAGGAATCAAAGTTATTAGTGCAGTGAGCCATCACTACTACTTCCAAAACTTACATCAGAAGTTAGTTCAAAACTGACACAATCGACTAAAATGTAATACCCATTAGGAAAATCGACTACATTCGCTAAGGGTGAACTCGTTAACACACTTTCCAAGTTTCTCATCGAAAACTACCCCCGTTTAGACTACCAAATACGTTGAGGACAAACTAATAAACGTGAATGTTTAATATTCTGAATCTTCCCCATCCACAGATTTCAATACGACTTTAAGTAATATCGAATTCTGCTATCACATTTTCATGTACAACGCAGTAAAGGGAGGTGCTTCGTGTCGCGTCATTCTTAGCGCGGTTATGGCAACAGAAGCAGACGCTATGGACTATTTCAAAGAGTGATTTCCCTTGAAACCAATGTAGCATATAAATACCATTATTCTGAAACAATTCACGCCTTTGGTCCCATTTCGTTGTTTTGAATTGAACGAGGGTTTTCAATAAGACGTTTGTGTATAGACAACTTTTGAGATTTCGTATATTTAGGAGTCAAAGTTACGTAGATGATATATTCATAAAGTTAAGAAAGGGTTGCTGTATTGACTTAATTTGGATTCCTTCACATTTCATAACACACATCTCCCATTCGTATAGTTGATTTTACGAAAGTTCTCTTTAGCAAAACTTTTTACTATTCATGTGAATCAGCTTGCATAAAGTAATGTAGAAATGAACAGCAAACCCGAAACGATATTGGTAAAAATTTCAACGAGTAAACTTTCAAGGGCATTTCATCAGTTACGATATTTGCCCCTCCTCCCTACACACACCAACGTCTAATGAAATCAGACATGCCGACGCAATTGTAGATTCAATTAGTACAGAGCAGTTACCATTCTTATCGAGACGAGACGATTTTACGAACGAATTAATCCGAAAACATACGATTTCTATCTTCCCCAGCCTCCCCATTCTTACCCGTCTACCTATCTATCTATTGTAGCTATCGATGTTATGTCATTGTATTTGCCAAGTGTAATTAAGTACAGGATTGAGACGCGAGTGATAAGTAATGGAGTTTAAAATGTACCAAGTTTCAGTAGAATGTGAATTTATTGACGAGTTTGATGTTGGGTTGGGCTGTACTTCGCCATTTGTACGATATTAGAGATACATAGATAAAACAAGACTTAAAGACTATGTTTAGCTTGTGCTCGTTCTTTGACTGATGCTGGGTTACTCGGACTATGACGTGACAAGTTATTTAGAACTCTAAACCCTTACCTCATACTCAATCACCAAAATTAAACAATAACCATAAACAATTACCGAAATCGAATCATTCAATCGGAATAAATTAAACCGAATCAGAATAAATCATATTCGAAAATTAAAATGCGATTCTCGATAATTCAATAGACAACGCGGTAGAGGGTCTAATCACAACAGACGATACGAATCATCGATAAAATAGTAATAGAGGGGAGAAATAAAAAAGTAGGGTATTTTTTTACTATCGGTTATTGATCACTCACGCCTCTGTATTGAGAGTTATTGATAGATTGGTATTAATGTGGTTTGTGGGGTGGACTTTTTTTATTATAAGTACCTACATCTCGTTGACGGAGCCACAATTGGATATTGTGTGTAATTCTTTTGCACACAATGATATAATTTTTTCATTTGCTTCGGCAGTTCGGGACTGTTGATAATTGGCGTTTTTATTTACATGTTTGGAGCTTTATTGATTGTTTATCAACATTTGTAATGAACGAATATTTTGTTTGCATTATGTTGTTTGTGTTAACGAATTTCACTTACCATGTTCTTTTTATATTCACGAATTTGTTACAAGTACTTACTTCAGACTGATTTTAAGAAAAATAGTCACAGTTGAAGACCTCTCCTGCCTGTTTCAATTGTAATGGAGCCTGAGGATCCAATTTACCAGATCAGAGAGAAGTAAGTTCATAGACAATATAGATTCAAACAATGGCGTTCCATATTCGTGCTCACACTTCAATATGCGAAATTGACACCGCAATATTGCAAACAGAAATAAGATTGCTCGAAGGCACCCCCGCGTGGGGGGACACTTTATTATACGAAATGTCTTCGCGATTGAAACCAATTGTTAATTGAGCTATATCTATGAAAATTGCGTCTGTGCGTCGCCGATTCTTATCGGAATTTGTCGTTAAATTTATTATACAGCGGCTTGTCGGTTTTCGATGTGAAACGGAACGTTTATTGAGGCTTCGGATTTAAGTATTAATAATTTAGACGGCAATTTTACAGTTGAAGAATTAATTAAGTAGATACAATTATATTGTGTTCTGAAGACTTGGTATGATTCAATAACTTGAAATTGATTACAAAATATTGTACATTTACTTGTAGTATAAGCAATACCTACATAAAAATAAAACTGATCTAACCCAACTCTAGTAGACACTATACACATTCAAGAGTTAGATCGTAGACATTTTGGCGGTAAAACAATTATTTTAATATACAATATGGAAGGCCGACAATAGTTAGACAAATGAATAAATCCAAATGGAAATTTCTCTATTCACGAACAATAGTTAGATTTTAGAGGCTGTATCTCGTACAGACAGATTGATTGGGCGCTTCCTACAGATGCAAAGGTAAGGACACGGCTAAAATATTGTTGAGCGGAGTTTACGAAGCTCTTTCTTCGACGACTCGTGTATTTCGTTCGTGATCGAACTCCTCCTAAACGACTGGACCGATCTTTTTGGAATTTGGCACGGTCATAGTGACCATCACCGTGAGTGATATATCTGAATTCATAAAGATCGGTCCAGTCGTTTAGGAGTTCGACCCGGATCGACAAACTCAGCTCAATTATTACAACAGCAGAATGCTTTGTATACCTAGTTATTTAGTATCAAAGTAAATTTATGTTGTGTTTGGCACTGATAAGTTCTAGTACTTTAATAAATTAAAATGATTGATAAGTCTGTGTAAATAATTTTGAAGATCAATCGTATTCTGACAGATGTTATTGCAATTTCAAGACATAAAGTCTTGTAAGCTTTATTAGTATATTATATCATTAAAATAGTGAGTCCGTCAAAACAGTGGCTATATATTCGTGTTGCCGACAATATCTCTAGCAAAATCTCAAGTTTCGACGTAAATAATCACATTGCGTTCTCATAAATTTAGGATCTCTCTCCATATTTTGTTACCTGGCCCGTTTGTTACGATTTTATTATGAAAATGAATGGCAGGCGAGCGCGGGGCGACGGGTGCCCGTGTGCCGTGGTGGAGGGTGGCACACGATCAAAAGGGTTCTAATTCGTATATTCGGCAACTGCACACTATACCAACTATGAGTTTTATGGACCAAATCTTTTATAGGATAATCAAATTTTGATATATTAATGCTTTTAATTCCTCGTCTGCGAATTGATTCTGCCGTTTTAGTTTGTGCGGTTTTCAAAAGTTACGTAGGTCCTACCTTTATAGGAAGTGTATTTTGATATTATGCAAGTTTTAAAATATTAATGAGCGTATATTGTCATAAACTGCCAAATACCTACTTAGTGTTTCGACGATATGTGTGTTTCATTAGTCGCATATTGAAGGTTATTTTTTTACTTCAAATCATTATGAATAGATTGTCTGTTGTCTGTCTGTGTTTCTGAAGTCATCACTGCATTGATTTGCAGTTTACCACCAAAAAAATTGAGCATGTTCTTCAAGATCGAACGGTGAATATAATTATTAATTAATTATTGATAAAAATTGTACCCCTTTTTCAAGAATATACGTATGGAGTCGTAGTGGTTACTTTGTCTTTATTTAACTGAACGATATGAAATTTAAATAAAGTACAAAATAGGTGTTGTAACAAACATTCCCTTTTCCGTAGAGTAAGCAAACCGACACACAAACCAACATCATTATTTACGTAACAAACACATCCTATCATTATTTTAATTGAATACGCCGTTTGACGGCAACTTATTTTTGATATTCGCCTTCTTCAGAATTAATTTGCGTGTTATAAGGTCCTTCGTTTATACCTACAAACCTTTGTTTTCCTTATTTAGTCTAAGGGATAATGAATTGAAATTTACATTGTATAAAACACATGTGTAATTAGAAAATACGTTAAGTTTGTCAAATAAAATTTCATTAGCGCGGTAAATACCTATTTTTGTTTATGGTTTTGATCTGACGCGTCCAATTTTTTTTACAGTATTATGAAACCTCTTCATACAGCCAAATATCAGTATTTATAGGTAGGTACGAGTTGCAAGTAGGGTAAGTATACTCAATGTTGTCGGTTCCGCACACATATCCAGCATTAAATGTAATCGTGGAAACCTGTGAAAATATGTAAATTGATCCTTGGAGATGCCGGACCGACGGACTGTCTGAAATTTGAATATAAACTTCCACCAGTACCGTATAAGCGTCATTTATTTTGGCCGCTCATAAAATATAATGATTTTTGACGTAGCTCTTGGCTATATTAATTTTGTGGGTTTATAGGGGTGGGTCTGACATATCGACAGGTATTGTCTATGTGTGGGTATGGACCGTAATTATGCCATTGAATTCTTAATTAGAATATAAAACACTATATACATCTATTGAATAGCTTTTACATTTGCGTATACAAATATCGCGGGTTTTTGAAACTTTCTCACACACACAGTTTATAAAATGAAATGAAATTTGCAAAAATAATTAGTTGAATACAATTTTATCTATTGTAAAACTGTGGAGGATTTAGATTCTAGGTCAACCAAATGCGAAACTAAAAGGGAATTTACACAAAGTAAAGAGAATAGAGCCGATTGTAGATGCCGCATTTGATGATTCGAGGAGTTGATTAACCTTTCAAACAGCGCTTTAAACTTAAAAAAAAATGGGTGCACTGGCGGGTGGCGGGCGGGTGATGACATCGTGACGTTGTTTTACCATCTCGTAGAAAAAAAGGACCCATTCCACCTTATAACTAGTACTTTGTTGTACAACACACCACCAATACATTTCTCAAAAGAAAACCAACTGAGCCAAAAGGGTAGTCAACTTCTTTCATTAGGCAATAAAATCGACACCAAAATAGAACGAATTAGATTTTCCACAATAAGTTATGCCAATATGCAAACACCAAACCCATTATTAAAATATTCCAACGTCTAAATAATATGAAAAGGGAAAAAATCCGCAAAATGGACGCCACTCGTCTGAATAAGAGATTGGGAATATTTACATAAAAAACAAATAATGCACGCGGAGACGGGATGCGCGCATAAAATTAAAATCGATGAGAAATTCTACCCTTCGAATTAAATATCATTGCCCTGTCACTCACACTAACACACAAATACACACACAAGCGCCATCCCGTTAAAGATCTAGATTAATGTTGAAGGGCCCATATTAAATCAGTATAGTTTAAAAATATGATTCAATGCAAATTTAAAATTACAATCACAGAATATATTTCTTTCTAACATTAGACATCACATGGGTTATTCTAAACTATTATGATTCGAAATTTAAACGCTACCAGCAATCACATTCTTCCGTACCATAAAGAACAGATATTATAAAAAAAACTGCGCTGTTTCAATGGGGTGTAGGTTAAAATATCGGTCCGTGCTTATTTGCATACTAACTAAAATAATTTATTATTTTTTCTCGAAGGGTCGCAATCGGTAGGGTGAGATTGTATACAATGAGAATAACTAGAAACTGAGTGTTATTGGCCTGATCACAACGCGTCGGAACATTTTTAATAACGTTCATTGGAATCACTGTTTGAAGTTTTGAAATTCAAATACAAGATGATATACGGGCGCGGGTGGTGTAGTTCCAAACAGATATCAAATTAAACATACACGGAAATGCAATATTCGACGTCAAAACACGGGATGCTTAAAAGTTTGAATCAAAGCGGTTCGGAAATCAAAGTACTGTTCGCAAAAGGATGAGTGGAGATCGCAGTGCGCATCGCATCCTTACAACGGAGTAGGATATGATTGCGCGAAACAAAGCTCCGACTAACTTCAACTGTGAACTCGTTGTTGTCGCTATCGAGAAAAAGTTTGCCGACTGCTACCCGTATGTCACGAGTGCATCGCCCATCACTAATATAGCCTTCGATTTTCAAATTTTAATCTCAATTGAATAACCACTAGGTACTACAAAGTTGAGGAACGCAATATGTTTCACAGAATAAAAGTAAAAATGCATTGTCAAAACCATAAACAAAAGTACTCTGTTCATGTTTTTGTTGACGCTGCAGACTTGCGAACAAAATTATCATCTGTATCAAAGGGAATAATTTTAAATATCTACACACAGGCACCGCTAGGTTCTGCCCAGACGGCCGCGGCCGCCCTGAAAGATTTATACATTTTATACACCCCGTTCCACGATACTGTTCAAATTCTACGATTCACTGATGCATTATATATTTCCACGTTTTTTAGGCGTCTGCCCAAAACCTTTGTTTTGGACGAGGCGTTATTAATTGTATATTTCTGTTACGTACTTAATTCATGTTGCCGATATCTTATTGGAATTTGGCGCTTTTCTAGCGTGAAGCTAAATTTTGTTTCTTTGAAGGGGAAAATAAAAACTCATTTTAAACGTGCTCACAGTTTAAAAAAAACGGATTCGTTTTTCAAAAGTTCTGCTGCTCGACGGTTGATTAGTTATTTTTTTAAATAATGAAATAATGGTGTGTTACAAAGGGTCATTCGGTAAAGGTACGAGTTACTCGTACTTAGATCAGTCGAAATCTTTGCATTATATTAATAGGTGAGGGGAAGTTAAATTACAGAGAATCATAAAACTTTAATAGTTTTGTATTGTTAGTAAATAAATACTGATGTATTGATGAAGGAAGTAGGTACCCACATGGTTATGGCATATTTTTTAATGATTTTCGTTGATTTTTTGTACCTTCAACACTATAACCACGTCTCATGGAATTCATACAAGTTAGTGTACCTGGCACCAAAACAAAACCCATAGATACAAGGGGAGATGCACAGTGCAAAGATATCGGACAGGAAAAGGGGTTGATTTTGATTGAATATCTGTTATTAAGACCCTCCTGACTCACACAGACGCAAATATAAAATAATATACACATTAAGTTTATAAATATGCATGAGTTTCGTTAATACTTGTACCTATGTGTGCACGACGAATTTATAATATTGTTTGTGTGTATGTGTGTGTGTGTATATATGTATGTGTATGTATATTGATTGTAATAAAACGTATTCATTGTATGAATGCTAAGCCCTTTCTGTATGTATATTTAATTCGTCGTAGAATTGCTGGGTTACGATTGTGTTCCAATTTCAAATCAGAAATGTCATCAACCATAGACTTTCAGTCAAACTTTTGAAATGCTGTTTACGCACTGGCTATATTTACTTCGCCGTATACAAATACGAGTTTATACATATAAATGTGGATATCTGTCGTCGGATGATGACACTGAATAATTAATAGCGGCCCAATTGTGCGGTTTCCTTCGAAGTCTAATTGTTTGGATGTTTTTTTTTGTCCCACTTCCAGAATTAATTTACTTTTCAGTTTGCCAACGATCGTACGCAGATATTTAATGATGTACGTTTTGTTTTCATTGCGTTGAATTTGTAGGGTTTTCTTCCGTTTAAAATATTTATTAAATTTACAATGATATCGCTGTCATTACTTTTTGTATGACTTACGTAGATATAATTAAACATACTTATCTAGTTGACATCAAGACATGTTCAAGTACATCGTAGAAGCAAATTAGTAAGAGGACGGTCGAAGGGTGCCACCTGTCAGCCATCATTAAGGAGCTGTCAATGTCAACGTGTCAGTCGCGAAGACAGCGCCGAAGTGATCGGACGTCTGACAAGTCGAATTATATTAATTCTTGGTGATGTATCGAATAAGGGAGTTGTACTTGGCTTACTATTTTGTTTATCGTCTGTATAGTGAGATATATTTTCCAAGGTAGCATGCATTTAGTAACTTCGCCATGTATGAAAGACATGGCTTTTTTTTTTGCAAATTACATAATACTGTAGCGGCTTCATACATATATAACATTCTGTACCTATTTATAAGTAAAATCTCATCATTAAAATTTATTAAGTTCTATACTAATATTGGAATATTGACAATAATTAACTGAGCTCAACTTACAATGTCCAGAAACAAAAAAACTTTGATCTACGCATAACACAGACGGACATTTGGATACGTTCCAAATTATTACTATATGAGCGGTCCTTTTTTAAGTTCGATATGAATATTCTGTAACATGCGCTACAGATTATGATATATGTGAAACGTGGTTTAAATAAAAGAGATAGCGATCTAAAAAAGTATCTGTGTATTTTTTTTTATTAAAATTTACAATAGTCAACAAAAGTACAAAAACCATTATTTTATGTTTATAAATTTAATTTCTTTAAAAATAAACACTGGATGATTACCTAATCGTATTGATTCGTACCTAATATTTGCAAAAATCGCCTACGCTCATCACTCACAACGTGGTAAGAAAGGCCCGAATTTAACTGGGTTGTTCACCTCCTGTATCGAAAGGGTTAATTCTAGGGGTTCCGCGTGTCCGTCTGAGGTATGCGTGCTATATGTTTTTTATTGTTTTTGAGGGTTGAGGGACGCTTCTGTCTGGTTTTGTTTTTATTTTCGCTAATATTGCAATCATTTGAGGATATTTTTCAAATTGCTTTTATATTTGAGGTTTTAAGTATAACTTTGGCGTTTTGTATGACTCGTTCAGTTTTTATTATTTGAAGATATCATCAAAGTGCAGACCATATTTGTAGAAGCAATGTATTATTTTACGCTTAGTGAATGAACTTTCATATTCTAAACTATTTATGTAGTGAATTTTATGCAATTAGGTGAGCAGACCGACCCTTAAAACTAAAACCCAAGGGCACACTTTTAATTCGTATATACTAACAATAATGTACATTTCTTGTACTTATATATAAGACTAAAAAGGGTGGGCCCTCCGGGGACTCAAATTTGAGATGGGGCTCAAAAATCAAGCGCGATTGAGCCCTATCGAAATTTTGTTTATCTTTGTGTGCGTTTGGGGCATTGGGGTGACACATCGGAGGATGAGTCTTTGGACATTATTACGATGTATTGAGAATATTGGCCTCTTTATATATAAATATTCTTGTAATCAATGATATTTTTTTACAGTTGCTTTAGTTGTAAATAGAGAAAAGATAAATCTCTCTTCCTTTACATAGTTTATAACAAAGTCGATTCCGTCCGTATGGATGCTTAGATCTTTAAAACTACGCAACGAATTTTGATGCAGTTTTCACCAATGGATATAGTGGTTCTCGAGAAAGGTACCTAATAGTATAAAACTAAAAGATTTACCTACTAGTTCTTGGTAATTTAAAATTGCCTAAAGTGGCACTAAGCTTTAGAATAAAGAATTTCAAGAGTACCTCTACTGACCTCATTTGGCGATAGCATGACGTTATACGTTATTATTACTTATTATATTATAAAAATAATAATACACAAATTGGTTTTAGCAATTTCTGAAAGTTGTATTTTTAAAACCATTTAGTATAATTGGAATCTGTAGCTTATCTAAGTGCGTACTTACGTATTTTATAGATGAAGGAATTTGTAATTTTGTCGAGACAATCAACAACAAAAAAACAAGAAATTTTGGTATAAAAACGCTATCTTTTACAAGATCTGGGCCATGGAGTTTATTCGATATCCAATACAACGCGTGACAGCCCTAGAATATTTAAAAGAAAGGTGTTAATTTTATTTATTTAGGTTTGTACATACATGCCAATCCTCGCAAGGATTTTTGAATCGCCTACATGTTGCCCGATAACGGTACCATAATCTATGGTATCTCTACGCTAACTCCATAGCAAATTGGTGCAGTGAAATCTTTATCTCGAATTAAACGACCGATTCAGTTTTTTTTTTATATTTTGGACATTCTCACACAACGTCATCTAGCCAAAACTAAGCTATAAAGCTTGTGCTATGGGATCTAGACAACTGATAAACATACTTATATATTTCTAAATTCATTATATACATAGAAAACACCCAAACTCCGAACCATACATTTGTGGGTTACACCAATATTTAATTCGACCCGGGAATAGAACCCGACACTCCGGAGTCGGAAGCCGATGTCCTACCGACCACGCCACCGATTGTTAATCCCGAGACTAACATGTATTCGTCAATCACATTTATCATCTATTATTATATTTAGATATGTACCTACATATGTGTATTGTAAGTATATCGGTAAATAATAAGGGTGGTCAGGGCCCAATCGATTGATCACAAACTCGCTATCAAAGGGGTTAGAACTGAAGGGTTAGTTTAAAATATTGCAAGGGGCTCGCAGTGATACTGTCTAATTCTAATGTATATGCAAAATGTCTGTTTGTCGATACGTATTTGGACGAAACGAACATGAGTATAAATTAAAAGAAAATAAAATGGTTTGAACATGGAAGTATTAATTTCCGTGAGTGTTGAAAATCTTATAAAACTGGCGACAGTTTTATAATATAATGTTAAGGTCAAAGTGAGGGTTATTATTATTTATTATTATTTAAATTTATTAATTACAGTAATAGACAAACAAGCTAGTTTCATTGTCCCCCAAAACCGAGTCAATGGTTTGACTGGGGGATCGAGTCTCCGTACATTTACACAATAGGTACATTACACTTTCAACACCTATGCTATTCAGTAGGTGTTACAAATAGCGTTAAAAACGAAACACAAAAACACTACTCATACCTATATCGAATCCAACAGATATCCTTTTAGTTTTCTTCTAAAAACAGTTTTACTGGGCTCGTCTCTAATGACCGCCGGCAGACTATTTAAAAGATAAGGTAGTCGTTTTTTTAATGTTCTGTCACCATGGTAGTTATATATTCTAGGGACCTCATATCTGCCGGAGGTCATCGAGCGGGTGTTATGATCGTTGGTGATCCTTGTCAGGTCGTTCTCCCGACCGCCGTGGTTATTTACTAATATTAAATACTTATGTTTTCTATCTGTATAGGAACTATGTAATCTGTGCCAACCTTTACTTGTATTCTAATTTAAAAATATAGGTTCTCAATTCGATTGGCATATTTTTTTTTAAATAAGTATTTGGCCTCATACACCTTGGCTTGCAGCCTAGACAGTTCAGATACAAACCTATTTAGGTGTAAATATTCTAATTTGTATAATTGGCATCTAATTTTACATTATAAGCTATTAAAGGTGTTTCCAAAACTTTTATATCCAATGCACTTTTATGATAGGGTGACATGCGATACTTAGGATACCTAGTATGGTAACATTTCGACTAACTCAACCCGTAAATGCCATAGCAACAAAAACACAAGTGTTCATTAGTCATACAAAGTACATTAGAAGTAAGACACTGTGCTTTGTTGTTGGAAAGTTGTATTTTCTGTTTGCGTGATCGGCTCCGTACTATTTGACACGAAATCGTCTGTAGTTTTCACACTCAAATTTTCGCGTTTAAAGTCTTGCTTTTCGGTGTGCAATTAATGATCGTTATCTTGCATTGTATTGTAGCTGTTCGTAACTAGGCACCGAGGGTCTATAAGTGGCTTTTTTATAAATTACTGTGGTAATCAGTAGATAAATGGTGAATTAAATTGTCTGGTTGTGGGCGAAATTCGATATCAAGTAGTTACAATAGTTTGAGGTTACATTTATTTAGGTAACATTCTTTTTTTTAGAATCTGTAATGTAACCAGGCACATAAAAAATGTGTTTTGAATATGGAACAACGTTCTGTACTCCAGGTGTAAAAAAGTACTTATTTTTCGTTTGGAAATACTACACCTGGCAAAAGAACTAATTTTATAATTCTAATTGGAAGAAAGTACAAAGTATCAAGCATTTATTCCACACAAACAAGGTAAAATTAATATTCCACATCCATTAGCGACAAAGCAACATCGTATGTGTAATTATTCACAAAAATATGAATTATTTTCTCTAAGTACATCAATCAAAATGGCGGAATACGTTCAGTAATCAATCCTTAGCATAAGTTATGTATGCGAAATAAATATTAATGGAGAACAACCCTTTCTTACGAACCCTAGTGTACTAATAAATGTGTATAATTAATCATATAAATATGGAGTCATATTTTGGCGCTGGGAGGTTTGTAAAGAAATATTGATTCAAATGTGATAAGCAGAAATAGTGCACGTAACCCTTTTACTACTGAATTAGTTTATACGTACAACTGGTAGCTATTTACTGCCAGTATATAGTAGAATAACGTAGTGGTTAGAAATAACACGTGAAATGACTTTGACCAAAAGAGTTGTAATTTGATGATTTTATTTTCATAAGTTTACTTATCAAAAAATTGTAACCTAAATTAGCCAAGCTAAGTGTCTTAAATTATATCTGTTCATCAGATTCTATCAGTTCGTTTCTTGTGATGCCTGAATGAACCTACTACAATTTTATTATATAGAAAAAGAGAAGACTAGTCCTGCCACTGTAATAAATCTAACATCACAATAATATGAAGAAATTATACAATTATATAGAATTATAAAATATAGGTTTTTGTATCTATTAAAGTAGGCACTTAATACTTAATTTATATTGTAGTCAATAAAAAAAAATTGTAATACAGACAAACTATGTACAGGACAGGACGTCTGCATAATTTCAATTTATAATTAATAGTAAATCAATAAAGTTATAATTTGTCGATAGGTTACTAATATAATTATAGAAGTTACTTTAATTACTTACTGTCATAATATATTGCCAACTTCACCGGTATTTTTTACATTTGTAACGAATTTGCTGGACTTGGATTTTTGCGGAGTGCGTGGCCTTTTCGGTTACCTTTGGCGCTGCTTTCAGAGTAACTAGTTCTTCTGTGCGGGAAAAATCAAGCATTACCTTGACATTGTCGAAATCATCGATAAACATCGATGGAGCCAAGGTTTTTAAAAATAAAAGAAAATGAAGAACTAATTTGCCATAGACTAGCACTTCACGATCCTGACAAGTACTCGTGTGTCTCTCATAATTGTAACTCGAGATATCGATTTAACATTATTCTGCGTTGTCATTAGTAATTTTAATTAATTACAAAACGTGTGTGGGGTGGTTGTACCTCCCAATCTCCCAAAGGGATGTGTTTAGATGGTGTCCATTGTCGCGACATGCTGAGAGTAGATGATTAATGCGCATCTTTTGGTGTTCACAAGACGCCTCATTGATTTTTGATGACTTTGTATAATTCGGTTTTGGTTAAAGGGTTGGTAAGAGAACGTGTAGCTTTTAAAGCTAACTTAACTAGTAGTTACTGAAGCAGAATGTAATATATTGTGTAAATAGGTAAGTACCTACTCATAGACCACTATGTCTATTTAGTCGACATATTATCTATAAGAATTACTTGCTAATCCATATGTCCGTCCATATGTATGCTTAGATCTTTAAAACTACGCAACGGATTTTGATGTGGTTTTGACCAATGGATAGAGTGGTTCCCGAGGAAGTCTGCTAGTTTGTAATATTTAACAAATATTGGTCCCTTATATCCATGAAACAATGAACAAGTACTTACCTGCGTTTACTTTTTCACAACAAAATGTCTCAAGGACTCATTAAGCGTCAAACAACGGATCATATCTCCGTCATTTTCAGTTTCCGAACCATAAAGTGTCAATAAAAATAATCGTTATATCCCCATTTGAATATTTGCGCAGTTAAAAAATATTAAATACGAAGGAATTAATAACCCGTCCAGTTGACGTTTTGTTTTCTTTCTTTGTTCCACTGGAGATTATCGATTCTACGTTATTTTGTGACTTTATTGCTGGCCTGTAGTTTTATTACGCAATTTGGCTAAAAAGGCCAGTGTTTTTTTAATAATTTCTACTACTTACCCGATCATAAATTGCTTTTATACCTATGCAGGTACACACTTTGCCTATGTGCGGATTTTATTCTCCACACTTTTTGTGTTTGAATAACTAATTGTTAAAGCTTTTTACTCCTTTACAAGACTAGTGAGATGTGATAGTAATTTATATAAGTAACATTGAGTAACGTAGCGTAAGTATGTCCGAGTAGGTTTTATTACTTACCATTTATTAGAGGACTTATTAGGATGTCACTTACTTGTATAAAGTTTAGTTTAACAGTGTAGCTCTAGAAAGTTTTTCTTTATAAAATAAGACATTTAACTAATCTTTAACGCCCAGTACACAAATAAAAAAGTAGCAGTTATAACTTCAATGTAAAACCTCTTTAGACCTCAACGGAAATACTAAGTTAAAAAAACCTTATCGTAACAAAATGACAGCCGATAAGTCGTTTAAAAATGGTACCTTTTTATACTCACGCGATGTATAATCGTTTGACATTTATAGATTAAAGCTATTAATGGCCGCTTGAGTTCGAATATTGACAATATTTAAAGTGATTGATAAAGCTTAAATTGTTTAGTACCGATTGCTTTTGTATCTTTTCAGTTGTGATGGATGGAAGAGTGCGTGGTGTAGGCGCTGGCGGATGAAGTGGTTGGGATAAGATATCGTTTATTTTTGGGTATACATACTTATTTTCAATTTAGATACTTTCTAATTCTGTCTTGTTTGTAGCTTACCTGTAACAAAGAAACATAATGATATAATAAGTAAAATATTATTGAAAAATAAATTAAAAATAATAAAATACACTCCTTATTTAATGAAATCAAACAACAACAAAAACAGACGATCATCTGTATTTGTAACCGAACACTGGTCGCCATATTTAAATGTAAGGAGTCGCGCCAAATCGGCAAACCATCTGGAAATGAGGGGGAACGGAACAACGTCATTTGTTTCTGAATTATCGATACGAAAGTAACCAAGTGCTGGCTGCTATTTAGTTTATAATCATTTTGTCTATGGCATTCTTACAGCAGACTTTATTCCATATTTGAATCGTGAATGTTATTCTAAAATGAGGACATTCGATTTTTAAAATTTAATACATCAAAACCAAACATGTCTTATTGATATTTTTATAATTTATAATTTGTGTACATATTATAAGTAGGTAAAATTTATATAAATAGGTACACCATTTAGAGGTCACACAGATCATGATCCATGATGAGATTACCTTGTTGTAGATTGTAGAGTTAAATAAAAAAACTGATAATTCCCAAACTTAATTAGTTTTGATGAAATATATCAATTTATCTTTTAAATTTAACAGAAGGTTTTGAAGTTAAGTGCGAGTGTAAAATGTGCAAATGCATCTCTTACTTTTTAAGAGATATGGCGTGATCATAGTACATTTTAATGACGGTAATGATTTTGTTGACAGAATTAATAAAAAAAAATGTCATCAAAATTTAATATGTCAATTTTACATTTGACGTTTTGTTATTTTTCTGACATTTTGTAATAGACTAGTAACAACGGGTTGGTTCGTATATCATTTACATTAAAATACATTTCGAGATCTGAGTAGGTACTTATCTTTTAGAATCACACGAATGTATCGTCGCATTAAATATGTTTTTGTTGTGTGGCGTATTTATAACAAAAGATGTGCTGCGGATCGGGGAAGCAATTACTGCTAGTCTCCGGTGTCTGAAGGGTGAACACGACACATACACAACTAAAGGAGCTTACACACTCGTCATAAAGATGTTCAAGGACGAAAATGTACTATGGTATTGGCCGTCAATAGCTAGACCTCGTCTTGGCTTACAATCAAAAAGTCAATTTGGCGTTAAATATAAATAAGTAAGTACTTATGTGATGGCAATAATTAAAATAAAAGTAATACCTATATAATAAGTGTGATAATTTTGTTATATTTTTACGATAAATAAACAAGAATATTATGCTTATTTTTTAAGCGAAATTACGTGGTAAATCTTGCCTAAATCGTACATTTTTACTATTTAGGACTACTTCGTAAAAGGTTGGTTACTTAATAGCAAATTTTCTACAGACTAGAACAAACTAAAAGATTCCTACTACTTAATCTGTCTCCCCATCATGCAATCTGCACACTCCTTTATAAGGGACGTACGTAAGAAATTTATAAGTAGGTCTTGGCATAAGGGAATTAATTGTATTATTGTAGGAGCTCCGATGAGGGATCGCGCAAGAATTATCAATTAGAGAAAGAAAACGCCAAATTCTGTAACGCTAGGGCTGAACTGCACTCTCGAGGAACATCGATGGGTTCAATTTGCCCGTATTTGAAAACGGAATACTATTTAAAAAAAAAACGGTTGTTGTCTTTTAAACAGACGGGCTAGTTTTTTAATATCATTCGTTTTTTAAGCAATGAAACATTATATATATACACAATCATAAAATTTAAAAACATGTTTTATAATATTCGTATTATTGAAACAAATTGATGTACATTAAAACTAATATTACTTTCAAATTGCTATATTAAATGATTTTCCAAAATACTAATAATTTAACTATCATTTTATACATAGAATATAAATTACAACTATCAATTTTTACATCATTTATGCAATATAAAAAATAAAACAAACCCCATTGGTAAGACATCGTAAATCAGTCGTCCCTACGGCCGTGGGGAGGTGGGGGTGAATGGGGACGTCGATTTTACGCAACATTCGTCTTAGTATTAGTACTTACAAGTATTCTTGTTTTCCTCTTTAATTGTGTATCGGTTTGTTCCGACCGCCTCTTCTTTGTATATGTACAGTATTAATTTGTATACAACTTGTAAACGTATAGAGGTTTGTACATTGTAAGTACATAATTGTACACGCATACAAAATCACGTTTTTATCCCCTAAGGGGACAGTCAGAGGAGTTACTGTTGGTTCCGCGTTATGGGGGCTATTACTGTTTCTTGGACCTTTGTGTATTCTTGCCAGAGTATCGTCGGTCTGTTAGCAGGTACTGGTGCTGGTGAGAATGACTTGGGACCTATTAATAAGGTCCCTTAGGACCCTAACCATAAAAAAAAAATTGAATCAATTTAAAACCCTATTCTTTATCTATATTAACAACTAGCTGATCGCCGCAGCTCCACCCGCGTGATTTAGTTTACTCGTTATCGGTTCCCGTGGGAACACATTACTGGGATAAAAAGTAGCCTATGTTACTCAGGGTGAATTTAGCTTTCCAATGGTGAAAAATCGGCACAGTACTTTTTGAGTTTATTCATTACAAACATACACACAAAAATACAAATCTTACCTCTTTATAATAGTAGTATAGACTTTGGAGTAAATCAACAAACTTAAAAAAAAGTGTAAAATCAAATATGCCTAACATTAAGGCTTGTCGCGATTAAATGCCCACCTTCCTCTTAAGCCTGTAAGCTCAAATACAAACAATTATAGAGCCCATCACATCGTTTTAAAGTTCATTATATTTTATTACAAATTCCAAGTAATTAGAGCGTGGTTTTTTTAACAGCCTCAGGTGTTGTCAGTCTTAAATAAATAATCGGAGGTTATTAAAGGGATCCCCTCTCAATTATCGAGAGAGGGCAGCCGATACCTATTGTTTCAGGGACAAATACCCTCTTTTCTTTAAATAAACATTCCACCACACAATTTATTTATCAATTAGTTTAAGATTTGGTTGGTTAAATTGAGCTAAAAGGTCAGTATTTGGCAAATGAATGGGTTGTTTGTGTGTATATAATTAAGTTAACATATTACCTATTAAAAAAAAGATGAGTGATATATCAAGGCATCATATTAGATAATTTTACAATATGAATCACAAAAACTATAGCCTTGGGCTGGACGCGAACCAGTGACTGATCCCTTTCCAGGAGGAACGTTCTACCAACTGATCGAGACACCACTAGCCCTAGACATCTAATTTTGTGATCACATTGTGTTAATATCGCGACTTACGGCGTCAAACGTAAATACGTGTAAAATTATATGAGAAAAAGTTAGTATATAAAAGCTTATATTATATTAATCATATTAGATACTATACTTATCCACAAAATATACTAGGTATGCCATGCATGCTACTAATTGCAAATGTTGAGCGGCGCAAATTTTCTTAAATTTTTTTTTATGCTCTATTTTCATGATTTCAGAGATATGCACTCCCGGGTATGATGTCGACCAGCATGCCAAATTTGGTCAAAATCGGTCGAGCCGTTTCGGAGGAGTTGGCACACAAACGATTTACACTTGTCTAAGATGACATATATATAAGATGAATAAACGGACGAATTGGGAAACCTCCACATTATTATTAAATCGTATGAACAGTAAGTAAGTAATCAATAGGGAGCGGTAAAGCCTGCCAAAATGATGACTTAACCCTCAATAACTTTACACTTTATAACATTTAGCGTGTATGACGAAATGCAATTTGTCATATAAAAAGAAAACATCAAAATTGTTTTCACCAAACGCCATTCTACATGAAACTGTCGTCGTCACAAAACCACAATGTCACCGACTCATTGTGCCGAGACAGTATAAAAATCGGTGTATTATACAAGAAAATTGCTTCCCCTGGAATCGAACCCCATTATACACGGCAGGTTAGTGTACGCTCGACCGTGTACTGAAAATTATTGCAAATTGTCTCAATCGTTGGTTATTTTTATTTGTGTGATGGATTGATGACATACATGACAGTGTGGGAACTAGTATGATATTACGGCAGCCATTTTTTTGTAGTCCATTGCGAAGAAAAAACAGTACCTACTTGATTTTTAGCATCATAATCATAGTATAACAACAAAGTTGCCTACGTCCTATGTAAGCTTAGTTAGATCTTTAAAACTATGCAACGGATTTTGATGCGGTTTTCACCAATGGATATAGTGGTTCTCGAGGAAGGTGTTAGTTATTAATTTGTCAAGCAGGTGAAGCCTGTAGTTGTAGGTATGTAATGCATAAATATCTATACCTCGGTACTAATATTATAAAGAGAAAGGTTTTGATTGTTTGTTGAAAGCGAATAGGCTCCGTATTTACTGATCCGATTTTGAAAATTCTTTGACTGATATGTAGCTACATTATCTCTGAGTAACATAGACTACTTTTTATCCCGGTGATGTGTTCCCACGAGAAGCGGGAACGAGAAAACTATAGGCGAAGCTGCTACGATCAGCTAGTAAGTTATACTTAGTGAATGTCAAACGCATCTACTAGTATTTTCTTTTATTATACATCTGCTACGTCTAAATACTATCAACTTACAACATATATTTGCAAATCTATTAATTCTATAATGACTGTCATTCAAGGCAAAATAAAACGACATGTACACTACTTTAAGTATTAAACTTGCTTGCGTGTAAGATAATAGCATAGTTATTTGTATTCAAATCCATTCATCAATAAAACTAAACAGTGATCCATCGCCGGCCCTCGTTCTAGGATCATTCCGAGTGTCATAAATTGTAGCATTAATTTAACGACAATGCATTAGAGTATCCTAAGAGAACTATTCCGATAGATTGGTTACTATCAACTCATACAATAGTGTTGTAACTACTAAAACTGATTAAACCAATATCGAACTAACCACACTTCATTTTAAGTCGATAGTACTTCGAGAATAGTTTAGTAAGATAAGATTTCGATGATTTCAAGGACATCGGTCTTACCATTGAAATTCAATCTTATTGATTAGAAATAGAGTTGTTTATTGGTTGTTTAGTGTTCTGAGACATTAAGTAAATCGCTTAATGTGTTCTAAACGGATGGTGAAACGTTTTGTTTTGAGGCAACTATTCTCGTTGTATGTTTAGATATACTGTTAAGTCGACAGAAACAATGACATTCTTAATAGAGTATATTTCAAATATATTATGAGACTTTATTTAACCTATTTTATAAGCAGTGAAGTATACTACTTAACTTTTTCTTAAATAATTTTACAGTATGAATCTCAAAAACTATAGCCTT
Organism: Nudaria mundana; assembly: GCA_963556515.1. Taxonomy (NCBI): domain Eukaryota; kingdom Metazoa; phylum Arthropoda; class Insecta; order Lepidoptera; family Erebidae; genus Nudaria; species Nudaria mundana. The sequence continues at coordinate 1,467,629 of OY748307.1, forward strand.
GGGCTGGACTCGAACCAACGACTGATCCCTTTCCAGGAGGAACGTTCTACCAACTGACCAAGACACCACTAGCCCAAGACATCTAATTTTGTGATCACATTGTGTTAATATCGCGACTTACGGCGTCGCCAGCGCGCCATCTACCGGTAGTCGAGGAACTAACTACTAGTAGGCTGTGCGTAATGTTGTAATTACATTTAGACACAGCTTTTTATTTAACCTTTCGCGTTTTGTACGCCTGTTTATTCCCTCATTCAACCCTCACCAAAATCTCGGGGAATAAAGAGGTACACAAATGTATGTATCTCAATAATCGGGTAAAATCCCTTTTGTCTTACGTTTATAATATTATGAAACATTGAAAATAAACTTGGTGTCTAAAAACTTTATCGATACGTTTAATATGACTCGTTACTGAGGGAGTAGTTTTAATTCAACTTCAAAATGTATCTATTCCATAGTAATCTTCTTCTTCTTCTTTCTTTCTATCTTATTCTCTCTTTATAATAAATAAAAATGAATCGCCGTTCGTTCGTCTTGCGAAGATTTAGTTCATTTATCTTGAAATAATCGTAAAATTTCAGGGAAGGTTAGTTCTTAATAATAAGATATTTTTTAATTCTATCTTAGAATGTAAAGTTCTTTGATAATGAATAAAGCAAATATAGTATGTAGTAAAATATATACCTCATATTAGGTGTTAGATATTTTATATTATAATGATAATTTTTATACCTTAAATACCCAATTAATCTGAGAGATGTTACAAAAGTTACTGTTTGTGATAGCATATTATCTATGAATTATGTACGTTGAAGTTATAAACCAATTCGCAGAAGCTGTGTAAATTATATTTGTACTAATTTTAGTTTATAATTGACGTTATAATTATCATTTATTTTCATTCTATAAGATACTTAATAGTTTTATGAAACTAGAGATATAAAGGTATTTTGTGTACACTTAACGAAAATAAAAAGCAAATAGCAATCATCGGCCTTATCGTGTAAGGCTTACAGGAAACCTTTACGTAGGTTAGATGTAAAAAGGCGTAAGCTGAGCTTTACATTTGTGTGAGGGCACGTACGTGAACGTATAATGTGACTTGTTTTACACACAGTTACACACAGCCTTTTTACGCTAATTTTCGTGATCACTCACACAAATGCAAAGCTCAGCTTACGCCTTTTTACTTATAGATACCTACATTATTTTTTGTAGGTAAGTGTGTTAAGTGTGTAAAGGTATTATAGTAAGCGATTAATTTTTGACCTTTAAGTATCGTTGATTATCAAAATCCGTTTTCACAATCACTTCCCAACGGATGCAAGGTTGTTATCAGCCGGCTGCCAAACTACATGTACGGGTTCGAAGCGCCAAATATAAATATTATATAACTTATCAATAATTCGGTACCTACATTGTTTTATCCAAATGCGTGTATCGATATATTAACGATGGTTCTCAAACTTGTTGTTAAAACTGTATCGTGAATTTCGTGATGATCGAACACATTTGGTTCTGCTCTGAACCAATTAAAAAAAAAAAACTGATATGTAGCTACATTATCCCTGAGTAATATAGGGTAATTGTTAACCCGGTAACGTGTTCACACGGTAATTGGTAACGAGAAAACTATATCACGCGGACGGAGCCGCAGTGATCTGCTAGTACAATAATATAGCTTATAGGATCGAAATAGCACGTAGGACACTTTTTATTTCAGTTTTAAAATACTTCACTAAATATTATAAAATAAGATACAGGTCGCGAGGCGTAAGCGGAGCTTTGCATTTGTGTGAGTTACCACGAAAAGTAGAGTAAAAACTCTTATTCTAGCTGTGTAAATATGTTATACAGCTACAATAAGAGTTAACAAGTCATATCTTCAACATATATATATATGTATCTTGCGACCTGTACCTACCAAGTTTTGCCTCCGAACTATGATTGACGAGAAAATATACCTAAAGAATACGATGTTTAAATTTAATGTAAATTGCCATACATACTTACGTACGCCTCTTTCCCGTTAAAATAGGCTGAGACTGTGAATAGTTCAAATTAAGTGAAATAAAAGTAAAACCCTTTGAGAACCATAGAACGGTAGTGAAGATAATAGTTCGCTCAACTAACTACACTGACCCGCGATAAGTCGTACGTTGACTTGTCTAAACTCCTATCGATATTGTTTATTAATCACCAATAGGTAGGTACACCACGCGTGATTAAATTGCGTCATACTATGATCACTATTGATCACTGATGACACTGCATTGAAAGATTTTGGGTAAGAAAAATCAATTTTTGAAATTTAAAAAAAAAAATTTTCGGCTCTTTTTTATCTAGTTAGGTTTAACCATAACAAAAAAGACACCTTGTTTATATGAAATAGTTTTTCAGCAAATAACTCATATTTGCTGTAGGTAGATACCATTTTTTTCTGATTAGTGTTGTTTTTTTCCTTTTAGTTATTTAATCGAATATCTAGTACATACCAAACCCTTACATTTCAGCTAAAGTTATTAAAGGTCCCGTTCCCATTTTCAAAATGACTCAATTTCTGGATGCCAAGGGGCTCTAACAACATCTGGCTCCTGGTTCCTGGCTTCAACCGAGGCTCTAGCAAATATGCTGCCTTTCGTTGGGGTAACGAATTGGCGAAATGTAATAGGCATCTCTGTCTACCCCGGATAAAGACGTGATCTGTGTCTATTCTTGGGATAAGAAGTCCTATATCTCTTTTTAGGATATCAGATTATTATATGCCATATTTCAACCTATTTAGAGCGTAATCGTCTTTTTTGCATTTATTACTTGTGCTTGAAATGAACCTATACATTTTAGTAAGGCATGACTAATCTATTTCACCCAATGATTTGCAACCAAAAGTATTCAAATCAGACAACTTCTTAACACCGGTTATAGCTTCACCACCTACCTATGCAAAGGGCGAGCTATCGGGAGCCATTAAAATAACAAAGGGCTATATCACGAATATTAAAGCCCGCTCTGTTTCCGTGTCAAAAAATTAATATTAACGATAGAGCTGCACAATGAAGTGTTGAGAAAAAAAAACGAGAAAAATAATTTATGCGAAATATTCCTTTTGACGCCTTTGTTTCGATGGGACCCGTAGAAAGCGTTCAATTAAAATAGCAAGACGAGGGTGCTAATAATTCTCGATTTTTTTCATGTTAAAACTAGGAATCTTCTCGCTAAAAGTTATGTAAACAGGATTCTGTATTTCAATACCGTGTTTCCAGTATGTAAGTGCGTCAAAGGAGATTCTATTCATAATCGCCATTAATACAACAATAAAAACTCGTATCAATAGATCTGGTTCGATTAACTAAGGCAGCTGGACATCTGCAGAGATCCAAATCAGAATGACCGATCAGATTATACGATCGCAACAGAAACTCTAATGACAACTATAGCTCCTACTGCTTATAATTTAAAGGTGAAATCAGTATGAAATTCAAAGTTGATTCTGCGACTACTTTGCGGTGGATTGTATGAAATTCGATTGAATGACGTTTTATTAAGAACTGGTTTAAACCAGTTCTGACCCCCGACACGTGGTCAAACTGTTTTGTCATTCAAAGTATTAAAATTATTGGTTGTTTTGTTCCATTGTGTTTTGTACAAATCTATGATATATAGTAATTTTCTATATTTGCTATTAACAGTTTTAAATGCATTAGTTGTAACTTAATCCTTAGTTTTGTCACCTGCCCTTTATTAAGTTTTATAATTCTCAAATGTTATAAAAAATATTAAATAACATTCAAAACAAACACAGACAGTTAATATGCTTACCACACTCGTTAATTTTAGTAGTGATTTCGTAGTCTAGTTTCCAGACACATCCCAGCTTGATATAAAATTAAATTTCAATTTGTACCAAAACCGAATGTATCAAAGGAGGCCAATATCATTCTGAATTTGCCACCCTTCTCCCGACGGGGGTAGCACACCCCATGAATCCTTAATGAGTAAATTAACAACACCTATTGTTTAGAAGCCGTGTTTTTTTACAAGTGAATATTAATAACCATTTTCTATTGTCTGCGTGAGGGGTGGACGAGAAAAATGTTGAGAATCGTAGGGAGTGACAAGAAAGTTGGGAATTGATTGATTTTCAGAATTAATTTTAATAAAAACAATAGTAGAATGTTTTCGACGTGCTGTAATTGCATTTGGTCCGAAGTTTTCAGGTGGGGAGGAATGTTTTCTTTGAGAGTTTTATTGCTATTCAAAAGTATAAAAAGACGAAGAATGTTGACGACAAGGAATCGACGTGTTCAAAACCTTAGAATAAAAATCTTCTTTAGCTAGACAGTACAACTAGTGTTATAAGTACCTACTGATAATAGTTGTCTAATGTTCTTTGGGAAAATATTTGGTGTAAAGTACTTTATCAGCTTACAAACTTATTAAAGACCCATATTATAATTCTTGTACTGAAATATATTAAAAGGAAGACGCTGTTAGTACCTACAATTTAGCTTCGTATATGACTAAGTTGCAGACACACAGACGCCTGCGGTTTCCTTCGTGTGAGTTCACCAAAAATCTGATCTTAGGGCTTGACAACGAAACCTCTCCAAAACAATACATTTGCTCCAGTTTTTAATTAAAATGTAGCCGTTCATTCCTGTTCAGCTCATATTAGTCGTGACATGATAATAATACATAGATCTTATAGTCTCCCTTGATCAATTGCCTTATTATCCAACATTATTGGCTTTTACTTCGAAGCAGTAGTTGAGAGGATAGTGAGTTCAATCAATGGAATGAATAAAAGTTCTTTAGAGATAAACTATTTTCTAAACAAAACCACAGTACAGTACTCCAATTCATGACAAAATACACAAATTTTCTTCGACCATTCAGATAACGTTAGTAGAATCGATAATACGAACAATAAACAGAAACTAATTAAACACACGATGAGTGAACACCGACAGAAATTTGTCAATTACTCAGAATTCGGCGGTATCTCATACGAAACAATAAGTCCTTAATGGATGCATGTTCCAACAGATACAGCATTATTCTATAATATGTCACAAATCATCTTCTATACGACACAAAGTTTATAATGAATTGACATATTCCTCACACGTGCTGCGTTTCTAACTAACACGTCCCTACATATGAAGACGATACACGTACTAACAAAATACAATCTTGTTTCAATCGAATCTTAGTTCAAAATCAGTCAGAAAGTAGTCAGTGGCACGGTAGCAGCGGAACAAATTGGTTCTTATTGAAACTCAATAAGGTTTTAGTTAAGGTAATATGGCAGTCGTTCCGATAAGTGTAATATTCCAACTTGATCGTTATTAGCGACGATAATTGTTATTAAAGTTATTAGTATAGAAACTATCATTACGGTTTTTATTAGATACAGTTGAGAACTTTGAAGATTGGCTTTGTTCTTGTAAGTGAACTAAAGAGTATTTATTATTTTAACATGTATTTGTTCTTACGCAAATGCTACTACGAGTAAATTAACTTTTATCGATCTTTTTTTACAGTTCATTGAAGTAAGAAAATAGATAATCGTTAATGTAAGGTGTTGGAGCAATTTATTAGTCTGCACAAAAACTTACCCATAAAGTACTTACATTAAGTATAAAGTAATGTTCATGAACAAACATAAATAAATGAAACAGTAATCAAAGTGTGGAACCTAATCAAGGTACAGAAGCGTTATATTGTAATTACAAATTAATATTGATGATCGAATGATGAGAATCGAACTCATTATGACGATGTTAATGTTACATGAGAATTTAAAACGAATACTTAACGAACTAGAACATGATGACAAATATATTCAGGAGAATAAGCAGACATGTTTATAGGAACTAAGTGTCTTATAAAAATCTGAGTCTTTTGAAGACAGACGTGACGTCTACGTGCCCAAAAACGGCTATAGGCTATCCCTCTATTCCGTGGGATCGATATAGTGACTGGCGAAATGTGGCGTTTTGTTTACTTACCTCTTTTGGGGATAAAAATCTAATTGTATGTGTGTTTATTGATATAAGATTTAAAAATGATCATGTCATAGAATCGAGTCTTGTTTAAGGTTTTGTGTGGAATCATGAAGGATTAGATGTGAATATCATTTTACTTAGAAGTATTGGAATTTTAAAATGCCTATGTACATAAAATTTAACATTTTTATCTATAGTAGTAGAGCTAACAGCTTACTAGTTGATTGGATTCCTTGTGCTACTTAAGTGGTGTTGGTTTGCAACGTTGTGTACCTCTAGCAATGACGTAGGTAATTGAATTAGTGATATTGAGGTTGCTTGGTATTTAATATTGTACACCTCTAAATGTATTAAAAGCGCATGCACTTACTTAGTATAGGAAATATAATAACAGCTCTAGATGAACCTTTATGTTTTTGATCTGCAAATATTTGTATCAGAGTTTGAGTGTTTTTCTTTGTAGATTGTATGTAGTTGTCATAGCATAAGCTATACTTAGTTTGACTCTACATCGCGTTGTGTTCAACCCTCCTAACATATTTATAAGTAAATGCCCCTTTACTTGAAGTAACGTATATTGTCGTGAGCGTACACGTTATTTTAATATCAATAATTCATCTCAGCTTCTTGATTTACACGTCTGGCGACGCCCTGATGAGGCATCGAACATTATCAACGTCACAAAAAGATATCGAGAGACATCAAAGGTGAAATATGCTCACACCTACAAAGCTTTAATTAGAAGGGATTAAAGTTCAAAATACTGATGAAATGTCTCCTGTAACCAAATACCTATCTGCTTTATGACGTTTCGAAGACGATGTCGCTTAAATATAGTTGTAACAGATGTGTCTTATTAAAACGTGAGGCACTCTGTGAGACAAAGAGAGCTTTTAAATAAAAAAAGTCTACAGAGTAATAGCAAACAGATTCCACGACCTTGGGGTAAATTGAAGGATGAATCACTGTCACAAAAGCATGAAAGTAATATAGAAGTCATCTTTGATCATGTCATTGTGAATGTTAAAGGCTGAAGACATGAAGATCGTTCCTATATAACGTCATTTCAAACTTCGTTCACTACATAGATTGTCGTGTCATTTTATTGTAATTAAAATTATCTTTAGGATTGGATACCGCTCTGTCACGTTGACATATTTTGTGTGTGTCAATGTGTAAACTATTCAGAATGACTACATTTTACACAGAAACTTGCTGTATACACAATGATATCATGCACACCAATCTATGAGTCCTGCCGAATTAGTTATCATCAGCTATATTACTATGTTGTTAAATGAACAATTAGTGTCCTAAATATTACCAATGACGTCGGTTCCAAAGCTTTAGATATTACCGCTGAAGAAACAAAAGTTTCAAAAGCAACTCTTTGATGATAAATAATTTATAGCTCCAGTAAACCTGCATAAGAAAGAAATGTTGATAAACATCGAACATTAAATATGTAACTGTTGACGATCATAAAACGATGGAGGCCAGGCGCAGTACATACATAAATATCACTTCGTAGGAAGTATATTTTTTATTAGTTTAGCGTAGTTGAGGCGGCAATTACACCGTTTAAAAATGAACTTCACGCACAATTTGCAAGCAAACTCATCGGTATCAGTGAGGGTTTCGACCTAACACTGGATCCCCGGGTGCGACCGTTTGGTGGCATAAGACATGTGACAGGTACTGATTTTTCTCAACGCATCGCTTGTTATGATAAATGACATGTGATGTTCACAAAACCGCCAACGTTCGATAGTATCTGTCGGCACGGCTCGCACACGGTAATAGACTCAACAGGTGTACCGCAGGGTGGTCCGATCGGCCCGCCACATTTTTTTATTTACATTTTCACAAATTTATTGCACATAGTCGACGTCTCGAGGCGCACGTTTGATTCATATGCTTATGCTGTCGCTTTTTAATACTGATTTACAATAAAAACAGAAATGTTTCACCGGCGATTGATGTGAGTTATGATTAATGTAGGCTCTTTGATGTTCTCTGCTATGAATCTATCAAGTTGGCTTCTGAATATCGACGCGGAGCCTGTGTATAAATAAACCGGGACGAATTCGACGAGCCGTCTTCGTTTTAGTTAATTACGAGGTTATTAAAGTAACATTGCTGACTGACTGACAAAGTTTCCACTCGGAGTATGTTCGGAGGCGTTCGTTTTCCGGTCATTATTGAGAGTCACGCCAGCGTTGTCACGGTACATACAAATTACATATTTGTCGTATTTTTTGTGGACTCAGATAAAATTAGACTAATCAGCTAGCATTGAGTACAAAGCCGCAGATCGCTTTCATCATCGACACGATGATGTTTACATCTGATCTTCTGAGAAGCGGCGCAGCATTCAATACTTGGAAATAAATATGTGAGTTTGACATTTGCTTTCAAGTCGCTCGCGTGTTTGGACCATAATTATGTATACGTACGACGGAGCGAGCTCTATCTGCACTACTTACTCTTTATTTTTATCCTTTTTTTTCTAATAACAACTCTACTATTTTTTTGTTATTAAATTATCGTGCGTGCCGATTTCTGACAAGATGATAGGTTGTGTTTGATGGGGTATCTGATTGCTTCTCTTGTCGTCCCCGGTGCTTTCTCTTTGATTTGCTTTTGGATATCAGAACACAAAGGTCATGTGTATCGTCTATAATCAAACATGCATTTACATGAGCAAGAAAATTATAAGTTGTTTTCTTGTTAGAGACGATTCAATCATGTATTCCTAATGTCCAACCGTTGCACTGGATTACGTCGACGTATGATATTAATTGGACGTTATTTTAAGATATGCAGTTTCACGTTTGCGAAGTCGTAAATCTATCAATTTATTTATTTATTTGGCATTGTCGTTGCATATAAATTATTATAGAATACACTAGTTCAAATTTAATGGCTCCGATCGGTATAGTTGGGTGTAAAATTTATCATTAGCTGACACAGTCCAATGAATAACAATAAATTATTGAACAGAAAAGCCGGAAAATGAACATTAGCTACTAAGATTTGAATACACCAGTGATCTATTTACCAGTAACAAATTTTAACTTGTAATCACTACAGTAATCACAATCCCACTAAGTTACAATCTTGGATTCATAAGCTACATAAAGTCAGAACCCAGTAATGCTGAGAAACTGAAAGTTGAACGAAGAAAAAGTATCACCCAGAGAGCCATTTTCCAAACCACTTAGGGTTTTTCCAACCACTTTTTAGTCCTGAATGAATTTAATGAAATTGGGATACGGGAAGTCTGTAACAATAAGACTTGTTCGAAATTCTGTACCATTTTTAGTGTCGTGTACAGATATGATGGACTTGAGGAAGCAAATTCTAGGTAGTTAAATACATCATTATATAAATGTGAACAGCTACATCTGACATCTAGCGGTAGTTCTTCATCGATAAATGTCAATGAAACATAATTTGTTCCATAGATCATTACTCAACTCGAATGCGATATAAGTCAGTGTCGAACCACATCAGTTTACGAGCAAAGCATAATAAGAGAACTGTCGCCCCGAAAATAACAAAATTAAAATAAATCGAACTACAGACAAACGTCATAAACTAATTTCGAGTGTTTTCGTTTTGGTGTGTACAAAAATAGCACCGTCACTCTTTCATGTCTGCCGTTGGAGTGACATTAAACCTATAATTTACAGTTGAATTTTAGTATCAGCGCCATCTACCGGTCCAGATGAAAGTAACGTTTTACTACCTAAAAAGAAAGGCGTTTATGATTTATGCTCGACTATTATTCCTTTTTCAAATTAAATAGTAGTTTGGTATACTGCTAACGGGAGACTGTGTGCGATTGTTTTGTTTACAGGTATGTGTCTGTTTGATTTCAATAACAGGTGGTAATCATAAAACTACAATTAGATTTAGTTACTTGGTAATTATGAAATAAACTATTTTCAGTCAGTAGTGTTGATTTTCTTGTCGTAACATTCTATGTAAGATGTTAGAGTATTGTACTATATAGTTGTCTCAGTGTATCAATAGCATTCATTCTCTTAAGAACCTCTTCAAAATGAAAGCAAATACAAAACTCACTATACAAGATTGCGGGTTTAATATAAAGTTAACTAAAGTTATTTGCTTCGGTGGCGTGGTCGGTAATGTATCTGCTTTCGACACTGGAGTCTTGGGTTCGATTCCCGGGTCGAATCTATTGTTTGTGTGAATCTATTGTCGACAAATGTTTGTTTCGGAGTTCTTTAGAAATATATAAGTATGTTTATTAGTTGTCTAGATTACAAGCTAATAGCTTAGTTTGAGCTAGATGACGTTGTGTGAGAATATCCAAAAATATCTATTTTCACTTATATTAAGTAAGTGAGTAAGACTCCACATTATATTTCATAAAGATTGTCTACCATCATACACCCAACACCAGGGCGATTTAGAAACATCCGTTATTGTAATAAATAGCCAATTTATATAAAAAAGAAATATCATGGCGAACAATTTATTTCAATAGTGAGATGACACGCATTAAATATTATTTCGTTAATTCGTATAAGAGAATTGATCGTAGACATTATCTGGATATTGGTTGGCTTGATATAGATTAGTTGACCGCATCTTTAGTTATTAATTATAAAATAACAGGAGCTTTCAAAAAGACTTAAAGCGCAAAGAAGTTATCAAGATTCCCTAAAGTAAATATAAATATCTAATCTGCTTATACTCTGCTTATACTCGTACTAAAGATATTACTTGTTCTTAATTAACATTCTATAACACGAACCTAAATTCGAACTAGGTCAAGTTTCCGGAGCCATTAACAAAGATTGAGAACAATTAATCCTTTAGAAAAAACGAGCGATACCAAATCAATATTTGAAATAATTTGTTTTACCAAAATCAAAGAGAAACCCTTGAAAATTGTTTCCAAAAACTATAAACAATAGGGTTTTGTATAATAACTCGTGACTCAAGTAGAATGGGCCTTTGGCATGTGTTCTTTGATATTCAGAGATTGTTTAAGAAACTTCGAGAAAAAGGGAAAGTTTTCACAGTCCAAGGAACACAAACCTATTAATCTCATAAAGGGGAGAAGGATTTTTTGCGAACATTTTAATTAAGTTGTCGAAAGGGTGGCGTGTTATTTCTTTTTGAGGACATTCGGATTCTGATTGTTGATAACTTTTCTTTTGAATTTGTTTCAAATAGGTTTTTGATCGTGTAATTGAGAACAGTTTTGATTGCTTTTCAGCTTTTGCAACTTTATTAATCACATGTTCTTAGGTTAGAGCATCAACGATTTCTTCGATCAATTTCTTCTTTTTATCGTAAGATTAGCAGTCAACCTGGTAGCTGAGTTTCTGTAATCACCCTTGTAGCTTCAGAATTGACTTGACCAAAGAAGGACCTATATTTAATGTGCCCTCAAAGTCACTTTTTGGAATTTTTTCCACTGGCCACAGTGTCTCTTACTTAACTTAATATTCGTTAGCGAATCAGGAAGTGAATACGAAGAGTGCTACGAACTTTTAAACAACTGTTAAAGTGCAATTGAAGAAACTGAACAACAGAACAAGACCAAAAAACTCGCTCATCGATTCGCGAGTCAAATTTGCATAAAAAGCGGTGTACTATCAAAAGTTGTACATTCTGTACCTTTATCGAATTGTTTATAGCGAATTTTACTAGTAAGACTATCGCGTTGGATTGCTTGCATTGCGCCGTCATAATACCATGTACCAACTTTACTTGGAACACTGGCAGCATTGTACAGCAATTCATCTTAAAGATAGCGTTTGTAAAGGAATTCCACGGCACAAAGGCGTTCGTTACGCCAAATAACAGCTTTTATATCGCGGTACTCATTGAGATTCGACACTGAACGAGTATTGTGGCGTGAGTACCTAACTATATATTTAAGGTGTTATTTATCATTGATTTTAGTTTTATTTGTTTTAAATATCAATCGTAGAAAAACTGCAGTAAATCTTGGTAACTTGAAAGCTTTGTTTTGAGTAAGAGTAAGAAACTATTCTTTACACCGCACCAGAGGTGTCTGCTGTACAAAACGCAGATTAGACCCTGCGTCAAATACTGCTCTCACCTCTGGGACGGCTCCGCGAAGTATTTGCTGGACTCTCTCGACGCTATGCAGGGACGCGCTAGTCGCATTATAGACTGTCCGGAGGTAACGGGAAGCCTTGAACCGCTAGCTCAGCGCCGAACAATCGCTTCCTTAACCGCATTCTAACGTATTTACCACGGTGAGTGTTCTGAAGAGCTCTTCAACCTGATCCCACCCTCTCATTTCCGATCCCGAACAACGCGTGCTGGGCAGAGATGTCACTCTCATAACGTGGAAACCGTCTTCGCGTGAACCGAACGTTCTAAACGTTCGTTTCTCTACCGAACGATAGTGGCTTGGAACGCCCTGCCTGCGCACGTGTTTCCTCCAACATATAACCCTGGGTTCTTTAAGCGAAGCGTGAAGAGGCACATCACTGGGTCGTCAAGTTGAGGGCCACTCTCTATAGTAATCCTGTGTACTATGAGAGTCGCCCACAATCGCCAGACGTCGCCACTAAATATAAAAATATAAAAAAAACCTGTTCTGTTGATACCTATTAGGAAATATCTTCTGCCGATACTTTATTGAGTTGTTGTACATTCGTCGTCGTCAATATAGTTCTATTGTTGATTTATTAATGTACAAAAGGTTGATAATTTCATGAAAGTCAAAGCAAAAGTTCATTAGGTATATGGAACAGTTATCTGTTACTGTATTTTATCAAACCAAAACATACAAAATGCATCTGTAAGAGTACAAAAAATATAACAGCCAGGTATTTCCTACGTTACTTTATAAGATTTGAACTGAAAAAGGAAATCCAACATTTCCAACTGATCAAGCACGAATCATGTAATTCTATAGATGCCATTGAATAAGCAACAAAGAGCTGGAAATTCGCTTCAAATCCGCCAGTTTTCTCTTTAAAATTTGGTGATTCAATAGACTAATGATTCTGAAGGTTGAATGAGTGCATTCTGAAAAGCTCTTGCAACCAGAAGCTTTGAAATTTCGGCCGCATTGCCGATGAGCACCACTCGAAATGAGTATGGTTTGCTGCCGTTGTCTGTCTAGTTTCTTTCATGTAATGTTTCATGTTATACATGATGTACTAATCATATTTTATTTTTAGTTATTATAGTATATATTCATGATCCACTGAGTCTTTTCCTTTCAAGTGGTTTGACATTACAGTGAAATTGCGATGCGGCTGAACTTAGATATTTTCCATGAAGCTACTGCCATCTGACCTCCACAACCAATTGGCGATATCAAAGTTTTGCTCAAAACTATTAAAATAGTTAAGTTTGAAACCTTGACCACTTATAGTGATAATTGCACAAACGGTGTACCATATTCATGGAACATAGTATTTAAATTCATATACAAGGCTAACTATGCAAATGATAATACGACTTTAAGCTACTACTACGATATTACATACGAGTGAGATCTTAGAATCACTTGATACTAACATCCATTAGTATACGAAGACATCTACAGACTGTATCTTCTACAAATGGCAGGTTAACCATTTTCAGTTCTTTCCTATTTTTATTGGTTTCACCAAAAACTATTTTGTTCAATCTAGATAGATGTTGAATCTGTAAAAAAATGGAGTTATCTAGTATCATAAAACGGTAGATACTCGTTACTTTCTAGCGATAGATTGCTCCCCTACAATCCAGATGACTTATGCGATCGAGGTCAGGCGGTCAACTGGTTACGAGATGCGAGTAAAGGATGCTGCCTTCATATCGTATCGAATGTAACGTACGATCAATAAATCAATTACATGCGCAGGGGCAATGCTGAATTGGGTTTGACAGTTTGTTCAGTAGTGGTGTACTAGGTGTGTTATGTGGGTGGGATTTTATCGATATTCTATAGTCATAAAATGTTGTTAAAAGATTCATTCTCACGTATAGAGTTAAATATAATTGAACATAACATATCCGTAATAAAATTTATGACTGAATGATTTTTTATTTGTTCATTAGTACTCGTATTTATTTGTAATTAATTTATTAAGTAAGTTTATTACAGCCATCCTATGATCATATATGCTTTGAAGTGTAGCGTAACACAATTTAATTGTTCTGTTAAGGTTCTGTTAAGCATTTATGATGACGACTGAAATTAAGGGCTGTAAGGTAATGAGTGTAGAACTGCATTGATGGAGTGTTATCAAAAAGTATGTTTAATCCGAGCTAGTTTCAGAGGTGTATGCTGCACGTTTAGAGAATGGAGCATCTACAAGCATAGTGATAGATTAGTATCATACCATCGACGATAGATCGACTCAGCACATCACTAGTGAAAGGAAACAGGATACATTCAATGGAATGATTGATCGGCACAGAACGAACGGTCGAACGGTAATCCTTGCACTAAATAAATATCAGCGTTTATGAGACTCAGTCACTAAGATGGATAGACACGCGACTTGTGACTCCGGTTATTTATAGCGCCCCCTTAATTGAGAGCAGTTGAGTGTTTGAAACTTCTTATGCCTTACGGAATAGTTCGAAAGATTATTACTTTATTGAAGTTGATTTCAGATGTACCTATGTATGTATTACAAGTTTACTTTATGTTTAAATTTCTCGGCAACAAGCTCGCGCTACCACACTTGAGACTAACCAAATTAAATGACATGAAATATAGGCCTCTACTACTACGAGTACTTCAGAAAAAAAAACATTTGTAATTGGTGAATTTGTAAACACCTAAAATAAACAAAAAAAAAGAACTAAATTGATACGATGCTATGGAATTGATATCTTCTAAAACTCAATGAAGTACCAGAAGGTTGGCTATTTTCAAAGAATAAGTATCACCATCCAACGTGGCAACACAGCCAGCAGTCTGGGAACCTTCCCAGTCAGCAATGACGCTGAGGTTTTTATAAACGAAATTTTGTATTTTAAATACTTTTAGTACATAATTGTTTATATTGTAATTCTTATTGAAAATTAATGTAAAGTAGAAGTCGTATGGATGATTATCTTAGGTCGTAACTGACATTGGCAAGTGATCAGAGCGAGTGGCCAATTTCAATTAGTGTTGAGCCAACACTCTGTGGACGTGACGACATTACATGACAAGCATTTTCC
Source organism: Nudaria mundana (assembly GCA_963556515.1). Lineage (NCBI taxonomy): Eukaryota > Metazoa > Arthropoda > Insecta > Lepidoptera > Erebidae > Nudaria > Nudaria mundana. The sequence goes on from OY748307.1 coordinate 1,482,826, forward strand.
GCACATTCAACTGTATTCTACGTTTGACGCTGCCCAATTTCTAATTGACTTTTCATGTATCTTCCAGTCACAAAGAGCTTCCATCCGGACAAATCGGTTGTATTTTACATGAAGTATTTGACTAAATAAGTACCTACACTTAGTTCACCTTTAAACTCTTCGGTTGAAATTCAGTGAAAACATTAACTAAATTGAATATAACACAGGAAAAAGTTCTGTTGAACCGAACCAAATAAACTCAATTAACGTTCATTCTACTCAACAAAATATTTGACGCCCACTAATCGATCAATCAATATTATCGATACAGTCAATTAACGCGCCCGGGGCATCTCTAATTGAGAACAATAGAGTGGTGATGCAGCGTTTGATTCAAGTGCCGGTATGTTGTCATAACTTAAAGACCACACAGATGCTGTCTAGGATGCTTGACTAAAATACCCATACGTAACCTTAAGGAAACATATGCAAGTGGAAATATTTGGTCTGTGCATCATAACTTTATCGTCGAAAATAAAGTTTGAAAATGTAGTCAGTAACAAAACAGTTTACTTGGCTGTAAACCACGTACAATAAAACTTATGCAATTGATACTATAACTATCTCAAGGGATGAATCTATTGAAATCAAAATCTATTATAAGCCATGACACTTTACAGAAGCAGGCTAGAAGGGTTGCGTGCTGCGGGGCCTTTGCCCCATAGCACGCAACCAGATTCACTCACTGACGCGGGATAAAACCCGACCCCAATGACGCGGGATTCTCGTCCCGACCAAACACCCGCAGAGACCACAGAGGTGGTCAAAGTCCGCCGGGCGCCACTGGATATACCCTCTGCTAGTAACCAGAGACGCCCGGCAACGGACGTTAGAGCGGCCGCGGCCTTCGGCCACCATTAAATTATACGAAGTAGTTGAACACGGTTGAAGGTGATATAGAGATCATACGACAGATGCATGAGCTGGATTTATTTATTGTCGATGCGTTTGTAATATAACCAATATATCCAGCTCTAGATTTTAAGTGGAATTTGAATCAAAATTTTTGCAGGATATGGTTTACCTTTAATAGTATGATGTTGGATGATAGTAAAACTCTATTGTCTAAAAGCTTACCTCTTTCTCCTTAGCAATCAGTTCACTGTCTAGATGACCACCCTGATGCACCACTGGACTACTCCTCGAAGAGTTGCTATTACTCCTGCCGGTTGCAGCCATTTCCATCTTTTGTTCTATCTCGTCATCCAAATCTTTATCGTCCTTGATGTCTGGGCTGAACCTATCGATCCTGTTCTCTGTGGCTTGGTCCCTGGAAGGTTCTAGGTGGGAGCCATTGGTTTTAGGGACGGCTGCTTGCAGTGGGGTTGGGCTGGTTGTGGCCAGTTGTTCTTTTAACGTGGTCACTTCTTTTTCGGCCAGTGTGGCTCTCTGAAACAATACAATGAAACAGTTAAGAATTGTGTTTCTGTTTAACTAGCTAGGAAGTGCAAAAAAAATATGACAGTTATCTTCAAGTCTTCACATATTTTTTTACATATTACATTTTTGGCAGGTGTTTTCAACTGGATTTTAACTGCTTTTTAACACTTTTTCTGAAGGCATCTGTCATTTTCTAAACATGTTGTCATCATTCACCGAGCCTTTTCCCAACTTAGTAGGGGTCAGCTTTCCAGTCTAACTGCGATTCGGCTGAACATCGATATTTTCCGTGAAGCGACTGCCATCTGACCTCCACAACCCATGGGCGACATCGAAGTTCTGCAGTTAGACTCGTCGGATTTTTGATTTAGGGCTCCAACTACCCCTAACGACTGCCATAGATGCTTGTATGACAACCGGGACCGACGACGGCTTAACGTGCTCTCCGAGGCACGGAGAGGTCTCAGTGTCATAAGAAATGGTCACCCATCCTAAGACCGGCCTGAGTCGATGTTGCTTAACCTTTGCAATGTGTTAACATTGTCGGTTACCACTAGACCACGAGCCCCTCTTTCTAAACATGTTATATGGACTGAAAATTATCCTAGAGCTTTATTATTAACAAACATAAGGATCGTTTCATCATTGTCTACCATATATATATCGATGCCTGTCAATACAACTAGCACATAAGCCTATATTTCAGAACGGAAGTGAATATTTTCACATGCGCGGACGCAAATGAATTAATTCAATCTAATTACTGGTTCCCATATGACACTACTTCCGGTAGTGTTCAGCCTATCAGCGCCATCACAGGAAATGATATTGGCGTCAATGGCGCTTTTGATTCGGTTAATAAAGGTGTTGTTTTGAAATAACCCGATGTTTAATTAGATAGGATTATTGTAGAAGCGAAATAGTGTAATGATGATTAGTCTCTAATTATTTACAGTTTCAAAAGGTTTTAATTATTTATAGATATATTTTCAGATGACTCACTACTTTGTTCATATTCTAAAATATTCTAACAAAAATTAAGTTCATCTCGTTTCAAATTCTCTATTTCTCTCATATAGTCAAAGGCAAAATAAATTTATGCTTTTGAATAATGAAAGTCTACATATAGAGCCTTCAAAAATAATAAACGATTAACCAAAGAAAGTTAAACTTGAGTGGTATAAGAGCGCTCACACACGCGTGACTGCATGCTGTCTGAGCAGATACTATCAACATTATTAAAAGGAGTCTACAGACTGATTTGTGGAGAGCTGCATTTATTAAAATCTTAGATGAAACCATAAAAACCAAATTAAAAAATTTGTAATGTAATGCTTGTCACGATATTGATATGAATTTAATGACATCTAACACTTGAGTTTCGGCTAAACTGTGTTCATGATAAAATGACTCATTAAAAAGATTTTTAATAAACCTTAAGGGTACGCTGAAGTATATTTAAAAAACTATATCGATAATTGCTTGGATCTGTATCTTATAACAATGCTATAATAAATAGAAAATACTAATTAGATATATAAGTTAAGTTGGCAAGATCTATTTGATTATTAATATCAACAATATAAATTTATATATAAATAAAAAAGTAAACGCAACCAAAATTCAATGACATTGTGAAACATTTTAACTCCCACATTATTTTAAACATCGAACGCCTGATAAATAACATGGCCGACAAAGCGTAATTATTGTAACTACTTTCTTAATTTAACATCATTAAAATTAGCAGTTTACGAGCTACCTTAATATAGAAACGGACTAATGGTTTGGTAACTAGAACGAATGTAATGACTGATGAATGTGATACGCGGAAACTCATTCGATACTTGAGTCATCAAATCCTTGAATTTATGAGTCGTCAAACTATATAAATATGAGTTTTGTATATTGGGTACCTTACAGAATCTACTAAATATATCGCTTCAATATCGCCCACATGCTCCATGGAAAATATCAAAGTTCAGCCGCATCGCAGTTAGACTGGAAAAGCTAACTAGGGTGGAAAAAGGCTTAGTGTCTTATTTTGGCTGTGTACCTTGTTGGTATAATAAATACACAATGCATTTTGAGTTAGTCTCCTTCAAACAAGGTTGAGGCCAGACAAGCGTAATTTTTAGAACTGTAAGTCGCGTAAAATGGGTTGCGAAATTTAAGCTGAATTCGGTTTCATACGCTCGTTTAGCCATATCTTAAAACTTACTTATTTACGTTAGTGAATAAACCTTTTTATCCCTAATCTGAAGGATATAGAAGATATCTCAACCATTCTTTAAAGAGTTAATAAACTATTATCACATATTACAAACAATCGGTGTCTTACGTAACGTACGGTGGTCAATTGAATTTGATTGATCGCTCTAGCTCACTCACTCTCTGACTCATTCACTCTTTAAAGAATAAATGCCCTTGATCACGTAACCAGACCTTTGAGGTCATGTGACATCGTTGATCAACAGAAATTAAAGATTATTGACCTGATTGAAAGATATACTCTTACTGATTTGTTGCGAAATTCAGTTAAGGGGTTAAGATTAAGATAGATTTTATAGTAAAACTAAAGCTAGATAGAACAATTCATAATGTTTAAAGAGAATAATGATGATAAATATAGATATCTAAAAATAGATGAGATTAAATCTTTTTGCGTAGTTAATAAAGGTACAAAAGTCAAAAAATATGTGAAGAACACTAACTCATATAATAATAAAAAATATAACAGACAGTTTAGATCAATTAAAATAAGACATTGAAGTGGCAATTATTCATTGTAAATTTATATTTTCATTAATGTTGTATGTAGGTAAGATGTATAAATATTTATAGAAGTTGTGAAGAGAACAGATTGTTGTCAATCACGTGGTATGACGGTACTTGACCCGTTCATTCATTATAATTAGTATAATTCATTAAATTTAGAAAGCAGAAACATCATAAAAATAAATCAATCCAGACATATGAAATTAGACAGAAAACAGAGTAAGAGGTGAATTAATATGTTCATTTATCGTGTCATCTGTGCGCAACCATTGTGAAGGGCTCACTATTAAATACATGTTTTACAATATACGATACTCGTAGATTCAAATTCTAATGAAAACAGCAATTATAGACCGAATAATTATGTTTACAACGTGAAAGTGTATGAAAGCAAGAAAGCAGTAAAAATATAAGTGGCACATTCAATTAAAATAGACGAAATTATCGCATTGTGTGAAAAGTAATGAGCAAGTAATCATTTTGAATAATTAAAAACAGCCAATGTCGCCGCAAATGTTATTATAATGGCTGTAAATATTTAAAGACGTTTGGGTAATGTGGGAAAGCTTGAGGCTTGTCGATTGTCTGGATACGAGACGGCAGGTGGGTGGGAACACATTGATTAATTATAGCTTAAAAACATTAAAGAGATGTGAAACTCGATTGCTGTAAAACAAGGCCGCATCGACGGAAATCGTAGACCATATACCAAAAAAAAATAACAATATTTGACATAACGTGGATTTTGAAAAAATAACAGGTTGCTGAATTTAAATCTACATTAGAAGATAGTAATCAATGACGTGTACCGTTTCTACCTAACCACACCGACAATTAAAATGGTAGGTGACCAGTAAGCCAGTAACTAACGATGAATAGTATCTATCCGAGGCATCTGATTCCAAAATTTCTGTTTGTGCAATAGATTAGCTTTGTGTAATCTCAGTAATTGTAGTCTCACGGCGAACAATTACTATAACGGTATTATGTTTAATGAGTCAATGAATTATTGTACAGTTGGGCTAAAATACCGTGGTCTAGTTTACGTTGACCAATCAAAACTACTTGATGACGATGATCATGTCAAGCAAAGCAATTATTTTCTGTAAAACTGTTCAATAAAAATACTTTATAATACCTATAATATGTTTAAAGAATCTTATACGTAATTCGAGATGTTATTATAATTTGTAACAAGCCATGAAAATGAAAATACAAATTCATATTCAATTCGAAACTTATTCTATTTTGAAAATCTCGAAACATCGGTCGATCAATGGATTCATTTCAGGCGGTGATCAGGCTGTATTGAAGCGATGTCTTCGCTTCTATTGTTTATATTAATGGAATCCTATTTGCTTGTTTATGATACCGATTCATTGATTTGAGTTTTCTTTGTTGCTAAATCGAGAGAAACAAATAGTAAAATAATTATACGAGTATAATCTTAAATTGAATATCTTTCAAAATGACTAAAAGTAAGAAATCATAAGTAAATCTAAAAGTGTCAAGAAAAGAACATTAATTTCGTATTTGACACAAAATTAACTAGTTGTTGGCAGAAAGCAAATATGAAATATTTGTAAATCTACATATTACTCACCACACGGAATAATAAACTGAAATGTTTGGCAAAAACGAATTAGCGAAAACTAAACGAAAAAGCGTTTTGCGTGACTAGCTGTGTGTACCTACAGTAGCAACACCGGGCATCGAATAACTATCATCATGAGTTAATTTGAGATACAATTGGTAGATTATAATAAGTATAGTGTTGCTAGTTTAGTTTTTTAGAGGATTACTCAACACTTTTGTTATTATTAATTTTTGAGATATGTACAACAGTAACGTATTCACGTCATTTAAGACGCCACCTAACCCTAACTTGACTACCTTTACTGACCTAAATCTCAAAATCTATAAGGTCTAGGAAACTGATTTTTTTATACAAGTAACTTCAGTTCATGAAGATAATATGCTCAAGATGAAAACACGATTACTGAAAAAATGCTCGATAGTTTTTTTTATTACAAAAAACCTTGTTTTAATCACATTTTAACTTAGATCTTTTAAGTTTTCTTTAATATTTTTTAATATCTAAAAAGGCATTGATAAAACCTACATTTGCTCAACATACTTTTTTCATAATCATTATAGTTCGTCTTTAATTCATAGTTTTTATTTTGTCGCTTAGGTACGTTAAATTTTCGAGAACGCGTTCGATCTCTATCTGTCCTTTGGAAAGTGAATATCGCTATCCTTCACTCGAGCGATAGCGGGAGCGGGGTTAGCGGATTGGGCGAATTGATTAGGGTCAGGTGCCTTCTTAACGTCTAAAACCCTTAACAACATTTCCTATTAGATTGTGTTAAGTCTCGTACAGGACCTAATTCCTAAAAATATTGTATTTTATTTAGTCCGTCATTTCACTTTCGCATTTGTAATATAACTAGCGAACTAGGTTTCGACCGGTTGACAAATTGTAAATAAAAAACCTTCCTCCAGAACCACTCTATCCATTGGTGAAAACCGTATCAAGATCTATTGCGTAGTTTTAAAGATCTAAGCATACATAGGAAACAGAAGCAACTTTGTTTTATATTAGTAGGATTGGCACAAAAATCACTTGTCTGCCTGAAGTACCAACATGAGTCATTGTAAACGTAATCGTCACATCGACATTCTTTCACTAATGAGTGATAATGACAACGAATGAGAAATAAAGAACTGAAAACATGACATTTCTTGTTTTTACAACTAAGAAATAGGGTAAACTACCTTTTACCGTTTTTATATTTTGTTTGCGGCATATACATGTCAACAGGTTGTATTCTTAATTTCACTTATTAGACTAGAATATAATAAAACTTTATTGTACACCAATATAACACACACAATAAAATATTGAGGTTTAAATATGTACAAACGGCGGCCTTATCACTAAAAAGTGATTTCTTACAGGCAACCTTTGGAAAGCTACGTTACATCTTTTCGTCCAACATTCCGCAGTGTCCTAAAATGTGTTGCCGCGATGACCTACGGAACTGAGACATGGCCATTGATGATACGCCTTTTTGCAGAAGCTCGCTGTCACCCAACGAGCAATGGAAAGGGCTATGCTCGGAGTGTCACTTCACACACAAATGATCACAAATGATGATGATGATGAACCTTTGGATGGACAAGTAGAAAGAATAGAATTAAAGAACATAAGGGTAGGCATTGGTGGAGAAAGAAAAATATAAATAGATTATTGGGAAAAAGGTACTAATTAATCAGAATAAATAAAATATGTATAAATAAAGTATGTCTGCGTATTCAAACATACATAATTTAAAATACTTTATTTTTGAATGTATTAGATTTAATTGTCCTTTGAAATACAAATAAATAAAATATAAAAAAATTAACAAAGAAATAACTTGACATTATTAGAGTAAATAAGATTCAAAACTTGAAGAATGGAAATAATGTAGTGCGTGTAACGAACAATAAGATTGTAAAATCTAACAGTAAAAAGTGAATTAACGAAAAAGTATGGCTGCCAAAAATTAAGATTTAATTATAATTAACACGAAACGACCAATTAATATGATACATGGTACGTTAGATCTGATAACATAAAGGTGAATCTCAATGAGTACGTTTCTAGAACATAACAAAATAATGAAGGAAAACTTATAAGTATGTTTCGGTGAGAGCCGTCATACACGACTGGTCGCGGAGAAGTCATGAATTTTTATATTATTTTTCACGCTTGGAAAGTTATGGGGCTTGTCACCCTATTGGTTGAATTTTGGTATTTTAATTAGAATGATAATTAATTTATAAGATTATATTTACCAATCATTGGATACCATTATGATAATATCAGGAGGTTTTTTGTAACACAGCTGACGCAGTCATTAAAATATTTAAAAAAATATTTTCAACTTTCAAATTTCTATCGCCCGTGACTCACACCACAAACAACCCTGCGGCGGCCGCCAAGAAAAATTAACGCATACTCGCGAGGGGTCCCCTAGACCCCCACATTATACGGGGAGCGGTCACTAATTAATGGAAAAGGATTAAATTCGTACCGAATTGAAATAAAATAAATATGATGAAGGTCTCTCCTTGGCTCAGACGAAGGGCTTCGGTAACCTTTTTTCCAAAACCAAGCAACCGTATTAGGTTGTCAATATAATTGTTTGTTTTGGTTAAGTTCGATCAAGCTTTTGTTTTTTGTGAAGCATTGTAAAATTGGTATTGCTTGGAACACCAGAAATCAATTAAAAAAGATCATAAACTCCACTTAACTTACACGTTGTTAGATCAGTGATGCGAGATTTTTTTTTAATTGTAAGCGAATATATTCTTGCACGAATAGGTACTTCTCATACATACTATTCATGTATGTACAATAGTAGTACAATATATGTATGTATTTTAAATAAATATATTTTAAATGATCAAATACATTCATCATAAGAGGTAGAAAAAGATCGGTAAAGTTTCTATTTAGTTCTTGGAAAAAAAATGGGGAAACAATAAACTATTATATAATATATAAGAGACTTAGTTCTACGCCTATACACACATTTAAAATCACGTCTGTAAACCCAAAAGGGTATACAAATATATTTAATACGTCCACATTTCGTGTCAATGATGATTATAAAAACTATTTAAAAAATAAATTAAAGACATTATAGACTCCCGTTTGCAATTAATCACCTAATTACATATACATAAGATTTTTGTTTCGTTGAATATATACATATTTTATTAATCAACCATTCGCACAGATTTATTAATCTTAACAATTGGAATTAAAATAGTAAAAAACTCCCACAACAAAATAAATGATCATAAAAATTCTAAATATAAAATACAGTCATGTCTAAACTAACAACAATGTGAAGTGATCAGTGTGTGTTTTAATAGACTTTATTTACCCTCTGTACTCAACCCTCCCATCGCTGTCCTCGGTCTGTCTGACCATTGTCTGATAATTTGCCTATTCATTTCTATATGACGTCTCAAAACTATGTATACCTATTTAGGACTTTAGAAAATTGCAAACAGTTTTTTAAGAAAATTAATTTCCTGGGGTTTTTCTTCCTCGCAGGCACTCGACGCGAGTTTCCTTGGCCTCTAAATAAAATTTGTTGTTGGTAACACGACGCGGCTAAATTAAAACTGACATTGAGATATTAAGTGTTCGGTGTTCAATATAATAGATGAAAAACGTGATTTTTTAATATAATCTTCATTGTAATTTGATTATTCTTCTTCAGATTTTCAATTTATTAAACTCTACGTACTGTAGAGAAATACCTCTATGATACGTTTTCGACAAAAAAAGAAAACATTTATTATTTTGCCACATACGAAAGAGGTTCTAATAATGATGGTTGGACGAAACAAAACCCGCGAAGCATGAACACCTCACCTACACAAACACCGAACCCAAACAGAGTCGAATCGAAAACTAAATAATTCAATTCAGAACAAAGTCGGATTGACAAATTCAAATAGAAACGACGTTCGAAAGGCGAAATTTCGTTCAAACAGCCGTCAATCGACTATAGGCAGGTAAGAGTTGATCATTATTAGATATTGAATTTTCGTAACTTTGGACTCATCCGCTTTCTAATTTACTAATGAATCCGAGTGGTACTGCCATTAGCTCGCTCCCTCTCACCCCCCTCCCCCTCCGTCGTCGTGGGGTGTCGGGTAAGGGGTAAGAACGGGAAATTTTCGTCTTTTATACATGTAGAACGATAATCCGATTGGTGATTCCGGCGTTCCACATTAGAATTTTCGTATGGTGCCGTTAATTCTGGAACGCGATTAGAATTTGTATGGCACGAGCGAGTATTCAGTTGTTTTGATAAGATAAGATTATATATTTGTATGTATGGAATTGGTCACTTAAAACTTAAACAATAGGAATCAGAATTAAATGACAATGAGTTAAGAGAGGATTTCTATGTTTTGTTTTTATTTTTATGGGCTGGATAGGTCAATTATACTACCTTTGCCTTTGATGTAACAGTGACAGTATTTATGGGATCTTTAGGACTTATCTCAACTCATGGTTCAACGGGTGACTAATTATCAGACTACAGGCTAATTATGTAAATCAGGCGACATTTTCCTTAAAGTTGTATTTACTATGAAAAAGGAAAATTAAAAAGTTAATAGCATTTTGACTTTAATTTAAGGTACCTTACTATTCATATTTTGGTAAATTTAATAGTTCAATACAGAAATCAGGGTTGTTATTCTAAAAGTTTGGCTGGAGTTGGCGAACTAAATCTAAAACTTATATCCGAGGTGGGGTGCCAATAAAACCCAATATTCACACCTTCACAACTGATATAGAGTGGTTATTATCAATAGACACGACAGTTCACGTAATTCTGCCTACGAAAAAACAACAAAGGATGTGTTGTCAAAAATATTTGATTTATTTTTTACTTTCTAATTTTTTTATTTTGGTTGACTATACGGAAGAAGTTCTTAAATTTGTATTATTATTATAAAATGTTACAATATAATTCTATCATAGATTAAAGTTTATTCATAAACAGTCTTATTTATATTAAAATCTGACGATGCCAATAAAAAATCTAGTTATCCCGATGAACTTTGTAACTATCGCCTCAAATAAAAAAAGAAAAATATATATATATATTTCATGCAAATGTATGTGAATTGAAAAACGCGACGGACGGACAGACAGACAGACAAATTGTCGTATTAAATATATAGATGTCTCGTAAAAATGAGTGAATAATCTTTGACCGATTCCGAGTACACAAATCAAGGGTTAGTACAGTGGTGCGCACAAGTTGTGCTGCAGCGGGACATTTACTCGATCTGTTGAACTTTATTTACATATGGACTTGTGAACGCGATTGTACTCCTTTATTGTTTACGTTTTAAAATAGTAATAGTACGTTTGTTTGTATGTATACATACGAGAGAATAGTACATAGTTATGTATTTAGAAGAGGAAATAGTCCAACTATCTCCTGATCACCCAACAGAGCCTATGATTAAACCAAAAGGCCGCATTTAAACAATATTTAACTCGGCTCATTTAGATTCTTATCGTTCATTGTTCGTGTCCGTTCGGAATCACTCGGCAATGTTCGTAAGACTGCAATGATTTACATTGTCTTGTTATTGGCGGTTTAAATGTGAACTGTGTTACTAACTGTAGTTGTCTAATAAAATTGTTCTCATATAATTTTGACAGCTAAATGTCTTTATTAAACTGTTATCAAAATAATGATCATTCATATCCGCGAACGTAAAACTACTCATGAATATTGTACTAATAAAAAATGCAAAAATTTTCAGGCCGAAAAATTGGTTAAATTTTAAAATACGAATTAAGTCAAAAAAAAAACTTAATTCCATGTATTAAATGTTGTTGAACTCAAAATGCAGGAAATTAATACAAATGTAATTACTTACATATTAAATTGTTTATGATAAATTTATTTTATAATTTTTAAATAAAAAATAATATGTATATTATGCTTAAGTACCTAAACCAGTAACTATTTAGTAATCTGTGCCTAAATTGAAATAGTAAAAATTAAGTCTCAAAACTAAGGAAATTTTAATTTTGGTTGGTAAGAGAAGCTAAATAACCATACCTAGCAGATTATTATGATTGTTGCTGGCTACGTTTAAACGAAGGTTACTAAAGGGCTTCTTCTTCCTTTCCAACACGCGGTGCTTCTGCTGACAGCCGGACCCTCTGGCAAACATACCCATTTGACCCGAAAAAAACCCAATATTACGTGGGACCCACTGACGAAATCTAGGCGTTAATAACGCATCTGACAACCCCTTTAGGGGAATAAATACATGATTCTATCATCGTTCATTGTTATATCAATACATAACACATACATCCAATAGCTAACTACCTAATAAAGTCTAATAAAATGTTCCAATTAATTACCTCCCTCACGTGCACCCCCCTCTAAAGTACATTAAAAACTGAACGGTACCTACGTTATTAAATTCGGCAATGTTCGGCTAACATCGGTAATTTCTGTCGCCTCTTAATTCTGTTCGGCTCAATAAAGGCTTTATTGGCGCGTTATTAGCCAGGCTTTTATCTTTACTCGTGTTCACAATGAGGTACTTGCATGCCAAACACTATGTACGAGTATGTTAGAACAGACAGGTCACTGTTTCAACTCGGTTAAGTACCATGACAATAATTCGATACCTATCATCTCGTAAGTTCAATACTATCATCGTAGCTTACACCTATACCATCTTATGACAATAACTTTTTGCTGCTGATTTTGGCGAAACAACATTTCACTAACAAGCCTTATTACGTTGCTATGAGACGAGTTTAATTTATCAGTGAAACTTGTTGACTTGTGAAAAATGATTTTTTATAAAAACGTTCTATGGATTCGGCTGAAATTTAGTACATAGATACTTGATATTTCTGAAAGTGAACATGGAATTCATCGCGGAATTTTTTTTTTGATTATTCTTACTAAAAAAAATATTGACACGGGTGAAAAAAGGTAACAACTAGAAAATAAAAAAAAAACCAGTGTAGAGAACAGTTACCGAAGTTCAACTCATTCCTAACTAAATATACCTATTTGTGCGTTTATGCCGTATCTGTAACTTTGTAACTCTATGTTCACAAAGGGAGGCATTTATTGGCAACTACCGATGTTCGAGGCGGGAAGAAAATCACAATATCACGTACAACTTTATATCGTACGTCTTGTAATAAAGATGTTTCACACGAACACCTTGTCATCGAACTTTTGACACTTAGGGAAACGTCAACGTCAAATAATATACAATTCTTTATTTGTTACACAAATATGAAGTGTTTACTGGCTGAATTGTCAACACAAATCAGCATGCAAGTATAAAAAGAAGTTACGATTGAATTTGGAATATAAGTTTTCCAGAAAATGGCGCGAATCGTGAATATATGTTTGACTGTTTGAGTCCATTGGAATGCTCAGGAGTTTGTTTCTTACTGTTTTAATGTGTGTAGATCTGCCTATTTCATCAAAGTACGCAGTTAAGTTAAACTTTTCTTTTATTAAAAGGAAAAATACTATGAGAAAATTTTAATGTAAGTAGAAGACTATAGAGGTAACCCTTTACTGCAAACCCTATCACGAATTATAAGTGTCTATCAGTCGATATAGACGCGAAGCTGTAAGGGACCAATCACCCGCCGGGGGGTGAAGAAATAATTAAAAGGCACAGAAAACCGACAGAAACTTAATTCCGATGCCTATTTGTAGCTCATCGAGTTCACTGGAAGTTTGTGAGGAGTTCTTCCAAAGTTCGTGCAGTAACTTCTATTCAGAACGAGCCGTTCGTACCCGGACTCACTTTCGAGTAATATTTGCGATTCGCGACTTTTATGAGCCCTCGTTACGTTAATTTATAATTACTGTTAATTGGTTATTATGTATGTTTACAAACAAAATAGAAAGGTAATTTGAAACTGTAAAGTAAGACGTACTTATAAGAAGATTAAATTTATAGAAATTGCTTGGAAAATGTTATAAAACTGAAGAGTTTGCTTGTTCGAATTAAAAAATTTAGTTTTGAATAGTTCATTTATCGAGAAAGAACATCGCGATGCAACCAAAAGGAGTGGAGAAATAAGGAAAAATCCTACTAATATTATAAACGCGAAAGTTTGTGAGTATGTAAGTATGTATGTATGTATGTATGGATGGATGGATGTTTGTTACTCTTTCACGTAAAAACTACTGAATGGATTTTAATGAAACTTTACAATAATATAGCTTATGCATCAGAATAACACATAGGCTACAATTTATAAAGATATTGTGTGAATTGTTCAAAATATGACGCGGCGCGACGGGAACGGGAAAAAATCCAAATTACCACGCGGACAAAGTCCACTAGTATTGAATAAAGAATTCATCGCTGACGTAGTCGCTGGCGTCCACTAGTTAACTTATAAGAATAAGACTAATTCTAATACGTTCTAATAAGACTGTTAATATGAATTAGAAAAGCAACACTACTTCTAATTAGTATTTATCTTATCGTATGGTTAGTGAATAGGTATCAGAGCTTTTGACCTAACAACTACTCTCTGAAGCACGATGGTTAGCAATTTTTTTGTCAATCTGAGTTGCTTAGCTCAGTTTATCATTTACTAATGAGTGCACTATGCTATGAGCATCACGAATCTTAGTATAAATTCCCTTAGAAATGTTAAATTTAAACAAAAATAAAATAACGTTTATTATCTTTGAAATTTTCAGAAAATTATTTAGATTCGTCAGACCTAACAGATTCGTCAAACCTTTATCTATATGAATAAAATATATTGTAATCGTGAATCGAGTGTTGAAATTGTTGATCCATATCTGTTAGCACATTAAATAATTATATTTCACACATTGTTACAATTTGAGAATCGATTAACGTCTGGAATCGATGAGCTGGAACTGAACCGAGCGATGGATTATACTCTCAACGCTTCATTTGGGACCAAATTAGATGCAGACTGATGCAGGCATTATAGCAGACACTCACATCCGTTTCCCAATTAGCAAAGATGACTTGTCTTATTTTAATGGAGTAAGTATGATAATTTATTAAGTTATGATTATGAAACTTCGGTTTGTACTTAAAAAAATACATTAGGTAAACATTTTCTTACTTAAATTTTTCTAAATCGTGAATTTCATATGATATCCTTCATTCAACAAAGATATGCCTTTTAAAATCTTCTGGATGAGTAATAATGCCTTTTGTAGGTAGTATATATTCATCGAAAACAACAATAAAAAAAATGTTGCCAAAGAGTTAATAAACCTGTTCAAAAACCTCTGTGGTAAATAACCAGAATCGAAATTGTATTTAAAATTCGAATTAGAGTTTCCAATTCCAATTCGAATCGATATTCCTATTTTAAATTTTGAAACAGCAAAATTCAACCAACAGTAAAAGTTACACACTCATGGTACATCCCTTCTAGTTAAATCAATTAGGCCCTGTTTTAAAATCGTCGTATGAGGGCCGAAGGGCGGAGGGCTTAGAAAAACTTCTAACGAATACCCACGAACCCTTTTTAATCAATTAATTAGTCAATACGAACACATTGTTCTGATTCAACGTTTCTAGTCTAGTGATCAAAATTTATCGACATAAAGTATTTTTAGTCAAAAGGACACAAATATTAATGTTAAAATTTACTGTATTGTCTCTCAAAAGATATTACAAAGAAAGTTCTATTTGCTCCATTTTAGCGTATATTTTAAGAAGAGGTTACCCTATAAAAGGGTTGTCCCAACCTTAGTAATACACTTAATTGTTCTTTAACGAAATCAATACATTAATAATCGAATTATTATTTTGTTTACACCCTCGGAGGCTTAAAGGGATCGATGCGATTAAAAGTGAAGTTTAAACAGAATACAATTAATTTCTGAACGGATTTGCCGTTGACGTCTGTCGATCTTTGCTAAACTTTTAAACTGTTTAAAAGTTAAATGTATTTTGTGAAGACACTGTAAATTGATTGCATGGCTTAATAAGATCAGTGTGCGTTATGTGATTACTTATGTTTCATTCTGTGTTAGGTATCTACTTGATGGTTCTAGATACTGGCCGGTAGATGGCCATATTCTTTTGTTGAATTAAAATTAAAAATATTATTTTCTTATCTATGCTATCGTTTTAGATATTGTATTTAGTTAAAGCGTATTTACTTCCCTAATAATCCATTCAATCTATGAATGTAAAATGTGTAAATACATTTGTAAATTTTTTGTTGATATTCCGAGTTTCGAGATCCGAGTTCCGAGCAAAATATCTGAACTGTTTACATCCGTTTCCGAGTTCCTATTTAAAAATAATTTACATTTTCTTTGAAACCTAACTCTTTTATCATGGAGACTGATCTAGATAGATACGTAAGGTTACATTCAAAGCCCAACACGAAAATCTATTCACGAGATCACCTTCTAAAAGCTAATTAATATCCTATCCTTTGACGTTAATTTTTAAACTGTATCGCCAGACATCGGGCTTTTTGCCGACCCTACAAAGCAGAGGTTCCGTACATAAAAACCCTTTAACTTATGATGAATTAGCGATCTCCTACGCTTTATGTCTCCCGTTATCTACACCCCCCCTTGCCACCCCTTTTACACCCGGTGCTCCCTACAGCGTCGATATTAAGGAATTAATATGAGTGCAAAAATTATGAAGGACTGTCCTGTCTGCTAGTAATTTAGGATTAGTCGTGACAGGACATGAATTTGTTGTCACCGTTTGTAATTATCTGTGACAATTTTGTGGTTAGCATTAGGTCTTTTCGGTTAAATCGTTTTATTTCTGCATTGTTTATGGTCATTGAGTTCTAAATTTGAATTTTCAGATTTAAGCAGACAAACTACTTAAATCTGAAAATTCAAATACCAATTATTTTTAATTTAAGAACGTATTTACTTGAATATTATCTTTGGGAATATATTCCGCTTAGATCTTCAGTGTAATGCCTTGTCACGTTTCCAAATTGTCGAACACTATATCACACGATTAAACCTCCGCGTCATGTATTACCTAATCCTTTTCGCTAAAAACTTGGACCCTTGGAACGGCTGATAAGGGAGATGTTTTGATAGCCCCCATCATTCACTTATTCCTATACTTATACAGACCCTTCGCCTGTTTCTATAGAAAAACATTGACGTAAAAAGTGGGTTGAAATGAGGGAGGGAAATTTGGGAAAGGTTCGCCGCTGTCGAAGTGACCGCTGAGCTGGGTCGCATTATGTGGATAACGTCGTTATGTGTTGATCAATTTTAATGTTGTACCGCCAGCATCAAAATCATATTAATAACTCTTCATAAAATACATAGGTAAATATAGGGCATACTAAGAAATTTGAAGTTTTTAAGGCTTTGACGTCTTAAGACGTCAGAGCTGTAGTCATGGTCTAAGTCAACTCATTAAAACATGAAAAACAATTTTTTAAATACATTTGATAAAAATAATTAATTGTTACTGAGCTAACGGTAAATAATGAGTAATATAAAACAATTAATTTTCAAATCAACAACCTAACAGTATAATAAACAAAATGATACACAGCCAGTCTCATTCTTGTTAAGAGCTTAATGTGAGCCCAATTAAAAAAAGAATATCATTCAATACTCTTTACAAAAGGAGGTGTAATTATTTTCTTTTTTAAGAGACAAGTAGGGAGGAACCACACAATGTAGTTTAGAATTAACGTCATGTGTACAAAACCTCAGGGCACGTACCCACATGGATAAAAGAAAAATACTCGTCTTTGGCTCGTGTTCCTAATTTGCGCCTCTTAATTACCAGTTGTGGGGACGACTCCGCAGTGCTAGGTGAAACATAGCACTAGATGTACCTATGCTAAATTCAAATTTTTCATTTATTTGTTTTTTATTATTAAATATTTGACATTCTAATTTCAAATTTTATTTATTTTTTAAATATTTGATACAGTACTCTACCTACTGAGTTCAGTTTATTTTTATTTGGCATGTCTTATTTAATTTAATAGTTATTTGAATATGATTAAATTAAAATAATTCTGTTTTCTTTCACATTTTTTGTTTAAAACTGTAAAATTATACATTAAACATAATCATTAGTGCATTTTTGCAACTTACAGTTTTTTAATTGAGCGAAGCGAGCGTAGCGAGCGGAGCTCCTTATCAGGTGAATCAAATGCAACTCGACGTGAAATTGTGTCTCGACAACTACCTAACCGATTTTCATGACTTTTTCACTCAAAAATCAAGCATTCTCTGGAGCAGGTTTTGTTCAAGACCGAATTTTGATTTAGGAGCCTCAAAAAAGTTATTGACCAAAAATATGTCAACAACCGATTTTCATGATTTTTTCCACTCAAAAATCAAGTATTCTCAGGATCAGGTTTTGTTCGAGACCGAATTTTGATTTAGGATCCTGAAAAAAAGTTATTGACATATTTTTGGTCAGTATTTTTTTTTGAAAACCTGCTCCTTGTAGATTGATAAATGCCTTAATAGAAAGCTTCGCTCAATTGCATGCTGCAGCGCAGTACCACAGTACCACGGCAGCGACCGCAGCGAGTAGTTACTTACGTACCTATTTTATTACTATCTTTAATTTAGTATAGTATAGTACTGCAAACTTAAAATGCTTGTTTGGAAGGACACGATAAACCAGTCACAACCCCGAAAAGCAATTGAACTGAGTCTATTAAACTAAATTAAAATACAACTTAAATAAAGTTATGTCCACACTATCACAAGAATGACATGTCACACGAATGAAATTTTCTTTTCATTGAAAGATATAATTTATATTATCAAGAAGCCTGAACCAAATTTGTTTGTAATGAGTCAAACGTTATCTCAGAGCGTCAATCCGGCAGGTATCGTATTATCTACTGCATCAATTATGTGACATTCTAGATCACACTGAGCAAGCAATGACATCATCCAGAAAATTGGCTGATAACTGCTGTAACGGAAGTACACTTTATACTTAGTCGCTGTAGCTGGCCATTTTTTTTCTTTGAAAACTCGTTAAGGCTATGGGCTGTTTTTAAAATCGAATCACTAATCAAATGTAGGCCAAAAATAGTTTTCTAGCTAAGTATTGATTCTCGTGACATATTTAATTTTTTTAAACAAATACATTTGGCGTCTAAACTTGTAGGTTTTGATGAACTAATTTATTATTTAATATTGGATGGAACCAGGCGTTACTCGGCGAAAATCCATGACAAAGCAATGGTAAGTAAAATATTTAAAAAAAAACGTTTTAAACTTATTTTAAATTTCTTAATAGCACTATTTTTCGCAGGATTAAAAAGACAACAAAACGTCGACAATTGTTTCGCCTCTAAACGAAGCATTATCAAGACTGTCTCAGAGAGAGCAGCCAATATAACTAATTTATTTAAAAAATACGAGAATTTTTTTTATTGATTAAATAAAGAAGGTTTCGGTATCACATTCATGTTACTTAATATTCTTACTATAAGTTTACTTAACTCTAGGCACAGTTTCTCCTTTCATTTAAGTAACTTTCAGCAGGACTATAAGATAAGTATAGTAACTTTAAGTGATTGGATTTGCGTGTTAGATGTCCTGTGTTGTTTGACTTCATCACAAATTCAGATCACAAATTCAGTTTTTGCACTCGTCTCACTAAATGTTATTCAGTTTGAAAAAAAAAAAAAACTAGTAAGGCACTAACTTACCTCATGGTAATAATTCCGTATTTTCATAATTTCAATAAATACTAAGTTCAGTCTTTCACAAGTACGGTTATACATAAAAATGTCATTCATATGCACTGTTTATTTCAAGTTATTTATTAAATAATTTTTAGTTAATACCAACGAGAACGTAATTAATGTTAAGTAAGAACGTATAACTGCAAAAAAAAAAAACAAAAAAAAACTTTGTTCGCATAAACAAAAATCGAATCCAATTTTAATTTAACTTCGGTATTAATTTTAAAATAAAAGCAATTTAAAATTGGAACTTCGATTTCGAATCGAACAAAGATTACAAGTTCGAATTTAATTCGAACATCGCGCTCACGGCTCCGTTTACACTTCGAACTCTAAACACAAGTGGTGTTCTCGCGCGTGACGTTTACAGATGAGAAGCGCGCGAGCAACTAACTGAGCGAGTTAGATAAACGCGCCCATCTCCTCACGTTATCGCTTCATTTGCATACGCACCCGAACATCACTAGTTCCCATACTATCGGCTTCTTGTAAAAATCGTATCAAATAATTTGCATATTCAAAGAAGATGTATGCAAATTGATGCGAGCATGCATCTTACGCTATTGTTGTTCGACATTTTTATATCGGAATCGAGCTATCAATCGGTAAAACAGGTTTAAATATATGTGATGGGTCTTTGTTCGCACTGAGATAGGATTAGGGTTAAGACTTTTTAACCCTTCGAGCCCAGATGTCAGTGTGACATTCGGAGTATTGATATTTAGTTCATTGTTCCGTTGAAGAAATTCGGAAATGGGGTTTTTATAATGCGATGTGATCGTTTGTGTGCATTAATGTATCAGTATTCACTGTTGACGATTTATGTCCTTCACAATGAACAGTGTGGACCAAAATGTTCTTAGGATACCAACTTTTTTTTTTTTACGGTTTTTAATGGGGATCTACTGCTCTACCTACATATGAGTAGAAAAAAGCTGGTTAAGTTGTTTATATAATTTATTTTCTTTTTTCAGTCAGCCCGTGAATGACGCGGTTGGTAGGTACCTACAATCTAACAGAAACTTTGTTGAACAATAAGGTTATAGCCTAGGGCTATAACCTTATTGTTCATATTATAACGATTAAATATCTTTTTTTTTATTTTTTATTTAGATACCAGTTATGTAGAATGATTTGCCGACCTATCGATTTTCATACATTATAATGTTATTATTGAGGGCCTTTGAACTTCAATTATATAATTTTATATCCATAATATTATCCAAAACCGGACAAATTTAAATAAACCGGTCACCCCGATATCAGAAATACAAGCTACTATATGATCAATCAACCCTATTCGTGAGAAAGTGACTGAAGGAAAATAAGGAAACACTAATTATTATTCGCATATTAAGTAGCTACGACCTCAGTAATAATTATTTTGAATTACCATATGCAGATCGATAAGATGTAAATCATAGAACAATTGTAGGGTTACATCGAAGAAACCGGTTTGTTGAATTCGTTTTTTTTTTAATTTATTGACCTATATGTATCGGGTTAAGGGTTGAGCGGTACTCTGGTTAATTATTTGCATATTAAGAATCCTTGAATGTCTTCGACTGGTTTTATTTTTGTGAGAATATCGCCGAGCTCCGTGGGTTCAATCTTGATTTATTATTTTTACGGATGATCGAATTTCGAAATTTAATTATTAATTCCTTATTTGAATACGTACCTGGAGATTTCGTTCCCGAATAGAAACTATTATGCGTTCTATATCTCTTTCTAAAATTCGATCTTAATTTTGACTGTGATTAAGTTTGAAATAATTAAAATAAGCAATTTATCTTAATTGCTAATTTTTAAGGGGAATAATAATTAAAAATTGAAATAAAGAGTCAGTTAGGCATTAAATTTGGTCCGAAATTGTGTTCGCACAGTTTTTTCATTGTCAATGAACTACTTAGATACTTTTTTAGAGTAATTATAAACAATGAGAACGAAAATTGCTAAGCTTTTAATAAAACAATGTTCACTATTAAAGTGTGAAGTCCGTATTTCAGTCATTTGTAATATATGGACACAGGAAATGTATATTTAGCGATTTCCGTCGCGAAAAAGTCAAATTAAAAACAAATTAGCAGATGATTCAAACGCATCAATTGTACCTAATAACAAGTTCTGATGTGTTACAATAAAGGACATATTAATTAACATGTTCTAGATATTAAATATAATAGTAATGAATGAAGTGAATTCTATAATAATAAAGATTAACTAACAGTTGGCTTTTATTTTCGCTATTTAATCTTTTAGACCATTAACTACTCATTTCTAATAACATAAAATTAAGAGATACCTAAGAGTTTAATTTTAATCCATACCTACATTAGATAAAGAAATGCTTACGTACCTTCCAAATTTAATTAGTAACTAAATATACAGTAGGTATATAATTAAAACAGTAATAACTTTTACAAACATACTCATTAGACGTTAATTGAATTCTAAAAAAGAAAACAATCCCAAATAAAAAAAAATTCATTAGAAATTCGAAATTCGAACTAAGTAACTAACGGCCATCAATAAAAATATAATAATTGTAAAAGTATATCGTGGTAACGGTCCGAAATAATAAAAATTAAACAATAGCATTAAAAACTGGTCTCACGTCCAACGATCCGTTGAGTTCCAAAGAATTTGGAAATGTTTTAGTGGATATATAATCTTTTTAATTAATTATCATTATTAAAACCTACATTGAACAAATGAATTTGGCTCTTATAGCGAAGTATTAAGGTTGATACGTTTATAGTGATGATCTACTTTGTATGAGAAAATATTATTGTTTTGTCCGATGAATGAGCGCGCTTGGATTAGTGCAATTTGAATTTAGTAATTGTGTGCCGTAAACAATAATTCATATTAATTCCTTCGAATTATTATTTTTTGGGTACCGCAATGACCTCTTTGCTGGTAGTTAACAATTTGGAGATTGTTTGTCGGTTCGACTACACTCGGTTCGACTACTTCGGCACTGATTAGAAACATTTTAATCCATCATAGTTTAGATTTAAGAGATATTGTTTGAATTGTAATGAAGAGATATTCAGACCACTTTAGGAAATGTTTATAGACTTAAATGTATGGTTTGGTAGTCACTGAGCAGGTTGATAATTACTTCAAGCATAACAAAATGGAAGTATAACTATAAACAGCCAGCCAGATTATAAAAAGAAGCATTGTTTTAACGACAAATACATAATTAAAAAACGCATATTATGTTATTTAATTATAATTCGTATTACCAACCATTACCACAGACGAATAATAGATAATATAAATTAATTTAACGATAAATATATTGTTATCAGGCAATTTATATTCACTATAGTTTTAAGTCAACATAATACCTAGTAATATTTTAAATTTAGAATATTCTTATAAAATTACTTCACTTCGTAAATTTAAAAAATAAAAACAAGCACGCAGTTGTACAATTCCAAATGCAAAATTCTTACTTAACTGAATTTTAATTGTCGAACAGATATTATTTAAATTCAGAAACTTGTAGGTAGATGTCAGTTGGCGCGAGGCGGAGCCGGGGCAGTGAAGTCGACGACGCTGACGTTCTTATTTTGAATCCGATACGCGATATTGGCCGCTACGAAAACGTGCGTCGACCCCGTCATGGTACACTTAACGCCATGTTTAATTAATATAAATAAAAATTATGAATAAAAGAGTTTTTATAACCGCTCCCTCATTATCAGATTTAAACGTAGCGGTCGCTGTGTACACTTGCTGAATTTTTTAATTTATCTACCGTGTCCACTATATTTGAACACATAAATGTTTTAGTACGCTCCGTTTGGCGTACGTTAACATTCGAATGTTCTGTCTTTGGTATTTATCAATTAATCGGTGCTTGCAACTATTAGATGAACTTTTATAATACTATTGTAAGTATGTGCATTCGGTTATATTATGTCGAATAAGGTTCTTGACTGCATTAGGGGGAAGCAGTCGCTTATCTTGAATAACTTTTCTTTTTCTTTTCTTTTTCTTTTCTTTGAATAACGTTCTGAAGAGCTCTTCAACCTGATCCCACCCTCTCCCTTCCGATCCCGAACAACGCGTGCCGGGCAGAGATGTCACCCTCATACCGTGGAAACCGTCTTCGCGAGAACCGAGCGTTTTAAACGATCGTTTCTCTGCCGAACGATGGTGGCTTGGAACGCCCTGCCTGCGCACGTGTTTCCTCCTACATATAACCCTGGGCTCTTTAAGCGAAGCGTGAAGAGGCACATTACAGGGTCGTCAAGTTGAGGGCCACTCTCTATAGTATTCCTGTGTACTGTGAGAGTCGCCCTCAATTGCCAGACGTCGCCTCAGCTTACCATCAGGCGAGTGGCGTCAATTTGTCGACCTAAATATAAAAAAAAAAAAAAAAAAAAAAATAAGACTCGGTACTGTACCTCCATGCTGTAGCGGGCCTTAGATTATCTAGAATGGTAAAACATGGAAGAGGCCTATCGTGAGTTGCTAACATCAGAAGTGGTAAGGATTTCGGAAGATATCAGAAGTGGGATTTTTAGGGAAATTAAAAATGGGCATGTAAATTTTAACCTTCACGGTTTATACTCGGTTTTCTTAACTAATGATTAGTTAAGAAAACTTTCCTATAAAAATACTGAATCGCCGGGAACGATAAAGTAACGTACCTTTCAATTATAAAAATATATACATGATATGAGGCATTATTGATAGAAAGTTTCTTTGGCCACAATTTCATCAGAGGTACGCGGCTGATCGCGCGAGTTACTTACGCATAGGGAACGCCACCGATGCGCCCCCTAACGACTCAATCTAGGTACATTTAAATTGCCCTTTCCGAACGAAACCTCATTACTTCCCGAAATATAACCTCTATGGAGCCCATAAATAATCTAACGGCGCACATATTTCAAAACAAGAAAAAAAAATAACACATAAAAATTTCTTTGCCCCACGCGTCTAATGTTTGTGTGCGTTTCCAAAACGTCAAGAAAATATCGTCACTGCACGTTATAAAAGAAGAATAGTGATACGGTATCGTGGTTCCAAAAAACTTGTAATTTTTGACCATTTATTACATTTATAGCGGCTATCCTTGCATAAAAAATGCAAATTTGACTATTTACCGAATGATCTGAGTTACAAATAGATACCTATTGACTGTTAGTACAAAATAATTTGAAATTAAAGCGCGAAGAAAAAATACATTATGTAACCTATCATAAACGTTGACAAATTAAAATAACAAAATTCAAAAATTAAGTACACTTCATCAGCCAAAAACAGCATAAATTAACTCTGGCATTATTGGCGGTAATTTTTTCAAGTTAAGAAAGCACACAGACCAAAATATCGCAATCGTAATTGACGTCAAGTCATTTCAAATATTAAGTAACAACGGAAACACGCACCGAGTGCGTTCCGCGCATAGATTTTTGCATTATTTTAGTATGCAAATGTTCAGAGCGATAGCGAGTCACTGTAAGAGCAATTTAAATTATTTTTTATGGCGCCCGAGTGTATTGAGAGTTCGCCAAGATCGAGGAATTGCCTTCGAGATATTGCTCTTCCTTCGTAAATTTTATATGAACCACCACATTTGATATTTTGACATTTTGTATCAAGCCACGTCGGTAAACGTCGGTATAGGGAGAATCGCGACGCGTTCGAAATTTTAAATAACATGTGAATGATAGATTTGATGGAGATTTGTGGGAGTGGAAAGATTAAGGAATGTGTAGAATGGTCAATTAAGTAAAATTGTTTAATCTAAAATTATAAAACTGCAATTAGGTAATCTATCGATTAACAGAGTAATATATTCAAACACAGGAAGATAAATAAGCGATTGCATTACTTTAAATCTTGTAATAAAACCAAGTACTAAATTATCTTCCTTCCATGCACCTTCCCTATTTAATCCTCGAAACATTTTACGAAATGTACGGAGCAAGGCAAAAATCTGATTAGCTTCGATGATATATCGCTGAGAATTCCTCGCCTTAGTGCTACTAATTTGAATATTAGACGCGTTATTGAAAAGAAAACTTTCGGAACGGCCGCGGCCCTCCACAAGCTTTTAATGGTTATTGCTTCTTCCCTTGCTATCTGGTACTGAACGAACAAAATATTCCAAATGGATCAGGTGTTTCTAACAAATTAATTCTTTAAATCGTTCCCAATGTGGAATGTTGCATTCTATATTTGAATGATATCGGCAGTTATCATTTTATTTAGAGCGACATTCTTAATTCAACCACGAGTACAAATATCGAACGGAAGCGGAAACGGTACTGATTCTAATTTCAAACGAAATATCGCAACGTTTCTATTGATAAAATTTTGTTGCGCGACACAACGCATGTTATTATATTGAACGGAAATTTACGATAATGACTTATAATAGGCCGTTCTATGCAAATGTGGTAGATGTATGTACCTAACACAACTCCGTACAGTTTCCAGTTCCAGAGAACCATATTATTTCGGTTTGGTACACTGATAATTTGAGCGTTTATTGCGATGAATGCCAATAATAAGTACGTGAGCGCAATATCACGCAATTTAACTTTTTACAAGTAGATGTATACGCGTCAACCGATGGGGCGGCATATTGTACGTCTATTTCGTCGGGGGAAACTCATAAAACATGATTACCTGTAATGTGGCGCGGATTCGTTCATTTTTGACGTTATTCCTTTTCATATTTGGGGATACCGTTACGCTCCCGCTAAAAGTCATTCAAGTAATATCTGCTTAATAAACGGTAGGCATCAAACAAGCTTGTACGCAAATAAGTGACTGTAAAAAACATTGTTTTAAGTGCAGTCACTCCCAACGAAATCTAAAGAGTCGCCCCATTAGGTATTCAAATTCGATTACAAATAACTGTTGGTGTTGTGTTTCAAGTTTAAACCATAGGTGCGTCAAGCCAGTCTGGAGTGACACAAACGTCTCGAAACTATAATCGAGAATCATTGCCCGCATTCATAATCGATCGATTATACCGCGAGACAAGGTGACGTGGCGCAGGGAGGTCCGACGGAAGGATTACAAGATACATTAGCATACGTAATTTGTGAGCACATCTGTCCCGCTGCTCACACGTGGGCGACTCTCGCTTTCTTATTGTTCAAATATATCATTTTGGTCCTTTGTATACTTACGTTCAAATCGCATTTTGATTTCTGATAACATACGTGTGTAATACGGAAGTTCTAACCGTCAATTTGACATTCGTGATTTTTTATTAAGATAATGTTTTGTTGTCGAAGTTGAAATAATGAGTTCTATTATACTGATAATAACCAATTTTAACTCTGTACCTATTTTATTTATTTATATTATCACCGGTGCACTCTGTAGATCTTGCTGTTCGAGCACGAGTCACAAATCAATTAGGTGCGTTCGATTCTAAAATCAAAAATTCAAATCGTCGAAGACAAAGCGACACATTGCCTAATGAGCCAATAACTTGCGAGACAATGGCCGGGTGTGGGCGTTCCGAATTCGAATTATCACAAAAGAATATTAATGTAACACTTATTCAAATATACCGCGATACATATTCAAAAATTATCTTGTCGTTTAATTTCAATTGTGAAGGCGACACATTTTTTTTTAATATCGTACGTATTGTGATCGATTTTTTTCTTCTATGAAAGACTCCCCCTGTACCCAGTTCTGTCGGGTCGCATTCAAATATGGACGCTTTATTTAAATTATTTATTCTTGTTTATGATTTTTGTGCGGCGTATACGCTTTATTACTATTTCCTGTGCTGTCAACACTAATGAATGTGACGCCCAGTGACGTAGGACAGGACATGTGTGCCACATGCACACACCTACTAGCTAGATCAAGCTTTCGTGTAAGAGCAGATTATTGTGAAACAATGATACTAAAACATCAAATATTAAGGACGATGATATTAAAATTCTTTGATGGCATTTAATAACACAAAAAAGGGGAACCGTAATCACGACTGAAATTCGTTTCGATCGAGAAACTCAAATTAGACGAATGGCGGTCGGAAGATTTCTTTGTCTTCGGCCTAATGAGTTTTTAAGTCGATTATAGCAATTTTTCATAGAAAAACGCGTTTAGTGATGTATCGGTTGTATCAATCACTGTTGGGTCTAAATTGTTGTTCGTGGCGGTGCGGCCTATCGGATCGTAGCCGAGCTCCGAGCTCCGAGTCGGACAAATGGGCCGATAGCGATTGCCGACAAGAAACCGTCCACCTTGGATTATAGCTTTTTGTTATGTTCCACCGACCAACAGATGTCAGTGTTGTACAAATAGCTCACCTACTAGATACTCCATTGCTTTTAGATACCTTAACGTTTTTGTACTGAAGGCATGGAATGCATAGAGTCTACGTTTGGTTTTTTTTTTATTTGGTAATTTGCTAATTTGGTTGGTTAATTTGGATTAATTAATTAAGGATGTTAAGGACCTTTTAGGTCCCTCAATCCCAAAAAATTACGAAGTAGATACTATCGCACCATTGCTGAAAGATAAGTTTTTGCTTTTAAGGATTCATGTTAAAAAGTTTAAAAAAAATTGGAGATCTACTTATTTGGAAATAAAATTTAGCGATTAAATTAACCGGAAATAAAGTAAACCGTTGCGGTATCACTTAAAACGTCAGTCAATTCGTAAAAAATAATGAAATCCTTGACATCTCAGGTAGCAAAATTTAACGCACTCGAAATAAACAGTTAAAAGGAACGCGCCCGTGGAACTGTCCATCACGTTCCATATTCAAACGGACCAATGCCTGAATGGCGTATTGTTTTAAGCTCTGACAAAATAATGAACGCATTCGTTTTTCAAAATCGTTAATCGAGCTCTTTCACTTCATTTGTTTCGATCGCTTTGTGACTGAGGTCGGATTGCGTTCTGCCTCATTCGATTCGTTTACCTATAGGAGTTCTAATTGTTGTACAAATTGGAATTGTTCTAGAACAGTGGCAGGTAATTCAATACGCATTAACGGTAGTACGCGCCGATTTGTGACTCGTAATCTGATTACTTACCTACTATTTATGAATACTGAATATATTTATCCCATTGTGCACATTGTGTCGAATTTCAAAATCATAACCAATCATTCTAATTTTGAATGTCCATATTTCGTCTAGGTGCGTTCGAAACATCTGTTCTCTAAAACTATAGGTAGGTAAATACTTAATAAGGTTTTATATCGTGTGTTTGCGATTACAATTTGTTCTGTGTACATTTAGGTTATCTGTATTTACCTGATAGAGACACAGCATCGTAACGTACCTGTAAAAAATCAAAGCAGAGTAAGATAAAGAAAATATTATCAGTACAATAAAATAAAATTATATACTATCTTATCTCGATATATTATTGCTCGTACGATCGGGGAAATAAAAAAAGTATCTCCTCATTTTTCCATATAAGACTGGGGCGTGTCTCGGCACGGGAACGCCCGATTGCTGAAACCTTCACTCAGCTTGTATAGAGGTGTTTTTCCAATAACATTTTATCGGCGTTCGATCGGTTCCGAACGCCCTCACTATCTTACAAGATATCGAGTACGCCTTCTAAGAAAATTGGCATAACTCTAAACTCAACCTTATTCTTGAGAAGTAAAATATGGATTCGGCTGCAACATGACGCAGTAAAACATATTGATGTCCTATCGGTTTTCCATTAACTTATACAAGCTATTTTGAACTTTAGTAACTAGAAATACGAGCTATACTCGCGTGTGGTTGTTGCAGGGAATGTATTGACGTGTTATCGGTGGTGGTCCCGTCTCTTTCTGTCCCAAGATTTTTCCATATATGCGTCCCTCTCGGCGGCGCAGGTCGTCCTGAGATGTATGCCGGCTCTTTGTCTGCGCATTCTTTCTTATCAACCAGCAATAATGGGCAAATAAAATGTATTAAAATGCTCACCGTTTATGGTTCCCTGGTACTTTGTGTAATTGAAATATACTTATTTGTACAACATTTTTATTTAAATTAAGTGTTTACAGATAGTCTATGTAACTGATATGATAGCTGATGTGAAATGGCACGAAAAACAATAAAAAAATAATTTAAACTTGTACGTAAGCGTCGAACTTTAAATGATATTGGTTTGTAACAAAACTGTATCAACTGTTTGTAGTGAAAATTCCTTGAGTGAAACTATTTCGAAATCCTGCCAGTCTTGCGATAGATACGAGTATGTACATTCACCTAAATATAGCGCAATATCCTGTATGACATAATGCTCCTGATGATTGGTTCCAATGTCTATAAATAGATGGCGTTGGCCGCTGGGATTGGTTGATTCATAAAACAAATGTGTAGGTTTAAAAGACCAACAAATATTATTATTATCATTGCTGTTCACAAACTGTTTATTGGAAATAAATATTAAGGTACCTGCGTACCTGTTGATAATAGTCTTTTTATGTTAGTTTTTCGAATGTTTATTCAGCATTCCCAGATGATATTTAATATAACGTAGTTTAAAGTTAAATAGAACACTCTGACTGTCACCTTACAACAAAATGGTAATAAGTTAAAAATCATCGAAAACACAAGTTAACCGAACGTATATCGTCAAATGTTTACTTAAATAATTTTTATTATGTTATCTTATTTTTCAATGGATATTTGTGTAAGCCCGTTAACGCATTATTTAGATTCAACTAGAAATAACTTTTCAAAACATAAATATGATACATGTGGCGTCTCAATCGTGTTGAGTTTTGTTTGATTTTTATTAAGATTTATTTATGTTATGATTATGTGTATGATCCTGGTGTTTTCTGGTGTCGGTAATTATTCAGACGGTTATTAATGGAGATCTGTTTATTTAAATAAGCTATTTTATAACTTTACTCCCAAAATGTTTTATTTAATGTTTTGTCCATATTTATTGTACGTGGATTAGTCATTAGGGGTTTGTAGCTGATTCCTTTCGTAGATTTTAATTACATTTAAATAAGATAATATCAAAAGTTATCACCAAAACATTGACAATGTCAGCATGTCACCTGTCAAAAGTGACATTAAGTGATTAAATTTTGACAGTCTGAAGTGCGCCCTATATCCACGGATTTAAGATGAAGTTTGTGCAGTTTACTTAACTACTGTAAATACAATATAAGAAAGTGTACGTCGGTATTATAACAGTAATAAATTTTAAATGAGAGCATACCTTCATTCGAGTCAATCATCTTTATTGGCAATAGTGATTCAGTCATAACATTAATAAGCTATATCCGCTAACCTTTTGTAAACAGATTGCACGTGTAACCAAGCAAAGAAATAATATGATAGCTAATACCATAGATATAAAGGTTGTTTTTTTACTGTAGTCTTTGCAGATATCTTGTTATGGAATTGAGTGAGCTTTTGTATCTCGATCGATCTATAGACGAAAGAGATCAATGGCTGGAATTCGTCATAGGGATTAGAGTTTTTTGTTCGTTTGTATTCAAGCAGGTGATGTCAACGTGATCAAATTGTGATGGTCTAATCTGCTTTATTAGTTATATTAGTTATTGCGTAGTTAAGTATTTTGGGTATAATATAAGATTGACTATTTATTAGCTGTTGTCCATAGATGCGATCCAACAATTTGTCAATTGTCGTGTCTCGCATCGAACTTAAGACAATAATGCACAGTCATTTCTCAATTAATAAGCTTTAATTTGACTGGAACTGGTATTTGGATGTCGTTGATTGTTTCCAAACAAGTGATTTCCATAGTTCACCTACTTACTTCAACTTGACCCAAAAAGTTGTTTGAAATGGTCCAAATCAAAACGCTAGACTAATCAATGTTTTGTTCACAAATAATTCAATAGACTTTACAATAACAAATAATCCAATAAGGGTGTTAGTTAAAATAACCAACAGTTTGAACCCGGAACTATTGACCCTCATTAAGGCGATGGCCCGTGACAGGATACTATGTTAATCCGGGATTATCCCGATAAAACACCTCTTGACCAACCACTAGCTTCTTTGGTGATATCTAATATATTATGACCCCTTTGATATTTATAAAGTACTGAATTTCTTAATCTATACTAAGTCATTTGCAGCAGTAAAAATTGTACTGGAAATATAAAAATATCATAGTTATATTAGTCTGTATAGTATTTTATAACCCAAAAAATACCATAATAAAATACAATGGGTCAAAATATGCTAGTAACGTGTGGATCAAACTGCTCCTAGTTGGATTGTAATGGACTTTTCTCACCCAACGGAAGCTTTCTGTCTATGAATTTAATGTGACATTTCTCTACCCCTGAAATTATAGTGATATATCGTGGTAATGTTTTGGTTACTGATGATCTAAGTACCAATTAATTATAATGAAAAAAAACAATTAATTCTTGTCTGGTTTTTACTTGTGTTATGGATAGTTACTAAAGATTTATTTAAGGTTTGTTATTTATATGTAGTTACCTAATAAGTGACATAAATTAAGAAGGCTTATACAACTAATAATTTACAGAGTCACATTTCAAGTGTACCTAGAATATAGATTCAATTAATTAAATAGTTCCTAATGGTTAAGTGTATCGTATTAGTCCTTAAATAATAAACTATCACACTAAAACCCACAGTAATGTTTTAAACAACCCTACTTAAACAGCCAAAGGCATAAAGCCTACAAATAACTAAAATACATTCAAAGCATGTAAGCCCCCCCTCCCTAAGGGCAAAAGATCGAAGGCCGGACATCCGGTCAAATCGCCCTCAAACCGATACTATGAAGTATTTATTGAGTTGCGGTTCACCAAAAGTATTTTATTGTTGAGATATACCCTTTTCCCTGGCACCCTTTGTCTTGGATTCTCTTCAGTGAAAACTGAATCTTATTTTGTCGGTTGTAAAGTGAGGTCTTGTTAAATTATGTAAGGGTCCGGGTAGCAAGGTGTTATGTTTGTATTAATTGGAGTTTGAAATGTTTTTGTCTGTTACTATGTTCATTTGTCGCATTTTGAATTGTAATCGTTCATTAACTACTATAGTTTTATTATAAGTAATTAACGGCAAGTAACAAACACTTTTAAAGACATTGAAAAATGTACTTCTTTTCGTATGAAATGGTAAATCATTTTACTCGATCCTCAGAACTAGGTACCATTTGGTTTATAGACAAAATGGTAGTTCTGAGAATCGAATGCTTGTAGTTTTTAACCAATAGCACAGAATAGGGAATAGTTCTTACATACAGAACTTGCACTCCGACGTTAATTAAAGTACATTCTTTTGTTTACAGAGAACATCATTCGAACGTTAGGGTTGTCCAGTAAAGTAAAATATATACCAGCATAATTTGACCAATAAATATGAAACAATTAACCTCAATATCAACTCTATAGTCAATGTCGTGTCACTAACAAGAGACAACCCTTACTGATTTACAACTTCAAGTTGTCGCTGACGACACGTATTTTTTTGTTAGGCGACTGACATAGGCCCGCCAATAGGTAAGTACTATAATATAACTTTTTAGTGAGCTAAATTTTCCTGAATTGGTACTTAATTTACAATGTTAACCTTTAGGATTTAGATAAAATCAACGCAAAAAAAATTGACTCGTCTATCTAATTTTATTAACATTAACCTCGGCCTACTTAACGTAAATGACACGGAAAATAAAACAAGATGTACGACCATTATTATGACAAGCGTTAACGAAATTCTGCCGTAATAAAGAAATTAAATAATTTATATTTAGCTACTGGAAGTAATCCCGATAGTTTAGCAGATGGCAGTCGTAACTGTCAGGTTTGATTCCTGACACCTGTTGTTTTCAAACTCTTCGATTACGAGCCATTAGCGAAGCTCGAAGATATTTAATACTATTGAGTTTTATGTTCAACACCCCGAATAGTTGCGTAAGGTCGTTGACTTGGAAAAATTTGAAATATTGACTTGTGTAATTTTGTCACAAGAACACCAAAAAGTTGTTACATTTTTTATGCAATTTGACTTTTTTTATTCAAGTTTTGAACTTGACTAAACAGTGCATAAATGTCTTGTAGTTTAATTCTATAATATCAAGACTCAAATAGGTGTCATACTAAGTCTTTAACACCGACGATCCGATCCGATCAACGACCGATTTGCGGTCACAGATGCCACTGTTTGAGGTATACAGAAGCCATTGGGATAGTTGGATAACAGGATAAGGATCACTGCGTTATGTGGTTAAATACCAGGCGTTTGCTCACTTTACGAGCAATATCTTTAAGTTGATAACCTAATTAAGGGTCTGTGTAAATTACCGTCTATGTAAACCTATTATAAAGTGTTAAGGGCCTCTTGACAAGTTTTGGTGCTTTTTAAAATTTTGTATATTAAGTATTATAGACTTCTATTCAAGGGTAGTGTAACCCAGAGTAATCAATAGTAAGCGTGATGTAGGTTAATGAAAATAATTGTATTACAAAATAATACTTCCATTTAACTTATTGCCAAAAATATTACCATAACATAGCTAGACATGACGTCACTCTCTAAATCGCCGAAAGGCGTCACAATAATATTGAAAGTCAATACAAATATGAAATAATAAAATATGACCACTTTACAAGGAATCAATGGGGCGAGGGTTGAGAATAGACATATCTTTGTCGGTGAAACTCATCCGATTTCCGAACGAGCACCGATAGCGGAAGCAGCGCCCCCTACCGGATGTGCGTTGAGCGGGAAAATAGGCGGAAGTTTCGCGCCAGGGAGAAAAAATTCGCCAAAGAATCCCTCTGACAAATTTGCATTCGAAAAGGGCACTTTTGTGTGTTTTGCGCGGCGATCGGTTGTAAATTTGTCAGATTGTCAATTCACAACAAACGCTTCACTCCGTCACTTTTGTTATGTTAATCTTTGTTTTCTTACACCGTTTTTATTATTCTGCGGTTGCACCATTTTCCCTTATCGAATTCTAAATTCAAATTTTTAACGGCCATCAAATGGAAAAAAGTAGAGATTCCAAATTTAAAGTTCTGTTTGTAGCGCGTAATTAGACAGGTGATTCGCTAATTCGTAAAAAGAATTCGTCTTAATTCTACCGCGGGCCTATTCTGGCGATCGCTTGAGACTCGGGAGCGACTGTGGGAACGTCACGTCGAATAATCGGTATCCGCGCAAAAAGTGGCCTTTGGATGTTTTGAGATCAACCTTTTTATAATTGCGGACGTCTAAATTGATTGACAGTTCATTTTGAGCTTTCTTCCGTTGCGAATAAGCTAAATTCAGTATACTGATTAAAAGTATTTACCTTTCGGGCTGGTAGCATCATAGCTTTCATAGCTTTTAGGAAACCGTCATTGACATACAAAATTAAACATAACTAAGACAAGTGAATTAATTTCAAAGAATTGGACTTTGCTAACCCTTTAAATACTTTTGTGGCTAAAATTAATTGTACGGTCAACAATGCAGTTTAATAATAAAAGCGTGTTTGATGACGTGGTACAGTTCCCTCCCGCCTGTGAATACGCGCGATGAGGTCAGGGCCGATCACCGCGTGCTCTTGCCGACTACACAGATGTAGCCATCAAGTTATAATAATGTTTACTCGTATTACATACAAACAACAAATCTCAGCATCTAATGAAAGGAGAAATACCAGAAACAAAAACTCTATGGGGGTCGTGTCGAGATAGAATAATAACAAAATTTCGTATTAATATAAGTAATAGCTCAGGAAGATAATAAAATAAAAAGAAACAGCGGTCTATGTTGGGTTTTCAAGTTCAATAAGCCAAAGAGTCCAAAGACCGATGTCGGCAAACATCAAACAAGCGAAATGAGTGCAATTTTGACAATTAAAAGTCTGTGCATTGCGCACATTGGCGGGTCGGCGGCACTCGCGTGTCCTTGCCAGGAATCTCAAAGCGCAAAGCCCAGTTTTTCATACAGGAAACCTGTTTCATTTGTACGCTTACTTCCAAGCCATTTAAACGTTTTTATCTGGACTAATTTCTTTAGTAACACGCTAAGACTTAAGTCCATCTCTCGTTATTTAGCATTACAAACTAAGAGTCAAAAAGAGAAGTCAACACTTCTCAGTCCGTATTTTACATTACAAAATGTCATTTTACGATCATCTGATTCTGAATTACGTACCACAATCAACGTCCCATAACGATACTGTATATTTTTACGACTGTGTTTTCATCAAATCGTATATATAGGTAATAAAAATCATCAATTTGTTGTATATCTATATATATTAGTTGAAAACCCTATCGTTTAGTTTTAAACCATCGTAAATTAGAACTTTCGGTCGTATTACAGAATTTTTAATGTGTAGAATTCTTTAGTAAAGTTACGTAGCGAGTGCCGAGATCGAATAAGTCAAGTTTTTATTGGTCGTAAAAATTTAGGAGCAGTGGTAGGTGACTCTATTCTTCAGATCGATATTACGTATCGAATATTGGACGATTATGACCGACAAAAATGGGTTTTAATTAAAAGATTATAATCGACTTGTAACAATAAATTGTGTAAGCTAGGCGATATAAATATTTGTCAAAAAACTCATTTCATAATAAATACGTTTGGTCATTTCGTTGAAACACGAATATTAATGGCATTAATATCAATAAAATAATGTGATTTGTATTTCTATGCCTACACTTATCTACAGTGATGTCTGTTTCTCTAGTGTCTATTTCTCTATCTCTGTTACTGCATGTTTCGAAGAGTTTTTATCATAATCTGTGTTACTATGATGAAACGTGTTATCGTATTTGCTATTTTTAACTTTATTTACTTTTCAACCGACTTCCAGAAAAGGTTCTCAATTTGACTGTATGTTTCTTTTTTATGTTTGTTACTTACCTCATATCTCTGGACTGGGTGATCCGATTCTGATTTTTTTTACATTAAAGCTACTACTTCCCAAGTCCCGTTTCAATTTATTCCCATTCCAACAATTATTTGGTATGGGTATGCAAAAAGTATGCAAAGAAATCTGCATTACTGTAACGTATCTACTGCCATTTTTTCACGTTTTCCTCTCATTATTTTTTAACGTTTTCTATTCAACTCTAGAAATCAGAATTTAATATTTTCGCAAAATTATGTTTTCCTTTGCAAGAACTTCTAACATTTGCCTTCCCCATGTCTTCAAATTGGACTGTAGTTGAGTTCAATTGACTAACGATTGATCATTCAATCAAAGCGGATTGATTGGCATTATCGGATAATGGGTGGACAATTGAAGCGGCCCAGTGCACTGTCACAGTGGGATCACGACATAACAGCGTGAACTGAATCATAATGCAAACTGGACAATATTTTTATTGGAGACACGGGATTTAAAAATGCAACTGACTTTATGCTTACTAATGAGCTTTGATAGTGAGATAATAAAGAAGCAAGAAAGATTAGTGGTGGGACTATTTTCGAGAAGGTAAACAGAAAAATAAATACTTCGTAGTTTTTAAAAGGCATTGTGAAATATCGTGTCCCTATTTGA
Source organism: Nudaria mundana (assembly GCA_963556515.1). Lineage (NCBI taxonomy): Eukaryota > Metazoa > Arthropoda > Insecta > Lepidoptera > Erebidae > Nudaria > Nudaria mundana. Next base: position 1,519,823 of record OY748307.1, read on the forward strand.
TAAGTTCGGTAAACTGGTACTCTTTGGGCTATGTCAACACCGCCTCAAGAATCGACAGGCTCAAGTGGCAGTGGGCAGGGCACATCGCTCGCGATGTAAATAGCCAATGGGGCCCAAACTTCCTCGAGTGGCGATACCGTACTGGTAGACGCAGCGTGGGTAGGCCTAATACAAGTGGACTGATGAGCTTGTAAAGGTTAAGGAAGTCACTAAAGATGCAGGCAGCACACGGCCGAACGTTGTACCGATATTTGGGAGAGGCTGATGCCCAGTAGTGAGCGTCAATCAACTGGCTCACACGATGATATTTTTTTCTCTTTGAGTAGGTACGGAAAAGTCGTTTGAAAATCCAACTTTTTTTACTTGTGGAATTAATAAACCACGTCGATTTAGTTGTTCTATGTTCAAATCGCAAGGGGCGGGAAACAAAGATGTCTCACTTAAAGACATCGAACGTGATCTGTTTGCGAAAAAATACCTTTAAGTACCTCTTTACCTGTGTCCCGGACCCTCGGAGGGGAGCGGAGTTTTCTTTGAACTTGTAAACACAGGCTGAAAGATGTCGGAAATCTTTGCGGTTAAACTTCTATTGCCTTTATTTCTTTCACTTTGTTACTTTTCGTGTTTCTAAATCGAACGAGATTTTTTTTTTCGATATCTGCGTTACGTAGTAGCGTTCTCAGTAAATAGAAATGTATATCCAGTAATAGCAAAAACACGTTACTCTATTATAGGTATTATTAAAGTGTACTATGTAAATTGCCGAAAGTAAAAGTCATTTATAAAGAAAGAAATGCGAACGCATGCGAACAGTGCGTACCTCCCTAATTTTGTTAATTTATATTTGTAGTAAATTCCATTTAAAAAATAACATTAACCCTAAAGTATTGTAAGCCATTAAACTTTTACGATTGTTTTAAATTATTGTAATAAGCTTTACATGTTATAGATTATCACTACACTTTCAAATTTACAGAATTTTGTCACGAAATGTGTAAGAATTAAATTTGAAATTTTGTAATTTTAATGTCATTTTACTCACGCACTAGCAAAGAAATAGTGACCTATTTTGACCAAAGTACTTTATAAATACTTACTTAGGGTTAAAATGTGTAATAAAAATACTAGTAATAGTAAGTTGTAGCGATGTTTGTTTACGTTAAAGGCTTGCGTTATTGTGAGTGCGTGTGCCAACAGCATTATGTGTGTCAGCTGCTCGTTGCTATGTACTCTACCAAAACTATACCTAATAAACTATCTCACACTAAGCAAAGTTTACTTACTCTCAACGGGTGACTCAAATTTTTTTCAAACGATATGTCAAATTGTTTCTCGGCGAATACTCGGCCGATTTCCGATTTTCTTGCACTCATCAAAAGCTTACAGAATTACCCAGGTTATTATGATGCCAGAATTTTGAATTTAAACTCGCTTCGCTCAAATATATGCTACAGCGTAACGGTACGTTTCGGGACTGCGGCGACCTAGTATAATGATAGGTTACTTACAGAAATCATCTAATTCCAGCTAAAAATTTGCTGATTACGAAATTTTTATGATTACGGCTATAGAAGACATTACTTAATAATAATATACCTATTAATATGATGCAAAGTTTATATGCATTCAAGAGAAAGAGACAACTAAGCACATACAGCGGTGTTTTTTTCAAAATTTCAACCCCTTCAAAATTTCTTGTCATAAATTTACAAGCAGCTCAATTTTGACTTCAAAAACGTGTTCCGTATAAAGGCAAAGTGCTAAAATGTTGCCATGGTACATTTATGGCGGCGTGTGAGGGTGATTTTCGACTGTCGATGCTAATCAATTTTATAACTCTATGGCGTTGGGGGTGAAGAGAATTGAGAGATACAAGAAACAAGCAACGCTTTTCTTGCTGTCAATTTATTTATAGATGTATAATTTTTACTTATTTCACCGGCACTTGAATATTTTTGCTCGTGTGCAACGTGAGCCTTGTGGGTGTGGAACTGTGTTCCACACCCACAAGGCTCATTCCAGATTTACTGAAACCTATTCATTTTATTGAAAGATCGTCACATATTTACATGAAGACTACCGAAAAAAAGTAAATATGCCTATTATACTTAAAACTCAAAACCAATTATATATTTTTTATATATAATTGGTTTAATGACCATGTCTTAGAAAACAGATACTACCTACCGATCTACTCATATCCTCATAATAATATACCTACACTAAAGCGTACAAAAGGAGCACGTCCTCTCACAACAACCGATGGTAACAAATTAATTATTAATTTGCCAACGAACGAGGGAGCGCGCTCTTTTTGTTTTCCAAATTCAAAGTTGTAAAGTTAAAAATATTATGTTCCTTTTTTGACGTTTATGTCGAGAATATTGACAGTATTGCCCTATTAAATAAATATTTTGTATTAGTAGGATATAATACCTATCTAGATAAAGGTCAATTTAAATAATACCAGACGAACTTTAAAATATCTAGAATTAGAATAAGCTTTTCAGAAAGAGTATTATGAGTTTAAATTTGAAATAGTTAAAATATTAATTTTAAACATAATTATAGGTAGGTAGGTACTCACTGTGTCTTCACATACGGGAACTTAATTTACCTGGAATAATGAATAAAAGTAAAATTAAACACCCATTAAAATAATGCAAATTTTAAAGAAAATTATCGAGATTTGATATTGGCAATCATAGTTTGGAGTCTGGAGTACCTATGTCTATATGGAAAGGGTACCCTTGTATTAAGTATTAATAATAAAGGATTATTTATTACCATGAATTAGAGCATGCGGGCATCGATATAAAATGCTCTCCATTCAATACAAAATTACATTAGCCATTTTACGAGTCTTAATTCATTTTAGTACTAACATAAAATTTTCATTGAACTTATAGAATGTTATTATTTATCTTTATCTTTAATTTGTACCTTTTACATTTTTTTTCTCTTTTTTACGTGTGTACTGACCACCTCAGCAGAAGAAAATATATATATATATTTTTTTTCTTAATACTTAATACTCATAATTTAGTTAAAACATGGGCAGGTGACACACGACCTACCTGATCGACTCCTGCGCATATCCAAACAAACCTTTAATTATCAAATATTTAATCGTCCGCCGCCCTCAGAAACCGATGACATTAATAAAAACATTTTATTCCTCTATAAATAACAATAAAAATAACATAAAATAGTTTACTTGGCTGTGATCAATACCAACCATTTTACTACCATTTTATTACTCGCCGATGGAAGCCGAAATGCCTAATTTGACTTCATTAAGTGCTTCGGAGACAATAAAATTATATTCAACAAGTTAAAAAAATATATCCTTCGTGTCTATGCAATCTGTGTAATGAACCAGTATGGCTACAATATTAATATTATATTAAGTAGGTATACCTATAATGGTATTTAGCTATTTTTCTAACAAAATGAAAATTCACCAAGTAAATAAAGCCATAATACCTAGATATAACTTCAAATAATATATACGCTTTTAGACCGTAAATGTCAGACCTTAAGACAATCGCCTTTTTTTCAACAAAACAACACGCAACATGTCAATAAGAGCAGACATGAAAAAATAACCCCTTTTTGAATGTCGAATCGATCCTTTCACACTTAGAACAAGCGACCGCGACGGTTGATTTCCGTTCTTAATTCAAACAGAAGCTTCTTTTGTATAGATTTTATTTCATTACGAATCTTGAATGAGCATAGAGTATGGATTCAATCAGTAATTTGAATACCGAATGAGATTCGAATTTCGATTATAGATTCATTCGATAAGTGACCTCATGTAAAGGATATTGCTTATTTTGTCGATGTTCTCTCAATGGTTTAATCGAAGAGGCTTAATTTATTAACAAGCTCAGATAAATTTAAATGTCTTGATCGATAATAAAAGATCAAATGTAGAAATGTCATTATAAATTAATACATACTTAATTAATTATTTTCTAGGAAAATTATTTACCTATTAAAGTTCCCTAGCGTGTGGTCAATGATTATTTGCATAAAAATTATATTACTAGCTGTAAAATTCAATGTAGTTAATAATTAATAGTCGCTTCTCTTATCTAGTATAAAACACATCTTTGAATTGCTATTAACATTCGAGTTTGTAGTTAGAGTACTAAGTATGAAAAAGTGTCATTCGTTAAACTCTTCAATAAATAACGTGCGAACAGGTCCCTGTCGTAAATTTCTTAGCGCTCAGAATGTATCCGATCACGAACTCGGTGTGACTTTCATTGGATTAGAAAAATAAAATCTATAAAAACTCATAAAGTGCTCATAAACACGAAGGAGGTAATAAAAAACAGTCCGATGTCGTCTCTCAGCTGTCGCGCGCTATTTCCGAACGTAACGGCATTCAAATATCGAACTCCATCGAACCACGAGGGGGATATCGTTACGATTTTAAAATTAGAACGATCTTCGTATAACATTTTCATTTTGTGTTATTATGTCCTGTTTGTATGTACATACCTACTCTGATTATAATATTATTGCATGTGACTTAGGTGACATATGATTTTCAGATTTAGGATACCAATAAAGAATGACATTTATTTGAAACTTCACTACCTCCATAGAGGAAAACATTAAATCTACTTTAATTAATACAAGATTGACAAATTATTACTTTGGTATTTAATTACTAGTTTAGTAGGCATTTCCGACCCAATGGGAGAGGAAAAGAAAAAATAGAAGATGTTAAAATCTACTCAGCAAGCTACCGGGCAAGTCGTAAAAGTCAGCATATATTTTGGGATGTATAATAGTGAAGTTCTTAGGAGGACATTGTTCGCGCACATGGATAGTCAGGAGCTACAAATGGTGGACAGTAGCAGTAGTAAGGACTAAAGTATCTACAAATTAGTTGTTGACGATGACACTATGTCCTCGTACGTATTATACTATCGAGTAAATGACATGAAGAGACAAATAGGCACTCACGTCATTACATTAAGAAAAATAACGTCGACATGGAATATCAATCTATAATATACTAATAAAGTTTCAGTAAATAAAAACATCAAGGAAAATTTAAAATGACCAAATATTTATGTAAGTAAAATCGTCATTTTATTCAAAACAAGTGCCAAGTAGGTGAGTGTCAATGAAAGAAAACACAATGTGCTGTATTTTTAGACAATTTCATTTAAATTATACTTTTTTAAGAGAAATTAATATAATAACATCTATATTTTTTATGTAAAGGACAGTTTCAAAGTCAGTTACAACACCGCTCCATTTTACGGAATGTTCAAAATTATTTTTTTATAGCACTACACGTGTTTTCACTATAGCCAAGACATTGTTGATGCGATTAAAGATGAGTGAAATGAAGTGTTGTTTGAAATTCTAGAGTATTTCTAGACGAATGTTTGCGGTGCGTCAAACGTAACATCATAATGGAATTCGAATGACCATTCGGAATTTGAAAATTGAACATTAGAATTTTGAAAGGCTACTTTTGTTGGGTTATTGAAAGTGACTAGGTATGTTTGTATGTTTATTGTTTTATTTTGCCAAGTAAAGCAAAAGTATTCACGCCGGTATTAATTAGGACCGAGTATAATAATTACTACCTATATTGACTAACATCTGTACTTCTGTTATTACATTAAATTGGACAGACATGTCTTAGACGTGTTTTGTGTGCATGATTTACTAGTTCTCCGGATTACTGTATCATTTCTACTGAAATCACTATTTTATTAACTCTAAGACATAACGCGTAGTTTTAGGTTTACGATGTCCTAAAATTTTATCGAATTAGCTAATCATTTTCATATTTTGTGTCAAGATTTATTTACTTGAGTTTTCTTTTTAAATTAAAAAAATATTTTGTTTTATAAAGTTTAATGACATGATAATTTTGGCTACATTGATTACCAATCTCAAACTCAGATTACATAAAAATAATTCTTCGCCCACACTCATAAAAACAAAAAGAAAAAATTAAAAGCGCAAATAAATTTAATATTACCAATCTCGAAATGTTTCGTAACGAAAATCATTAAACTGACAAACATCGTAAAGTGGCGACGAAATAGAACGCGTTCCTCGGCTTATATTTTAAATTAAGAATACAACATATTTTTAAAAGTTCGAACGGCGACATTTAAAACTAATCGCTGTTTTCGGTTCCCGCGCGTATTTTGAAAGAGTTCGAACACGGACGGGTGTTCTAAAATTGAAATGTTTTTGATTTTCGAACGGCTGCCGAGAGTCATCAATGCTGCTGTGAAAAATTGCACAGGGATTAAGGAATGACATTTTTTTATTATTGTCCTTAAAAACGGGGACATTAATACTTACACATACCAAAAACATTTTCTTCACTGTTTTCACGGTGTATGTTGTTGAAAATGTACATATATTTTCACTTTGCTTCTCTCAGGATGCAATCAACACCCAGACGATCCTTTATTTATATATTAGACAGTCAAATATTAGCTTTTCAATTAGTTTGTCAGACGCAATGTGTTTTGCTTGTATGTAGTACTTTAATATCAAAGAGAATAATTTTATTACTATTCCCATTTTAGCATTCTTGAATAAATAATCATTGTTGTCAGCAATATGGGCTACAGTTCTCAGTCTCTCTATTAAAGTATCTATATTAAGCGTGTTTCATAAACGACAGTTCTAATTAATATAAGAATATCGATTTTCACAGTAAATTAATAAATACTTTAAATTTAAAAGCTTGGTAACATTTTTATACTGTAGATGGTAATAATTTGCAATTTGATAACTGTCAAATATGATAGTCAGTTGTCATATGTCAGTTGAACGCCTTTTATTTCCAATATTATGTTAAAATTACGTACTAAGGAATTGTTCCTCTTTAAAAGTTCTAAATAAAATTCCGCGCGTATATCTATCTTTTAAGGTTAACTCACTGTAACATATTTTATGGAAATGAAATTAGTTCGAAAATAATTATTTGCGATGCCATGTGTTATTACGGCTGACGCGACGGGAACAATAATTACAAGCGACGGGAAAGGAAAAAATTCCAAATTACCACGCGGAAGAAGTCGCGTAATATTTATATTTGATAAAGTTGTCGTTATCTATGCTATTGTATAATAATAATATAATATCGAATCAAACTAATCTACGATCGAATCTCTCACACAAAATGAATCTGTGATTTGTGTCGTTTCGAATTTGGAATGCCGGCGCATTCTATTTTCAAATATTTGCATTCCACGCTCCAAACAATGATGATTAAAGATTTTAGTCATAGACTTTGATCAATAGTTTTTACTTTTTTTACTGTAACTTGCTACGTAACTGGTTTTTTGATAGTTTTTACCTATATCCGTAACCTCTAAAGCTTCTCAATGTATTAAGTACTCATTACTCATACGCCGTACATATAAAAATATCCATTTTTCAAATCCTACATACAAAAGAGGCAGCAAGTAGTTCAAGGTTGCACACTTGGCTATTATAGCGCTCAATAGGCCGCTTATTACGTTGTGTTTAGCACTGACACGATCATTAACGGAAATGACAATAAACGGCGATTATCGAATGGATGAACTGTGGGATATTATGCTGTTATAATATGATGGTTAGTTTTCTTTTTTTAATAAAATTTAAATGTTTACGGTCATTTATCAACAAGGAAGCAGACGATGGGAGAGAATAAGGTCTATTTTCTGCACACACACAAATAGTTATAAAATAACACTTATTAAAGCCAGCACAAGAATTTACATTTAAAGCCAGATTCGCAAAGCAACGGGTGAAGACAAGAGAGAAAGAGAGAAAAGAACCTGGCAATAAAAACTCCAGGCCAATCTTTTCCAATCATCAGTAACTACATTCATAGTATAATACACACAACGTATCCAGCAAGATGCTGTAACAAATCCACCACGCGTTATGCGTTAATTTAGAAAATTCAATTTCAATTATGTCCCCCCCCTCCCAATCAAATCACGTTTTTATCCCCGAAGGGGCAGGCAGAAGAGTGGGTGCACATACATATTGCCAGTCATATTCGGTTATAGTGATACACTTTATTGCAGTTTCTAGGCAGTATTTACAGACAGTATTTTTGTCAGCAGGTGCATCGCGTCTAAGTGAGGATGACTGGGCCCTGGGGTATTAATATATATGAATAGAGAACTCTTTAGCACCCTTTCATCTATTTTCTGTTGAAAAGTTATTAATAGCCACTACAAGGATAGATTACCAAAAAAAGGCCAACAATTGTACTATCATGAACTTAACGTCATACTGTACGTGTCCCGACTTCATCACTCCACGAAGGACATCGAGATCGTGGAGTACATCAGGACGAAGACCAACTGGGCCTTGAGAGTCGCGAGGTTGGATTCGCGCCACAACAAGAACTTTAAGTCGTTTTGATTAGGGTGCCGTCATCATCTCGACATGTTCCTTAAGGAAGAGTTTTGGCCGAAAGGTATATAGAAAGGTGTATAGACGGTTTCGCGACACGTTACCTTACGCGAAGTGTAACACGTCACCCGTGTAAACAACAGAGAGTTTAGTGTTCTAATATAAGATATATATAATTATATGTATTTTTAGTTTTAAAGTATGTATCTATGGGCCGTAAAATAAGTTAATATCTGTAACTTTTCTGACGTAGCCTGATAATAAATTAATAAATAGAAATCTCTAATAAATAGAAATAGAAGTCTTAATCCTAATATTGATATAAAAGTTCCTAGTGATGTGCCACATACATACCATAGAGGTGTAATCCTCCCGATTGAAACTTATCGATAGTTCCCATTCATGCCAAGCAGTGTTTACAAACACTCGTGCTAGACTCGACTAAACACGCGAGCGGCGAGTGGAAAATTAGTTGAAACCAGTTGAAAGCGGTTAAGATTATGTTAATGAGCACTTCACTACGCCCCATCGGGATGCTACTCGTGTTTGCTGTGGATTTAGTCGATATTTTAAATTGGATCAATTTAGTTTGTCTTTATTTTGTGATTTGCAGATTAGGTTAGTCTTTATACACCGACTAATACTTAGGTATAACCGACAATTTATTCGATAACGACCGAAAAATTTGTCGGTTTTTCATGATACTAGAACAAACAAATTGAAAATCTCTTAGGTTCTCGTCTTGAGTTAGTTTTTAGGGTTCCATAACCAAAGGATAAAACCCTATTACTGAGACTTCGCTGTCCGTTCATCCGTCTGTCTTGCGCTGTATCTCTTTAACCATGATAGTTAGAAAGTTGAAATTTTCACAGATGATGTATTTCGGTTGCTTCTATAACAACAATTACTAAAAAACAGAATATAATAAATATTTAAGGGGGTTACCATACAACAAACGTGATTTATTTATTTTTGGTACGAAACCCTTTGTGCGTGACATGGCCGGTTTTTTTATTTAGTTTCTTAACTTATATAATATAACAAATATTAGCTTCATTACAATCAGCCAAGAACTTCATCTAGTTATAAGACGTGTGTTAGTTTTTGTACATTTTTGTATGACACATTCTGATGTGTAATAGTCATCTTTGGAGATATTCTCACTACGACTGATGTACAAAACCACATGGAAATCTCTGTATACTTAATGTCCACAACAACCTATATAACGTATTTTATCCAGTTGTGATAAAGACTAAAGTAGTTTTACTAGCATTTGTAAGGCGTTAACTGTGTCGAAGATTTTAACATTCATGTCTCGGGGCATTCGTCTATACCTAATAACCATCAATGATCGGGCCGATTGTGAAAAATATCATTAAAAAACCATCAGCGCTTGATGATTTGAATCATCCACAGATGATTCGTGCAGCCCGCCATCAACCGCAATCGATTCTTTTTTTTTATTATTAAATTATCTTGATATGTGGCAACATTTACAAAATTTGCGATAGAAATGTCAGGTTTTGGAACAATTCAAATTTAAAATGTGTGTTCTATGAGATTGTGTTAATAAAAAAAAACCGGCCAGTTACACTGCCCTCAAGTTGATGAGTTTGAACTAATGATCCAGCTAGAGAGGATCGATAGGTTACGCCTACCGATAGATAAAGTAGGAGGGGCAAAAATCGAATTAGTGAGCTCAATGCATCGATTAGCCTTGAACGGATCAGTAAAAAACACGATTAGCCCCTAAAATCATTGACAGCCGAAAAAAGGTAACAACGGACGGTTAATGGCGGTTTTTGTTAAAATTTGAAGATTTGAATTCGTAATTCCAACCGCAAGGCGTTCGAATCATTTGTCAGTGACAATTTTTTGGTTGCAATCGATTTTTAAATACCGGTTACAGGTTTTGTTTGAGCCATGTTCAAGCCGAAAAATTCCACGATTTCGACTGACTTACGATCATTATCAAATAAATATAGAACTATCGAATATAGACGGATGAAATCACAATTGCATAAAAGAAATGTTTCTTGCGTCCTTGCTGGCGTCACTATTCGACCCAGAACTGACGTGGCATGGGAAAGCGCGCGATTTTTTGCTCTAAGCGGGACACAGGACAAATTCTTCGGAGCTTCAAGGCTGTGGGAACCAATTGCATTCCACTTGGAAGTCGTAGGGAAATGCTCTTTTTACGATCCAAACCGATACGATCGACCGATGAATCGAGTCGATTAATTTGCGGTGACTTGGGCAGCACTAATTAGCGTCCAGGAATCGGGATATTTGAGTTTATAACGCTGAATGTTTAAAGAATTTAAGAGGTTTTCCTTTGATAAGCGGTAAGTAGTTTTGTATACAAATATAAGTACATAACAATGATATTTCATTTTTAAAAAAGGGCAGATATGTTACTGGAACGCGCGATGACTTGAATAAGAGCTATTGTTCTATGTTGTGTCTCAATCACAACCCAGTAAAAATAAGCTCGTGTCGCGCGAACAGATTTTCAATGTCAGTTAATAATGAATATCTATAGTTTTAAAAAAATATAAGTACTTATAGAAAAATAATTTATAAATAATATTATCGTACGAATAATAATTATCAACTGCGGGATTTCTTGCAAATTACAGTTGTTTGACATGATATGAATCAATTTTTCAGTCATATCATATTATTACTTTTTATTGTATGTGCTTCTCTGACTCTGAGCGTTAAACGATTAAATCCCTTATTCAATTATAATGACAATAATGATGCGATTTTATTGATGGTAATTGTTAGTTTTAGTAACATCTTGGGCTTTGATCATAACCTCCACTTGAGAATTTACATCTTGTGAAATATTGAATGGGTATTAGATACACGGACAAATTATTATTAAATCAGAAAAAAAATAAATCTTAAATGCCGATATATTTTTGTTAGTATTGGGCAGGCAAAGGGCCATGGTTCATACTGCCTACTAGCACAGAATAGGGAATAGTACTTACATACAGAACTTGCACTCCAACGTTAATTAAAGCACATTCTTTTGTTTACAGAGAACATCATTCGAACGTTAGGGTTGTCAGTAAAGTGAAATATATACCAGCATAATTTGACAAATAATTATGTCGTCAATGCCTCAATATCAACTCTATGGTCAATGCCGTATCACAAACAAGAGACAACCCTTACTGATTTACAACTTCGGTTGTTAGGCGATTATAGTTTCAATTATTTTACTCACTCTTTTCATCTAGTCCTACATAGTTACTAAGGCTTTAAGTTACCTGGTTGGTAGAAAATTAATGACTAAGTATTTTATAACTATCTACTATCGATACCAATAGTCATAAATTGTCGATATATCTTTTATAACCCTCAAATGACTATGAATTGTACACTATTAAATACTCTGGACTGTTGTAAACAGTATGTAAATTAAAATTTTATTGTTTGCTTGATTGCTTAGGCCTGAAATCTTTATATTTGTAAGTACCTAGATTTGTGAATAATATCAACAACGCATGTAATGTCTCTAAGACTATAATTTTATAAACTATTAGTTTCTCAAAAGTGCTAAAATAAGAAGAAAATATATGTTGTATTTGAAATTAATTGTATGAAATTATGAATAGTTTTATGAAATATGTTTGCAAATCCGAGAGAGAGATGATCCCATCACTAACTATAAAAACCACTGAAGCAAATTTTACGATGACCATTAATTAATTATCATGAATTTATTTATTTTTATTACTTTACTATACAATTGGAGAAAACTTTATTAATATCACATAATACTACACAAACACGCAACTAAGTAACATATTTATATGCAAAATAGTTGTGGTACAACATAAAATTAACTATGAAATTAAAACAAAACGTCCTTGCAAACTTCTAATCGATAAGTGCAATTCGAGGCACGAGGTATGCAAATTTTATATGTAAATAATGCTTTTAATCAATGTTAGGGCTTGCAAGTAATACTAACAATAGTATCGGGGGCTAGCATTCAAATGTATGGGTATCTTAGCGCGAATCGGCAGAGCCAAGAGCCAAGCGCTACAGGGTTCACTGAACAACAATGAATATTTATTATTTAACGTACCTACAGCTTTATAATCATGGCTACTCTATCGTTCGAAATTTGATATTAAATTAAATATTTAGTACTTTTTGTAAAATCGGATTCCATTTTTGAATTACAAACTGCATTCTAGAATTTGATTTATGGCATCATAAAATCATTTCAAAGAATGAAAGAATCAAAGAATCAATTTCATTTATTCAGTTTAGGCACATAAAGAGCACATATGAATGTCAAAATTTTACAATTTTGTCAAGTAATATTATAAAAATACTAAATTAAGTAAGTACATAAATAACCATTAGAAAATGATTCTTTCGCTGGTTCAGTAAGTTGGTTCTCCTGAGAAGAGACCAGCAAGAAACTCAGGTAGATTATCCATTTTCTTTTTTAATATTGTTTTGTTTACATTGTTACAATTAGTTTATATTGTATTATATGAGTGGCCAACAACAGAAGATTAGGGTGACCATGCATTTTTATCATTAAGATATTCGTCTTCATTATAGTAGCCTTTCATCATCAAACATTTTTTAACTACTATTTTAAACTTATTAAGAGGCATGTCAACCAAATCCTGAGGAATTTTATTATAAATTTTTATACATTTGCCAACAAACGAATTACCAACTTTATGAAGTCTAATTTTTGTCAATGCCAGTTTATTTTTATTTCTTGTATTAAAATTATGGTTATCGGATTTTTTTTTGAAGAGATCTATGTTCTTCCGTACATATAAGATGTTGTCGTAAACATATTGAGAAGCAACTGTTAAAATATTAATTTCTTTAAATAATTCTTTCAGCGAGTCACGGGTCCGAGTCTATAGATTGCTCGTATAGCTCGTTTCTGTAATATGAATATTGTGTCAATATCGGCAGCTGAGCCCCACAGCAGCAGACCATATGACATAACGCTATGAAAGTAGCTAAAATAAACTAATCGTGCCGTTTTTTCGTCAGTCAGAGACCTTATCTTTCTAACCGCATAGGCAGCTGAGCTAAGTCTTCCTGCCAAGGCTGTGATATGAGGACCCCATTGTAGTTTACTATCTAGAGTTATCCCAAGAAAAACTGTGGTATTGACTATTTGAACTAATTCATTATTCATAGTAATATGAGTATCCACCTGTCTAACATTGGGCATAGTAAATTTTACACATTTTGTTTTCTTCGCATTGAGCAGCAAGTTGTCACTTGTGAACCAATGCAATATTTCCGAAAGGGTATTATTTACATCGTCAAGTGCTACTTTTTGTCTATCACTTTTAAAAATTAATGATGTGTCATCAGCAAATAATACATGACTAATGAGGCGCCAGAAGAGTCGGTGCCATTAATGTTTACTTTTTGTACTCTACCAGTGAGGTAAGACTCGAGTAAGCCAAGTGAGCTGTTCGAAACACCATAATAACCTAATTTTAGTAGCAAAGTCCCATGATCAACACAATCAAAAGCTTTTGATAGATCACAAAATATACCAATGGCATCCTGCTTTTCCTCCCAAGCATCAAATATATGTTTCACAAGTGCAACTCCTGCATCCGTTGTGTTCCTGCCTTTAGTGAAACCAAACTGTTTGTTATGAAGTAACTTATTGTCTGTAAAATGTGAAAGCAATTGATTAAATATTATTTTTTCAAAAATTTTACTGAGGGTTGGGAGTGTGGAAATAGGTCGAAAATTTGAAGGATCACTTTTGTCTCCTGCTTTAAATAAAGGATTGATTTTACTATACTTCATAAGATTAGGAAACTGATTTTCATCTATACATTTATTGAATATGAATGCAAGGTGAGGCGCTATAGCGGGCACTATTGATTTTATTATATTAGTTGAAATGCCCCAAAGATCCTCGGTATTTTTTATATTTAGTTGTTTAAAAGTTTTAAGTATAGTGACAGAGTCAATATACTGAAAATCAAAGTTAATTCTACATTTATCAACACTAGATTTTTATTATTTGTAGTGGTGATTGTAACATATGTGAAGAAAGATTCAAATGCATTGGCCACTTCAGAATCAGTTTTAATATGTTTATCATCTATTTTTAACTCGAAGGATCGATCACGTGACTTTGCTTTACAAGTTTCTTTGTTAATAACATTCCATATTGCCTTCGTTTTATTATCAGATTTTTCAATTTTAGCCCGTATATAATTAGATTTAGTTTGAAATTACTAAAAGTAAAATGTTCGATATTTGAATATTGAAATCACATTTTTTTTAATAAAAACCATGTTCCCATATGGATTAAATTTTTTTTCTTGTTATCGTATACTCTAGTTGCCATTCAGTGCTAATATTTTCCAAAGTATAGGTAATGTGAAAACCACACAACAACAAAGTGTACAGTATTTAGAGGTATGGAATGAGTCCTATTCTATCTATAAACTTAATGCCTTACACACATCATACTAAACACATTCTTCATTTACAATATCCGCCACATTAGATGGTAATTCATACGTGTGTCTCATTCGAGATCGACGTCATTATTCAATATTACACACATTAGCTGATAATGGGACGTGGTGTTATTGAGAAGTGTTTGCTAACGTTGCAAACAGCCGTTAAGTACAACTACAATGTCCTTTGCTTGTTCGTAGTGTAATAATAAAAACATAAAATTTAAAAATCTAAGTCCAAGTATTGTGGTAACTTTTTCGATGTGTTCGAAAAATTAACAACAAAAAAAAACTAATTAACCCTCAAATGATATAGGTAGGTACATTTTTCGCAATGCTTATGTGTTTATGAGTAATTTATATTTCATTTAATATTAACCCATAATTTGAATGTTTTATTACTTTATTAATAGATACGTTTAATTACCTACGTAAAGGTTTTCGATTCATCAGCGTGAACAATAACTGGTTTCCTACTCCGCAACATCCTGTGGCCTTACTATTGATGATACTGATCTATGAAGTATTGCAATAGATTGGATCAGACAGGTATATTAACTATTGTATTATAATAGTTCTTTTACAATTACTTAGATACAATGGTTCAATTACTGTTTAAAAGAATTCCTTATTCGATATTTGTTTTAGTATATTTTGACTTGGTTTTAAATATCTCCCAATGTTCGTAGACTGTTTTTTTTTTTAAATCAGCGCCCTGGGGCCGCGGCCGCACCTACGTCCATTGCTGAGTGCCTCCAGTAGACACTGAAAGAATTCCCAGTGGCACCCACCTTGGCCACTTGTGTGGCCACTGCGTGGTGGTCGGCTGCTATCCCGCATCTTTAGGGTCGGGTTTTATCACGCGTCGGTGAGTGAAGACGTGCATGGGGTGAAGCCCCACATCCCGCAGCCCTTCTAGCCTGCTTCTGTAAGGACGGTGGGTTGCTAATCCATCGTCCTCAGGCCCCGATCATGGAGGTCGATGGTCCTGGGCGTAGTCACGTCTGCGGTGACCTCGCCGCACACTTCGGAACTCAGCGGGGAGGGTACGCTCCCTCACCCTACCGGCCGCCTCCTTCACGAGCATTACCTGCTCGCAGAAGGAAACGGCCGCGTTCCACTGGCTCCCGCTAGAAACCAATTCGTAGACTGGTGGCTACAGGCTAAGGGATTAGTCTTGTTTTTGAATCTCGTGAGTTCCAACCCCAATGAATGTAAACTCACTCCTAACACAAGTACTTTTTACTTCGGTTAACTGGAATACAATTAAGTAACTCGAATGGTTGTATGCACATTATTTTAAAAACATAAGTAACGTTAAGCTACAAATTCGATCAATAGTAATAACTACCCAATAACTTTCCTAAATTAGTCAAACTGTATACCTATACTAAATATCACCTATGAGTTATGAGTTATAAAATCACTACAATTACCATACGAAACAATAGTGGCAATAATCTTGATCCGGGTCGGGCGACGGGTGGCGGGTTAATTGTAGCTAATGTCGAACTGATAATTGATTTTGTTGCAGTTGCCTGCCCTATAGATCGTGAATACTTGAATACTTGGGCTTTAATGACCCCATATTGTATGCGCACGGTTATTTAGATTCAAAGTTGTTTCGTACATCACTAAAATACAAAACTAATGCTTTTGACCTCGGGATACGAGTAGTTCTACGATTACGGCTGCTTCTATGACTATGCCTGCGGACAGTTATGTAGATAGAAGTCGCTTCTTGGTTCTTACCTGTTGCCAGAATTGTGCAAGTAGATATATTCTTTCTTTCTTGAAGAGCCAGTCCATCGAGTGCATAGCTTGCACCTCCGCCTCTGGTGCGGCGGGCAGGCTGGCCGCGCCCGTGGGGTGCATCCGTCCGAGTCTCACGCCAGGCTCATACTGATCATATCCGCCTTGCACTCCTCCACAAACGGGCAATACAACACATTCTACATTCAAAAATGTAGAATTAGTTGATTCCTCATTCGGAAATATCTTTCAAAATCGAATGTTCTTTCGTCGCGTGTGTTTTACTTTTCCTTTCTTATTGTTGCCGTTCAGCCTGAAAAAGAAAAAGGCGATTGAAAGGGGAACGTTTTACATCGATTCTATTGTCTACAGACAATCGGCCACTCGGTTTTCGTGTCGAAACTAATTTGGCTGCAAGTTTGATCAAAGCGATAGCTTACGAAAAAGTAAATTGACAGGTTCGTGAATCGAAAAGAACAATCGCCGAGGTGATTGTGAAATACAAAGGATTGGAAGAAAAGTTGGAAAAATGGGACGCTTGCCAACGACCGCAAGTCGTTAATAACAATGAAAAATTAATGTTATTTCTTGGGTATTTTGTTAATTACTAAATTAATGACTGTCAACGTTGACTGCCATCATGTGAAACTTTCTTCTTATGGCTATACTAAGAAGTTAATCAAAGACGCCTAATTATTCTGTAAAACTTCAATCTATTTAAAATATTTTTTTTTAAATGAAACCCTTGTGATAGTAATTATCTGCTTCTCTTCTCTTTTCTCTCAAATCATATACACATAACGAACAATCAAACTTGTTCCAAAGTTAAACATCGTTCGGTATTTTAGCGGGAAACTACAGCCTTTTCTACAAGTAATTTCTTTCGTTTATAACAAATTGTGTTATAGAACGTGTAAAAACTTATTGCCATCCAAACAAAGACTGTAAACTACTGCCACTGCTGTGAATTAGTGGGTATTAAGACATAAACTGAAGCGATGTTTGTGGCAAAACGTATTTCTGTAATTCAGTAGATTATGCTTAATAGATTGGTAGGTGACTGAAATCGTATAAGTTAATAAATAAACAGACAAAAATGACTTTATACTATTAAACTATGTAACTATCTAAGTACCTACTAACAGAAATATTTTAATCTATTTGGAGTATTATTGTGTCGACATTGTTTTCAAGCTGTTTTCTTGGCACCATTTATTTACTTACTAATTTTAATAAGCGTTGAGTGGCCTTAATTTTTTATGTTTCCTTTATGTCGACTATTCCATAAACTATTAGCCGTTTTATAAAAATTCTTGGCTCGTTGTATTTTTCGTTTTCCCGTTAAAATCAAAAGAATTGACCTCTCAAGTTAGTGTGGGGTTAGTTGGGTTACTGGCGTGTCAATCAATAAACATGATAAGTGCGGGAGTTTCGTGCAGGCCGATATGCAAACAGGATTACACACTCACACGAACAGCACACGCCTTGAATCGATTAGTCGATTTTAGGAATCAAAATCGGTTTTAATTAGTGTACAATTGGAACGGCACTATAACGCTCACAAAAACGTCAATCAGTTCTTATTTCAAATGAATTTTGTTATTTGAATACCGAATCAAATTTCAAATAGTTATCTACTGAAAGGTTTTATAGCAGGTCAAATACCAAGAATTAAAAAAATAGAGTAAAGAATATATCATAGATTTACCGAATACTGTAAAATGAGTCATCGAGTGTGTAGTCATTTTACACATATTTTATATTAATTAATATTCATTAGCAGGGGAGGTCAGATGTTAGAGATAAGGTAGTTATAACTAATGCCCCCTGCGTATTGTTGAATTTATGCCCTAAACAAGTCACAGAAGGGTTACTTTAAATAGGGATTGTCTATCACTGGTCGAATAACTGCTCAACACTCACTGCTGCTCGAAAATATTCATAGCATTTAAAGGTTATGCTTTGAATAAACTCAATTTAAAAAAAGAACCAATCTTTCCTAATAATATAATATTTTTATGTCTAAATAAAGCAGTGTTTCCGACTAAAAAAACATTGAATTAGTTTGACAAAACAAAAAATATTTGAAAATCGAAGATTAATTTCGTTTGCAGTTTTAGAGGGAAAGTGTGTTCTTAAATAAACTTAACCTTAAAAGAAATAAGGTTTATTTCAATTTAGTATCGATACTTCTATAGATATTGGTAAGTTTGTCATCGATAGTAATCTCTCGCGTGTCGCGCTCCCGTCCAGTCCCCCTACTACAATGACTTCTAACAACTTTATTTTTCAACAATATTCTAAAATATGTATACCTTAGAATATAATATAAATTAACTGTGAATTGTGAATTAATTAAATGTAAATTTGTCGTGTTGTTAAGTGGTTTGTGTCGTGAGCGGTATACTTGTTCATTTGAATTTGGCGGTTAATTTAAAACAGTTACATAGCAAATCGAATCGTACTTCATAGATTTCGATATTTTGAACATAAAGTACCTACGGTTCTTTACTTAACAGTCGAATTTATTTCTATAAATTTATGTTTTTTAAGACAAGATAAAAGCTCCATTAAAGTAACATTAAGTTGAAATAAAATAAATTAACTGCCGTTTATTTTAATATCTATTATCGGAATCGGTTCTAAAATGGTGTAAGTATTCCTTCATAGTACACAGAGTATACCTTACCTATATCATTATAATGATTTACTAAACCATTAAAAACTATTTTACGACTATCCAAAGAGTACTCAACAATACCTATATCCAAACGAAAACACGACCGCAAACATTTTTATCACAGTTGTAAATAAAAAAAATACCCTCAAATTCCAAAATACATCGAAGAAATCGTATTACCGATAAACAACCTCCTTTTCCACTCTTATAGTACTTAATAGACAGAAATAGAGTTCAAATTCTTATGAATTTATATACTTGGATGTAAATAAAGTTTGTTGGGTAACAAAACCCGATACAAAACAGCAGTAAAAATCTATCGTGCATCGAATACGTTCCGTTTCGTGACAGAAAAGTTCGCCAGCTTTCATTCAATCGATGCCTTTCAGTTCGGCGTTTTTTAACTTAATTATTAGCCAACATGCAATGACTAAGACGAAAGCTTAAGGATTATTTTTCAAGTTGATTTATTTTCATAAAATAATTGCTTTATTTGTCTGTGGTAAGATGTATGAATTCTAATTTTCATATTTCGAACAGCTGCCAAAAGTAAAAACGATACGGCAATGACGTCGTAATTTAAAAAGAAATCAATTGCAGTTCCATTTTCAAATGCTTTCCCCCTTTCAATTTTCTTTTGTTTTAGTTATTGACATTAAACTTTGCGTCAGATATCCCAAGTCATGTTCCACAATGTTATTTCACCTTTTTAAATCTGTTGGTGGTTTTTCGTTTGTGCTCTTTGAACTACGCTCGTTCAACAATTCGATTATTTCATTCCTCTTCTTTGATTGATGCGTTTTGTTTTCACTTATTTTTTGCTGAGCGGTTTTCGGACGTGCTAAGTGCCCTTTTGTTATGTGGGGTTAAAAGAGTGTTTTGTTGAATGGAGTTAAACCCCGATCAATTCTAGTGAAATTTTTTAAATGGCGATCTTTGAAATAGGTAACTTGAAATAGGTAAAATTAAGTAACTGTAATTCTTTGTTTTACAATTGTTTTCTTTCTCGATTCTCCATAGAGCATCGAAAACAAATGTGGTCTATGTCACTAACCAACCAACTTTAATTCGCATAAGGGCAACTTCTCAAAAGGGCAAATTCGCATAAAGGCAATAGTACCTATACTTTATATTACGTAATATAATATTGTGATATTACTTCAAATGACCTATATTTTTATATGAAGGGCCTGAGCTTCTGACATAAATTTTATTTATTTTTACTTATTTTGGTTTATGTAGAATAGTTATAGACTTTTTTATTTTATTATTTAATTTAAGTAGAAAAATGTGTTCAAAGTCAATAAATTCGTTGAGTACAGCAAGTGACTGTTTCATAATATTGATCTATGAAGCTTTATTACGTAATGGAATATTGAACCATAGACACGAAAGCAAAATATTACCTGTATTCTTGATATCATCAATATAACAATTCAGCCACCAATTTACTTGAACACACAAATAACAGTGATGAAACCAATAAACGTATAAATTCCACAAAAAGATCAATTTCAATTTCATTCTCGATAAAAGGACATCACTAACGTTCCATTATCACGTTAGTGATGTCGATTATTAAATGCTCGATTATCGATGTCGTTGAATCGAGTTTCGTGCGTGTTTGGGCAGGTGTGTCCGTAATTCCTTTTCATTTAAACTATTATTTTTTTTGTCAATGTACTTGATAGGTTATACATTGAATTATCAACACTTTAAAGGGTATCATACTACAAAAGGTAAAAACCTTTTTTATTTTTTAAATTAATAAGTATAACTAGAAGTAGCAAAGGTCTGAGATAGTCTTGTGTGTCATATTTTTTCTGACATTATTAATCGAGATATCATTATGAACACACGCCATTTGTTTTCAAAAGATTTATTCTTAACTTAAAAAAGACCCAACCATAGATAATATAGAGTACATTATATTCATAGATTGGTTAATTTAAAATTCATTTTGGACTTAATGTTGTGCGAGATGACATAATTGTATAGTAAAAAACTTAATAGTTGGGGGAGAAAGCTGTAAAAACGAGATGTTTATGAGTTAAACAAGAACTGTTTTTCTGGTTATTAATATTATGAAATACACTCCTATTGATACGTTAAAAGGAATAGCTGTAGCTACATTTTAATATACAATAATAATCTGGAGGGGTAGACACAGGCAAGGTAAATAGCCAGTATTCCTAAATAGGGAGTTAGCTTATTGTCTCCAATCGGGAACCTTTTTTGTTTGTCAGAACTTGACCTTTTGTTCACTAGATGGCACTTCTTGCAACTACATGCAAGTGACATTGCCTTGGATTTTCCAGGTTTTTACTTCTTTTTCCGGGCTTTCCAGGTACGCCCTTGTAAGGATATCCCCAGGGCTGACTTGGGTCTCGTAAGATCTTGGTGAAATTCCAGATTTGTGATTTTAAAAATAAATATACTAAAGACTATGATATAACCAGTTTAATTAGTACTTAGATGAACTTATATTATGAAATTCTAAACTAGGAGAACCTAGTTCCTTAAGGGCCCCTCGGGTTTAATCAAAACCATAAACTGGGTACCTACATATCGTTAAAACAAACTTTAAAAATAACTATAATTAACTTTTTTAATGTCTTCCAAATGAATGTTTGACACACAGGTAGCAGATCATTCACTCTCCCGCAAGAGATGGAATGACAAAAAAGACATCCGAATATGTGATATGACATTTGGTTTTTGGCTCCCCTAATAGTAGGGTGACCATGAAGAGTGATCGAAAATAGATAGACGACTGAAATCATAATTATTATGATGTATAAATATTCTAGAAAAACACGTTGATTATGAGTATTTTATTATAGAATTCATCCTATTTTTTATAAAATTCTAATAACTTCAACGTGAGCTTCTTAGAAAATTTAGAAAGATCTTAGTAACATAGTGTAAGACCAAATCGCTTCCAGCTTTCTGTTCTTATGTATGCTAGACCTTTAAAACTACGCAATGGATTTTGAAAAAAGTTTTAGTATTTAATTTATCAAGCGGGCAAAGTAATAAAAATAGTTTCTGCTGATTATTTAATTAATCAATCCTCTCCAAAATGAAATATTACATTTAGAATAAAAATAGGCTAGTTTAAAACATAGTCACGTAAAATGGAAATTTAAATAAGACCAAAATTCAACCAACTGGCATCAGTATGGGCTATTAAGCTTGGGTCAAGTAGATAACCGTTGACAACTCATCGCACTTCATTTAACCTATGAATCAGTTGAAACTTCAGATATATTTTTGTAATTAAAACAACTAACGTTTCAATTACGCCTCAAAGTAACCAACCAACAAGGTCAAACTGGATTTACTAGTACAGATTTGTCCGCCAATTACCAAAATGATTGTCACCGTACCAATCGTCGGTACTATGTCATTACGCCCTCGCGTGGGACAGTGTATTTCGGGCTGTCAATCGCTCCCGCTGTATTGATACCGACTCCCATACCGATTGTCACCCTACCCAATATTTATGACGAAAAGAATAAACGTAGAGGTTTTTGTCAAGTATTGAACTTCCTCTCATAATAATTTGAATCATTTTTAAAGTTGTGAAAGTCATGAAATGTTCAAATACTATTCATAGTTTTCACAAACTTTGTTTTGACACAAGGCAAAATGTATAATTAACAAAATGGCCAACAAAATGTACTCATATAAACCACTTCTGGCTACCCTTTCGAGAAAAATACTTAACAATGAGTGTTTATGAATATGACATTCATTATTTGACAGCTTCGGCAGTGTGAACGTTAGTAGGTACCTCCCTATACCCGTTTTCAGGTTCGATTCCCAGTCAGGATAACCTGACCTCCTGATACACGGACGACGCTCTGACAAACTATATGAAGTACCCGGCAACGGCAATAGGTATCGCTCCCTAATACGTGGGACAAGCAAAGCCTCTGCCTACACCTAAATAAAAAAGTAGGCAAGCATAATGTTTGTATATCAGTTATATTAATTATGTCTTATTCAATTATTTATTCTAATCCTATCTTCTGAGCTAAATACAACAGTAACAGCTGCATTGACATTTCAACATGACGTTTAGCTATTGATTTCATTGGCAGTTGTCATAAAGCGCTACACCGGTGCGTGGCTATTTTTAGAACTAAAATGACAGGCCGTCTCAACTGCCCGTAACAATGTCATAAAGCAAATGTCATTATTATTAATTGTCATACGACATTACGTGTTATTTTAAGCGGTTATATTAATATCCGTATTGTAAATATCAAGTGTCATTATAATGAAATATTAAAACAGTTTGACTCTAAAACCTTTAACTGCCAAAGTCGTTTGTAACTTCGTGATGCCTAAAGCAGATCAAGTACCTACTAATTTGTGTAAATTCTGAAAATTAAATCCATCGATTTAATTTTGATTTGGTACCTACTTTCTAAAAAGTTTTATAAAGTTCTTAAAAAAATATATTTTAATCTATATATTTAATACGACAATTTGTCTGTCTATCTGTCCGTCCGTCGCGTTTCTCAATTATAATTAATAATACATACATTTGCATGAATATTAAAACAGGTTGCCTTTTAGGTTACCTCTAGCGCTGGGCAAAAATCCAGGCCCAAACGCTCAATTGCAATACCGCACAACGTTTCCTTGTCCCGCACCGCGAACAAGTTCAGAGTAACTAGATCTTCTGTGCGGGAAAAATCAAGCATTACCTTGACATTAGCGAAATCATTGATGAATATCGACGGAGCCACGTTTAAAAAAAGAAGAATATCATAATGCTCTATAATAAACCTATCTATTCTGATGGCTCTAACTGTCAACGATCTTCATGATGATGAGTGTGTATCACAGTTTTTTTATAATCTTTCTTTATCAATTTGCTTTACAAGAAAAGGGCATTCATGTCCTCGTAGGAAACACTTTGGTACTTGCGTTGTTTAATAAGTACATAACATTAACACGTTACTAGTGCCACATACCATAATGTAGGCCATCAAATTTACAGCTGCACTCTAAACGTGTTAAATCTAATATAATAGGCTGAGACAATAGTTCAACTAAGAATATTCCTTGATATTGCTTCGGTAACATATTTTACATTGAGTTTAATATAATCATGTCTAAAGGCTTGTCAGTTGATTCAAAAATTAACACTTGGCAACAGTTTGGCCCCATAAATCCTTTTGTTGGTACTAAAGCGTTATATACTTTATTATATAGTAGAAAAAAAATATGGTTCTCAAATACAAAGTTCATGAATTAAACAAGCAATAATGAACAATAAATTCAGAGTATAACCCATTAATAATATTAAAAAAAAAAGACAATGTTCATTGATCTCAGGCGGGAAACACATGTGGTGTAAGAGAAAGACGGAGCTATACGTCAGAGCGGTAACCAGATACATTTTTCTTTTTTTTTTCTAGACATTGAAGGCACCGATTTTGCCACATGTTTGAGTATTGATGGTCATAAAATTGGTTAGTGGGATTCAAGGAAGGATTGAGCTAACATTTAGAAATACCGTCATGGGTTCGATTCCAGGATAAAACGAGTAGGAACCATAGTTTGTCCTGTGTCAGGGTGTGTTATGCATGGTTTTTAATCATCTAGATTCCATAACAGAAGCGTATATTAGCTTACATCCGTTTTTTTATATTCCCAAAATTCTGTCATTGAATAAAAGCATTTTTCTCTAGTTTATAATATTCGTTTATATATTTAAAAGCAATGGGTTTGCTTCTATTTAGATAGAAATTGTAAATCACACTCACGGTCATCATAACTTAGTGGAAGAACATTCCCCTTGTTATAGGAAGGCCGCATGTTCGAGTCCTGTCGATGACATTCATTTTTTTGATTCATAATTTCTACATATACATACATTTTACTAATATTCTGTATTAAATAAAATTGGGACATCTTATACATAACGCCATCTAGTCTTAAACTAATCAGAGCTTGTGATATGAGTACTAAATAAACTGATATATAAATATATAATTTTATTTTGTAAATACGTACATATTATACATAGAAAACATCCAGACTTCGGTACAAACGTATCTGTCTTCACACAAAGTTTGTCCCGACCGGGAATTGAACCCGAGAATCCGGCGTCGAAAGCGGATGCACTACCGACCACGCTACCAAAGGTTTACTTAGCCCACAGGTTATCAGAATCCCAGCACAACCATAGACACATCAATAACAAAACAAAATCAACAGTTTGTTTTAAGAAAAAAAATCAAATTGTTTATGTGTAAAAATGTCTTCCGTTTCCAATTGCGCTGATTATCACCTTCTTATCAAAGAGTGAAGAATTGACATATTTTCTCACGGTTAACGCAAGGTATATTGAACTTTGCCTCATAGTTATAAGGTGGTCAATCGATCGGGATGCAAATATCGGTAAAGGGGTTTGGTTTAAGTGGAAGGAGGAAGCGATTTTTTAATATTTGGTCTAGATTGTTCTAAGGTTTTTTATTTAAAAGTTATCTATTGCAGCTAACCATCAAATATATACCCTTAAGCATAAAACGTAATTTTTCTTAAAATTTGCAAAGTCATTAATATTGGAAAATAATTCATAAATTACTATTTAGTAGTGAGTGTTGATCCATCGTGGTCCATCACCTCAAACCATCAGCTACATGATGTCATGTCCAAGTTGCCCAGAGTCGTGCACTTTAGATGACATGTACGAGGCGAGGCCAGATGCGATTCGCTTCGCAGAACACTGGGCCAAGACAATATAATCATTATAGTGTTGTTCAATTGCGAGCAAAAATAACTCCAGTATTTAGTACTACAATGTAACTAACAACAGTAGTCTTATATCTTTTATATTTGGTTCGCCAAATTGACGTCGCCCGCCTGGTGGTAAGTCGTGACGACGTCTAACGATTGTGGGCCACTCTCACAGCATACAATACTATAGAGAGTGGCCCTCAACTTGACGACCTACTGATGTGCCTCTTCACGCTCCGCTTAAAGAACCCAGGATT
This sequence comes from Nudaria mundana, assembly GCA_963556515.1. Classification (NCBI taxonomy): domain Eukaryota; kingdom Metazoa; phylum Arthropoda; class Insecta; order Lepidoptera; family Erebidae; genus Nudaria; species Nudaria mundana. Next base: position 1,546,177 of record OY748307.1, read on the forward strand.
ATATGTGGGAGGAAACACGTGCACAGGCAAGGCGTTCCAGGCCACTATCGTTCGGCAGAGAAACGAACGTTTAAAACGCTCGGTTCTCGCGAACATTCTATCCACTGTGTGGGAGTGGCATCTCTGCCCGGCACGCGTTGTTTGGGATCGGATGGAAGGAAGAGGGTGGGATCAGATTGAAGATTAATAACTTAGATCAAAAATACTATAGATATTGGATTCGATACAAATACAACGCGGACTCTTGGCACTCGAATACTATATAGGTAATTATTACAAATACCATCTATAAAATAAACAAGATTGTACATTGATGGTTGACATAGAAATAATTCGTAATAAATAATACAAAAGCATCAATGTACAGCGCTGTTGTCGCATCCCTCGAGAGTCAGCAAGCGGAATAGGAACTTAGTACTAAGGTTATAAAAGGATATGGAGCCGACATTGCATATAAAACTTTTTTTAATGAAATACGATGAGAAAGATAAACTTAAATTCACATTGTTTACGTCACGTATAAAATAAACTATATGGATAAAAGATTACCAAAACGCTAGTATGAAATAAAATCAACAATTATATTTTCACACACAACCTGTTACCTAAAACAAACAATCAATCAAATAAATTTATGGGTACACATACACACCTACGATACTTATGAAATATTTGAAAATACTAGGTGGTATTATGAAGTCTATTTAATTTGGTATTAAGAATACAAAGTATTTAAGCATTATCAATATAATATCTCCTTTACCTGTAAAAAATATTAGGTTTAAACATTTCATGTTCTCTTTCACGTGCTATAATACGCCTCCATTTTTCTTGTCGTATTGCATTATGGGGAAAACTTAAAACAAAAATAAGATATATTAAAAAAATATATCAAACAGTATTCAAAAATTTTAAATAAATAAATGACTCCATCCACTCCATGTCTCCATCTTTCTGTATGAGACTTGTTCTAACATTGCGGTGTGAAGTTGCGCGCTTGCTCGGTGTGAAGTTGAAGTGAGTGAGAACACTCACTTCAACTTCACACTGAGCAAGCGCGTAGTTTTCACAGTTAAAAATAACCATAATATTCTTAAGCAGTGCATTATTGCACATGAAAAGCAATTAACAATGTGAACTGATTTTTACTTGTCGAAAGTATGACACTCCATCCTCGTTTTTCGCTCTAAAAGAGTAGTTTTTTGCAATTTTTAAGCGAACACTTTGTCTTCGTGAAACGTCTTACTACCAGCGCGGTCGCAAAGCGACTGAAGCGCTCAAGTGTGCAATTCGATAGTGGACCGAGTTGAAGTGGTGCCGTTTTTAAAGCACTGATCGGTATTTTTGATCTAAGAATAACAACGATTTATTTATTAGGTAAACTTTTGTACCTTATGAAAGCAATGAGTTAACTTCCACTATTACTGAAATATTAATATATTTTGCAAAAACGAATGTAATCGGCAGAACACGAATCTGCGACCTCTTCCTACCAAAATAAAAAAAAATAACTGAATAGTCAACGCTACAGTTTCGGCTATCACTCAACCGCTCCTCTTATGACTTGCACCACAAGGTGTAACATATCGCGACACAAACAAACGAACTCACGAGACGCACATCGCTATTATATCGGTGTTCTTCTCGTATTACATACTGTAACCGTTTGACTATTACTCAACGACTTTCTTGAAACCTCCACGATAATGATGAATGATACAAGTTATTAATGAAATCATTATTCACTGATCGAGAACTTGGTGATGATTCTTGATCCCACAATAGAGGTTTGTGGTTCAGGTTAACTGGAAGGTGTTCACGGAAATACTGGCAATTAAGGTCCTCAGAAGGAACCTCTGGGTCCAAGTTGACCTTAAACCTAAGTGATCGATTTTGTTGTTAACAAAAGGTATCTGTATGAGAGTAATAGTACCTACTTTATGTCTTATTAGATACATAGATTGGTACAAGTAATTACCGCATTGCCGCCTCCATTAAACATTACCGAGATAAAAAGTTCAAGTTAAAAACAGTTCAATAGTTTCGAAGCCTATTCAATGAAAAAACAAAATCTATTCTTCCTCTTTATATACTAATACTTTACTAATATTGTCCGCGTGGTAATTTGGATTTTTTCCCGTTCACGTCGCGCCGCGTCATATTTTGAACAATTCACACAATATCTTTATAAATTGTAGCCTATGTGTTATTCTGATGTATAAGCTATATTATTGTAAAGTTTCATTACAATCCATTCAGTAGTTTTTACGTGAAAGAGTAACAAACATCCATCCATCCATACATACATACTTACATACTCACAAACTTTCGCGTTTATAATATTAGTAGGATTAGTAATATTAGTAAAGACAATGATTTTTGGTATTCTCGTAACAAAATTATCTTCTTTACTTAAATACATCAATTGATTTCTTGTTTCATTATTATTAAGTACTTATGTATACGGTGTCTTGCGAGGTGCTTCGCGCCGCACCACGCCATAGGTTTTGGCCTATAACTTTTGACCCCTTAGGCCTAGGTCAAATTTTCGTGTTTTTGGCTTGCCTCCAGGTCGAGGGCTATCCATAGAGGGGTCAACCATCATTGGAGCATAAGCAGTTCTCAAGAGCTAAGGGGGACATTCCCCAATTAATTTTAGTATTTTTCGTTATATCGCGGTGTACACTTCTCTTCTCTCTATAATCATATACGTATTTCCTCTACTACTCTAAGGTCTGCTGGTAGAAAACTCATTATGACTTAAGCACACCTTTGTGTATTTTATTATTTAATATTAAATTAACGACGTTTGTATATTTTTTTCAATCAAAGAGTTTTTGGGGGATCCCTTAGCATGAATTGTAGCTATTAAATAAAAAAAATAGCAAACTGAACTTTCTCATTAAGTATTGGATCAATAAAGATTTCCAAGAACTAAAACTACTAACATTGTAAATGGTCCAAGTCTCCTCTTACTTCCCACAGACATCCTGTGATGTATAGAATGATCCATAGATCATTTGTATTTATCGATCATTGCGCAAGAGTCGCCTTGCGGCTCAGCTTACTTCGCGTCCTAAAGATAAACTTAATGTAAACAATATTGAACGTTGAATTATCTACAGGCTGTTTTATTTTTTTTCATTTAGCCTAACCTATACCTATTACCCGTTGAAGTAAAAAGGTAGACTAATTTAAAAACAAAATCTTTTTCAAAACATAATAAAAATTTAATAGAGATAGCTGGCAAAATAGACTTCTATTAAAATGTAATCGTTCTTTCTAAGCATACTGCTTATATTTACAAATATTTGCGCAAATAGCCGTTTGAATATCGAAATGTGTAATAATTGTGTGTCTGTGTATCTATGTAGACAATAATAAATGCTTTTGATCATCTATTTGCAAGATTTCAACCAAATGTTTACAATATGTTGTATTTTAACGATTTCATCTTGAGCTGGGTTTTGATAATTTTATTACTGCACATTCTTGTAAATATGTATTTGGTACTTGCTGATGACCGTGGCTTCAAATAATAGTTTTGTCGTTCCTCATACACGCTGACCTTGCATATATATTAATCCAGTGTTTTACCTATGTTCTCTTACTATCAAGACACAGACAGACACTAATCACGTCTTTATCCCCGAAGGGATAGACAGTTGCCCTATCTTGCAACACTGGGTGCAAGTTCTGCGCTTGTGCCCGGAGTCCCGGAGAGGGGAAAGTGTAAGAATTAAACTAAATTATAGATAATTAAATTCATTATATGACTATAACTAACACTTAATATACTAACGTGTTAGATTGAATTAAATAAATATAATATAAAAATAATATTATGTGCTAATTTAAATTTAATAAATATTATATTATTATGTAATGTGTAAACACCGATAACTAAATTTTAAAGTGCGAACTATACTAACATAGGCTATAAGATTTTTGTTACTAACCATCTGTGGACATTGTCTGAAACGATTTTTTTTTATAGAGGCGCTAATTACGCCCTCATTTCACCAATTCTATTGTGGTTTCTGAGGAGTATATTTGTCCGTTTATCAGCAGGTGTACCGCGTGCAGTTGAAGATAACTTGGGCCTTGGAAATTTTGGTAAGGCTCCTTGGTTGCTAAGTGCTGACAATAAATATAGGTACATATTTTGCCAAAACTATGAACATGCTGTATACAAACTAATAGTGACGTCATAAATCGAACAATATGGGAGCACGTTGTTCCAGATCGTCTCACGCATATCTTGAGCATCAACTAAATGCTTATGAAGTGATATGCCAATAATTACATTCTAAGTTGTACTTCCATGACTAGGTACGTATTTGAGCTTAGGTTGCAGAGACTCTAGGAATGTAATAGGCTTGCCCTCTATTACGTAGGAGCAACATAACTACTTGAAAAATATACAATTCTGTGCATAACTACAGCGAACTACTTTAAACTACTGAAATGGGACGAAATAGTTGTGGGAATTGGCACTTGAGAAGTAGTAGCTTCTAATAAAAAAAAAATCAAAAACTATTCACTCAGTCCGAAGACTTGAGGTTACAAACATTAAAAAAAACGTACGGTCGAATTGAGAACCTCTTTTTTGAAAGTCGATTAAAAACAAAGTCGCCCGTTTCGTATGTAATGCTTAGATATTTAAAACTACGCAACGGATTTTGAAGCGCTACTTACTAAGAAAATAACTGGTGGAAATTGAACGTAAAACCCGTACCTACCCCTTTGGGAAAACAGGTGTGATGTCTGATCATAACATAGTTTAGAATAAAGCCGCTTCTGCTGTATGTCTGTATGCCCTATATATGTATGCTTCACAGGCGCTCGGCAATGGACGCAGGAGCGGCCGCGGCCTTGGGGCACGAAACTAAATAAAAAAGGCCTTAGATTTTTAAAACTACACGACGGATTTTGATGCGGTTTTCACCAATGGATAGAGTGGTTTTCGTGGAAGAACTAGAATATAAGTAGATATTATTATAAAGTACATATTATATTTATTACTAATATGGATCGCCTAAACGATAGTCTTGGGGAGGACTTGAAACCACCGGCTATTCTCATACCAGGCGGCGGTTATCAATAGTGAACTTAAGTGACTCCTAATAACATCAGCTATATAACAGTTAAAGTCCCGTTAAAATCGGTTCCGCCGTTTCGTCGATTATGAGGAACGAACAGATAGACGGACAAAGAAAAATATGTGAGTAGGTACCGTATGCAGTTTCATATTAAGCATATAAAGCACTTCATTTAGAATCAAAAACAGACACCTAATACGTAATTATTTAACAATTATGTTAGGTAATAGGAAAAATATTAGGACAAGTTACCTACACAACGCCATCTAGCCCCAAATTAGGACATATACTTTATGGTTTCGATTGTCGGCACTTGGTGGAACTTATAGTAGGTAATACATTTTTGAAAAAAACTCACTTGTTACTACAAATATTTAACTTCCTAATAATAACTAATACCTTTTTACCACATTTTACTTCAATACTTATAAATAATATTAGGTACATCTAGGTACACAGAAAACACCTAAACTCTGAAACAAATATTTGCAGACCGTACAAGCATTTGCTCCGACCCGGAGATCAAATCCAGGACATCAATTATCTAGTTATGAGAGCACTTGGTCTGACATTGAAGTATTTGACTGCTTCGGTGGCGTGGTCGGTAGTGAATCCGCTCTCGATGCCGGAGTCTCGGGTTCGATTCCCGGTCGGGACAAACTTTGTGATACGTTTGTGCTGAAGTCTGGATGTTTCCTATGTATAATACGTATGTATCTACAATAAAAAATGTATATAAGTATTTATATCAGTTTATCTAGTACTCATATCCCAAGCTCTGCTTAGTTTGAGACTAGATGACGTTGTGTGAATTGTACTAACATATTTATTTATTTATAGGTTGAGAGGTTAATGGCGTGAGTGTGTTCAAGTAGGTACTAGATAGTTAATAAGCAAGCAATAACACCACAATAAGGAACTTGTGATTTTCTAAGATAATAATATAAATATTATTGAACACGGATGATATTAACAGTGTATTTTTCAACCGACGTCCAAAAAAGGAGGAGGTTCTCAATTCTTCTGTATTTTTTTTTATGTTTGTTATCTCATATTTTCGGACTGGGGTGAACCGACTTTTTTAAATATCTATATATTTAATACGACAATTTGTCTGTCTGTCTGTCCGTCTGTTGCGTTTTTCAATTATAATTAATAATACACAGGTACATTTGCAAATTTTTTTTTTTTTTAAATTTTGTATTTTTTTTTTATATTTGAGACGATACAAAGTTCGCCGTGATAAGTAGTTTATTTTAATTGATAGCAACTACTCCCCAAGTGGTCGCATTTCAATTTGGTCCCATTTCAGTAGTTTGAAGTTAGTTGCTGTGTCAATTTTTGACGTGTATTTTTTTTTAATTTTTCTTACTGCATATTTTAACTGACTTATTATAAGGAAGAGTTTCTTAATCCAGATATTTTTTTATTATCACTACATATTATAAAGCGAAGTCCTACGCCGCGTCTGTCTGTCTGTTTGCGATAAATAAAATCCACTGCACCGATTATCATGCTGCTTTCACTAATATAATGGGAAGGTTTATGTAGGTATATAACTTGACACGGGCGAAGCCGTACGCGTCCGTTAGTTAATTATATAAATCTCCTGCTAAGAGTCTAGTACTAATACTTGTTACATGTATTTTTCTAGATTCTAGGTTCCTTATAAAAAGCATTTAATTGTGAACCTAGACGCACTTATTAAAGTTAACATTTTCAATAATTTCACGAACCCTTCGACTGAGTTATTAAAATACCTGAGCATTGAGTGTTCCTTTGTAATAGTTCAAAAGGGTCCGATTTGAACTTACAACCTTACGGTACCTTTAACCCTTCACCTACTATTGTAGTTCAGTCATTAACTTGACTTTGTCGAGTTTATGGCGTCTTAGTTTATTGTAAACTCATTATCATACAACATGGAACAAAAAAAAATAAAAAACATAGATTTTTTTTTAAATAAGCAACGGGAGTATTAATTAATACGGTAACCTATAATTTATTGTAAACACCTCTTACTATTAGTAAATATTTACCGCCTCAATTTATTATAACTATGCATTTTTTCCGTAATAATTTTCTAAAAATTTTTTGAAAGGAAAATAATGTGCATAATGTCGATTAAGTCCTTCTTAAGATAGAGCAAGTAAAATGGACAATATTTATAGATCCAATTCAATTCAACTGTATACTATTCCTAAAAGGATATGAAATTAAAAAAAAAATTATAATTTTGAATATACAACCTATACACGTTCATTAGATGTAAATATTATTATGTTCTTGTTTAATTAAATTCTAATAAGAATTTTAAAATTAAAAAAATGTAAAATTTACACATTTATTTACAAATATTATACCTAAGTACCTATATAATTTTTTTACAGAAATTCGTGAATATAGTCCTGACGCGTCATTTAATTGTATCAGTTGCAAAATTATGTAAGTATTTCATTTATCTCAACGCTAAAAACGTGCTATTTCACAGTAACAATAGAAAAATCTCACATTAGCTCTCAACTGCATTACCTACTAGATTATAACATGTTAATCGATACTGTTTAGAACTAATTACTACAGTAATGCCACCCATTAAAATTCCCATGTAATAGATAATAGTTAAAAACACATGTCTTCACCTTTACACAAATCTTACGCAAATCTTTAATACTTATTCATGACATAATTTGTAATTGTGTACGTAATTTGTTTATTGCAAAGTGTTTAAGTTTTTAAGTAATTTCGTATAAATAACTATTATTAGAAAATATTTCTAGTCTCAATAAATAGCTATTTAAATACTGAGGCTGGATTCAATCAACTTAAATTATGAATAAATTGAAAAACAAAAAAATCACTATTGTTTTCGATAATTATTTAAAAAAATATCTACATTTTGCAATGTTAAACTCCGCAAACAGAGGTATTTAACTTAACATCAACAGTTAAACTGAGAGGGCAATGACCTCCGGACACCATCTGTACGAGAGTTAACTAATTACAATGATTCTATAGCGAACTATTAAAATGAAACAAAAAACATTCATTTAATTGTAATAGTTACTTTTTTTCGTAAAAATTCCTTTATGTAAAACTTTTTTACCGATTTGTGTAAAAGAAAATGTGAAATTTAACATTTTACGCGTAAGTTTAAATAATTTTTGACCTTATAGTAACTTAAATACATATAAATTTTACGTACTTAAATACATTAAATGGTATAATTTTCATATAAATTTAGATAGATACTTGAATAACCAATACGTCACTTAGGAATTTTAAGATACAAAAATATGAATTATTTAATTTGTAAAAAATGTGCACATTAATTTAAAAAAATTGTTTTCATTTATTAAATATGTATTATAACTACCTAAAGTTATAAGTGTCAATCTTATGGGAGATTTATAGTATTTGTATAATTTTACATACATTATAAAAGTTTACTTCCTAACACCTAATTTAATATTTATCACTTTTTCGAGTTAAAAATTAGGGTGAAAGCACCAATTGTTATCTGAGTCCAGCAAAGAAAAATACGAAACGTCGGCAAGACACCGCCGCTTCTCGCGTTCTCAGCATCAATCTTTTGATCATTATGATTTATCGATCAAATGCAGTCAACACTATTACAGAGTTTTTATTTTCTAAAGAGAACACATTCTTGAATATAATTTGCAATTTTTTTAAATATTTTAATTATTTATTGCTTTTCAGTTTAATCGTAAAAAAATATAATTTAACGATGTAAATTATCTTGATAATTTATACTGCCTAACTGAACTGTTTATAAGTTACATCTTCCTAAAATAATTGATAGAAAACGTCAAGGTCGAAATTCAATTCTCTTTGGCCTACTGATTTCTAAGATTTTTGTTGATTTGCAACACTGTTAAATCATCCGTGTTCTTATTGGACTATATTTTAATTCAGCACTTAACTTTTTTCAATCAGTACGAGACCTACCTCAATAAAAACCAAATTCCCTAAAGTTTTTGAAATTATCAACAAAACACTAACTTTAACACTTACATGTATTCTGAGATGAGATGTTTGAAATCACAATATTTCTAATGTACGTCCGCATAACACTAAGTCAAAATATTTCACAACAACTGTTTTTCTTTGCAATAGTTTTTCAGGAACACAAGCACTTGTAACAAATAATGTTACTAATTAATAAAAGTATAACACATAGTCAGTTACGCCCAAAAATAATTTCTGAAGTCTGAGCGAAAACAAAACAAAAACATGACACAATGTACACAAAACTCAAGTTCACAAATGGCCGAGTTGATGAAGAAAAAATATAAATAAATAAAAAAATAACTGTACTAGTATTGACAGTTTATTATCACAATCGATTATCGGATGAACGGTTTCGATCCGATTAATAATTATTACGTAAGGTGATTGTGCACGGAGCGCGGCGTGTCGGCGGGCGCGCGTGCTTGTCGCGACACACGACTGCAGTGCGATCCTTCGGACGAGGCCCCACCAGCACTACGCGCATCTGAGGCTCACTCCTTGGTGCGGCCCCGCCCAGTGGGACGCCACTCGGCAGCTAAGATGACCGTCTCCCTCTTTATCGCTCCTCACTCGTTTTGCGCTTGTGGTCCCTCTCGCGCGCGGCGACAGTGGGGCGCGCCAATAGGATCGGTTCGGTGGATCGAGTCGAGACGATGAATCGAGATGTGTACTTAGGTATCACTGCACAAGTCCTTTTGTTGTAGTCGATAATAGGATGCGCTTTTTTTGCGACGCGATCGACTGCCCGCTTCTTGGACGCGCCCGGTGGCTGCTGGCTGCGTGTGTTGCCATTCATTTGTTTACATTTCCTCTTGTTTCCAATTGTAACCACAACAAACATGGAAACTTACCTGTGTTAAATTGTATGCTATGACACTCATGAATTTAACAAAACAATCTTTACTAAATAAAATCATAAATGTTAGATACTTTACATTTAAGTGAATCACGTTGACAAATTTTATTTGAAATTTCATTTATTAGGTATGAGACACATTTATTCAATTTTGGAAACATTAATCTGTAGATTTCTTTTTTGGAATTTATAAAGGGATACGTTATCGGAAATCACCTTGAAATAATAGAAAGTGCAGCTCAGTGTAAGGGCAAGACGCGTAGGGTGATCGTCTCAGTTGTCGGCAGGGGTGGCTGAACTCGGTAGGGCGCAGATGTAGGTCAGTTTTTGTTTCGCGCCACCCGAAATTCGGTTACTAGGTTCGTTCGTGTTACGTTTGGGTATTAATCCTTAACGAAGCTGATTATTGAAGTTTTTACCTCACTTTTTGGGTAATGATCAAAAAAATATTTCATTAAGCTGTCATGAAAGGAATTGTTGCTTGATTTTATCGCGGGTGTAAACTACCGCTTAAAGTTAAGTTAGCTAAGTTGGCTTTATATTGTTATAAGCATTCCTAATTAGGTGGAAACTTGGTTCCGTAGGTACCAACTGTACTTAGGCAGTTATCTTCTAAGAACGGAATATTATGAATAAATGTTGGTACCAATAAGATAGGTACATATCTATAAGTAAGAATTAGATATACCTAATTAGCTAAGGCATTTTCGCAGGATATAGGCAATAAATAAAAAACCTATCCTGTAGGTACATAAGTTTTACTTTGATTAGGTTTCTTACTTTCTTTCATTTGTTGAAATTCATGCACAAAATCCACTGCGTCATTATGTAAATCGACGTTATTATGTCACAAAACTTAATTCACTCAATATCGGAACTCCTTGGTACATGAGACTATTAGAAGTATTCACACAAACAAGAACAAGTCATCAAATTCACTACTAACATTTTCCCAGTTAAGTTACACGCCTCTCATCACTAGATGGCAGCAGGCGGCGCTTTTCACGATTTTCCTAACATTTTCCAAGGTGAAATTGAATGTGTCCTTGGATAATGGTGACCAAGATATAACCTTACTTATTAGAAGAGAGATACGAGATTTAAAGTGAGTAGCTAGTAGACCTCACTACACTTACTACGAAATAAACGAATGTAAGATGAAATACGAGAAAGTAATTATGAATTTTCTCTTCTTTATCTTAGTAATATGGGTAATAATATATTGTAGTCTCTTATATATTATAGTACAGTATGTATTTATTTATGTATATATTATTATAATGCACCTTTACTTTGTTTTTATTGCTCTGCACACACGTTGCCTTGTCACCTTAACATCTCCTCTCTGGCCCGCTGGAAGAGATTCCTTTAGGAATAAGTAGTACCCTTGTACTAACTGCTCACTGTTCTCTTTGTATTCTTCTTATTGTTTTATGTTTCTCTGTGTGTTATACATTAATAAATAAATATGATACATATATTTGTGATGAGTTGTTTTAGTGATAAACTTAAATGCACTGCAAAAACATTTATGGCTCGTCAATTTATAAGTATCAGAAAAACATTTGTTTAACAATAATAATAACCGAATAGAAATAATTCCAAAAAATACACTTTAATAGTGTATTGTATTTTGTCCTTCAAATACCTAAAAAAAGATATTTAATGTACAAAAAATATGATTGGCATCTAAATATTTAATACGACAATTTTGTCTGTCCTTCCGTCACGTTTTTCAATTTACATACATTTGCATGAAATATTAAAATAATCTCTTTTTTTTTTATTTTTTTTTTAATAATTTGAGGCGATACAAAGTTCGCTGGGATAACTAGTATATCTAACACAGCAAACCTCCTAAGTCTTAGGGCAATGCGACTTGTATAGATTAGGTTAGTTTAGTATTTTTAAATAAATAGCTATGCGTCACGAACTTAAATTGCTGCAAAAATTAAGAAATTTTGAGGTATTTTTTTTTAATTCCGCGAGACCGCGGCCACTCCCATGTCCATTGCTGTGGGCATCTCTGGTGACACTAGAAGGTATTGCCAGTGGCGCCCGGCAATTATTTGTTAGGCAATAAGTATTTTTACTTAGGAAAGGGATTTTTTAGTACAAAACGAAGGTTTTTGATTAACAGTTGAATAATAACTATTGTTTTATAGGATTAAAAAATAAAAAATACGTTTTGGTTTAAAAAAGCGGACATTATTGGGCGACTGTACCTAACTGTGTTCATGTTTGCTCGACTTATACTCGTATTAAGTTTGTGACTGAATTTGTATTGAACTTTTTATTAAGATTACTATTATGCGATGGAAAGAGACCGGACGATATGTCGTTGCTACCGTGGAAGATGGGAAGGCCTTTGGTGTGGGACGCTACATGCGTTGACACCTTAGCACCTTCACACCTTCCAAGCACATCCGGATGTGCCGGCGCTGCTGCTGCATCGGCTGAAGGCCTTAAACGGCGTAAATATGCTAACCTAGCAGGTGATTACATATTTGAGCCGTTTGGGGTTGAGACACTGGGGTCATGGGGTCCGAGTGCTCGCCGCCGCGTATAGAGACATTGCTAAACGCCTAATCGATGCTTCTCAGGACCAGAAGGCTGGCTAATTTCTGGCCCAAAGAATAAGTATCGCCATCCAACGTGGCAACACAACCAGCATTCTGGGAACCTTCCCAGTCGGCAATGACGCGGAGAATTTTTTAAACGATATTTTGTAATGCAAATATTTTTAGTCTATAATTATGTTTATTTTGTATATTGTAATTCTTATTGTAAATATATATATGTCATATACTTATAAGTTGACATAGAATCAGAAACAAGAAAAGAGGATTTATTTTATTTATATTTCAAACTAGCAGACGCTCGTGGCTTCCCCCGCGTGAACAAATCCTGAGATATAAAGTGTCGGGATAGAAACGGTGAGTGTTCTGAAGAGCTATTCAACCTGATCCCACCCTCTCCCTTCCGATCCCGAACAACGCGTGCCGGGCAGAGATGTCACTCTCATACCGTGGCAACCGTCTTCGCGAGAACCGAGCGTTTTAAACGTTCGTTTCTCTGCCGAAAGATAGTGGCTTGGAACGCCCTGCCTGCGCACGTGTTTCCTCCAACATAATTATAACCCTGGGTTCTTTAAGCGAAGCGTGAAGAGGCACATTACTGGGTCGTCAAGTAGAGGGTCACTCTCTATAGTATTCCTGTGTACTATGAGAGTCGCCCGCAAACGCCATAGCTTACCATCAGGCGGGTGGCGTCAATTTGTCGACCTAAATATAAAAAAAAGAAAGCCTATGTTGTACCTGATTACATCAACTTTCTGCCAGTAAAAGGCCCGTTAAAATCGGTCCAGCCGTTTCAAAGATTAGCCTAAACAAACACAGACAGACAGACAAACACTAAAAAATTGTTTTATATGGGTCCTGTATATAACTTCATTTGCATTTAATGAAAAATATAGGATAGGAGATAGGGCTGTCTAGCAGCTTTGACGACGCTGGCATTTCTTAGCTGTTAAGAGATGTCATAGGCTTACTTTGTCACTTTAGCTACATTAGTGATTAGGTATTGGGACGACTTCGATTTTTGCTGAGCGCGTGGTTGTGGCTTTTTAGGTTACCTCTGGTGCTCCGCAAAAATCGGGTTCCCAGACACTCACATACCGAACAACGTTTCTTGTCCTGCACCTGGAGCTAGTTAGGAATAACTAGTTCTTCTGTGCGGGACTATCGACTAATCAAGCATTACCTTGACATTGGCGAAATCATCGATGAACATAGATGGAGTCACGTTTTTAAAAAAAGAAAAAGAAGATGGTTGTTGTAAATTCAGTAACTATTACCTACACAAGAATGTTGTTACACAACTTACTGTTGGAGTTGGAATTGTACGGATGGGATGAGCATGGTTTACGCTATGTACATAACTCACCGCCGGGCGCCACTGGAAATACGTTCTGCTTGTAACCAGAGACGCCATAGGTTATGTGTCCTTAGGATTCTTTACGCCCCTACTTACCTACTTATAGGTACAGGGCGAGAGTATTCGGACGCGAACTGCAAAGATAATTTAGTGGTATGTAACATAAGATCTCTAGGCTGTGGGAATTTTGGTTTGTGTTACAGAGTTGTTTAAAATATTCTATAGTGCCTGGCATTGGCAATAGGCATACCCCTAATTACTTGGGACCGAGAAAATTACTAGCAAAGTGTGGGCGTGTAATACACCTCTGGCTTTAGGGATATAGGCATGACATATGTCTGTATGTCTACTAGTGTCTACATAATACAGAGCGAAAGTCAAATCGAGAGCAATTTTTTTTGTCTGTTTTCGTCCTCTTTCTTCTTCTTCTTCACCATTTTCGTCACTAGGCACAAAACAGTGTACCTTACCTTAACAGCCTAAACACTGGCACTGACTTTATAATTTTTCATCAAGTGGTATCTAAGTAAGTCATTATATTTTTTTTTAATTACATCAAAAATTAGGAATTAAACTTGATGAAAATAGTGACAAAATAATTGTATTGCGCGGGAGTCGATCGTGTGAACGTAATTATGTACAGTGAGATCACAGTGCCGTAGAAGAATTAACAAGAAAACTAGGTAGAGTTCGCGAGGTGCAAGCTGAGCTTTGCATTTGTGTGAGTGCACGTACGTGACCGTATATGTGACGTGAACGTATACACACACATGTGTTGTACACACAGAGAATTTACTCTACTTTTCGTGATCACTCACACAAATGTAAAGCTCAGCTTACACCTCGCGAACTATACTGCTGTACAGAAGGAATATAACGCTGAATTGGGCGTTATCCCGCATTTTTCAGGTATTCATCAGGTAAGTACAGTTGGATATTCAATATCCATTGATCAAAAAAGCGGTTCAAAGTGCAGGTAAAGTAAAACAAGACTAAACACAATAACTATTTCTTGATAACTTTTAATAATAACATTATCTACAACATAAACCCAACATGGACGGTTATTTGTTTATCAGAACGAAAGTCGTAAAATACTAGTGTGGGAATTTGGATGTATTTTACTAAGAAATATAAACTTGAACTTAGAATTGCTTACTAATATTATAAAACTGAAGACTGTATGAGCCTGATTATCAGAGAAGGCTACATGATATTACGCTAAGATTCTAATTGATGTCCTGTGCCTATTGCATGAAGCATCAATGTTTATCCCCGAGCTTGCGTTGCTTGGGGTCATTCCCCATTTTCCCCACCATATTTTTCCCCACTGACAAATGGGATTTTAGAAATGTGTGATTATAAATGGGGATAAATAAATTCCTCCAGTAGTGGCGGTGTAAGAGCTGAACTAAATAGTGATGACAATTTGAACTGATCTTATAATTACATGTTTGAATTCCGCAACGACTATTTAAACTAGTGTGAATAAACTGAAGCTTATTATATTATCAAGTGAGTCACAAATTAAACGTTGTCTAGCTGATGATACGTCAGCCACATTGTAATAAAGATGTCCTGTCTAGCAAACGAGTGAGTCATTCTCATACAGACACATTGGTTTGGTCAACGAGTGTATTATGATATGAAATATGAAGATGGAGATTAGTCTACATAGGTACGTGTAGACCTAGGTACCTTATTTGTTCTCCACAAGTCCACACTGAGAGTGCAGGCTTTGCGTGCGGGTGGGACTCTCCTACTAGAGCCAACCAATCTTCTCCATGAATGCCATAAGACACCGTTTGTGCAGCCGACAACTTGTGCAGAACCTCAGAGATGGAGTCTGCAGTACCAAAATATGTAACTCTGTAGATATTGATCTCGTTGCAATGTAGGAGTAGATGGTCTTCCGACTTATCCTATGCCATGCAAATCGTGCAAAGATAAATAATAATAAATAAATAAATATTTTTGTAACATTCTCACACAATGTCATCTAGCCCAAACTTAGCTATGGGATCTAGACAACTGATTAACACCCAAACTCCTAAGCAAACATTTGCGGATGATACAAATATTTGAGTCGACCCGGGAATCGAACCCGAGACTCCAGAGTCGAAAGCTGATGCACTACCGACCACGCCACCGACAGTCTCAATGAGTGTCTCTAACACCAATCCTCTACGTCATAATAAACTGAAATTGTACGTGTAACATGTAACACGCTTGAAGTTTTTTAAAACTGAAGGAACGTATGCGTTTGAATATTCTGTGCCTATCATTATGGAGAATTACATTGTTAAAGGGTGAACATAACCATGGCGTCCCAGGCTCTGGGAACTACCTGTACTTAGCCAAAGTTCCCAGAAACGACAAGAGGCAGCTTTCGATATATTTCAAGTAGGTATGTTTACTTATAGGCAAATAACACAACACTGTCGGCCATTTTGCGTTAGTAATCAAAGATTGTTGGAACTTTTGTGGTCGTATCAAAATTATTCTTATTTTTTTAAATGTACACAAGAACCTTTATTTTTTTAAAATATGAGGTTGTATAAAACGGTTGCCTCTACCTGCAAATCCAACATTTTTAAACAAACTTATTTGCTTTTTAAGAATACAATCAACCCTTAAATACTGGCGACTAAGACGACGCACAATGGGCTCAATGTAAACATTGCGTTGGGGTGTCTCTCCGATATTAAAAACATCTGTTCCGATCCCTCCGATACCCTCCGAAAGGGTTAAGGTGTGCTAGTATGGACATGACTTTGAATAGTGTCAGCCTTAGGTATTGCATGGAAAGGTACTTATATGATGCTGTGAAAGTATGTGGTGTCAGCAAAAGGAAAAAAGGATGTATGGTCAAAAGAATGAGTGTAGAGGCACAAATGGTTGTAGCGGGCAAGAAGAAAGCGTGGCTGGACTGGTTGGCA
The DNA here is from genome assembly GCA_963556515.1 of Nudaria mundana. Taxonomy (NCBI): domain Eukaryota; kingdom Metazoa; phylum Arthropoda; class Insecta; order Lepidoptera; family Erebidae; genus Nudaria; species Nudaria mundana. The sequence continues at coordinate 1,563,042 of OY748307.1, forward strand.
ATCAAAGCCAATCACAGAATGAATAAGGCGACAGAGGAGGATGTCTCAATAGCAAAAGAGGAATACAAGAAGCGTAAAAGAGAAGTAAAGAAGGTGATAGCTAAAGAGAAAGAGAATGAAAGGGATGAATTTGATAGGAGGTTATCTGACAACTTCCAGGAAAATGTTAAACTTTTCTGGAAGTCTATAAGAACAGCCAGGGGCACTATCCAATCCTCGCAACTGGACAAAGTCAGAAACCACGATGGAAGCTCTCTGATTGGGGAAGAAAGTGTTTTAAAGAGATGGAAGGAATATTTTGAAAGTCTGTTTGAGAAAGAGGATGCGCAAGTGGAATCTCGTATAGAGGACAAGAATAAAAGTGGGAATGAAGAGGAGAATGAAATAAGTGTGAAAGAGATTATGGATGCACTGAATGGCATGAAAGCTGGAAAGGCAGCAGGATATGACAGGATCTCGACCGAGATGCTGAAAGCAGCACAAGGCGTAGTATCAAGTCAGCTGTACCGCCTTTTTAACCTTTGTTGGAGAAGCGGTAGTGTACCAGGAGACTGGTGCAAAGCCGTCATTGTGCCGCTGTACAAAGGGAAAGGGTCACAGCGAGACTGCAAAAACTACCGCGGGATAAGTCTGCTCAGCGTCGTCGGCAAGTTATATGCAAGGGTTCTGATTACTAGATTGACGAATGACACTGATGACAAAATGTGGGATGTGCAAGCTGGATTTAGGAAAGGAAGAGGATGCATGGATCAGGTCTTCTCTTTACGCAGCATTGCCGAAAAGTTCCTGGCAAAAAGACAAAAGGTCTACTGCGCTTTTGTAGACTTAGAGAAGGCCTATGATAGAGTGGTGAGGAGCGAATTGTGGTCAGCGCTGTCCATGTATGGAGTAAGCAGCAATCTAATACGAGCACTGCAATCACTTTATGAGGGTTCCAGTGCTTGTGTCCGCATAAACGGGACTTACACGGACTGGTTCGGTATCGAACGAGGCGTCAGGCAGGGCTGTGTAGCGTCACCAATGCTGTTTAACCTATACATGGATAACTGTCTGAAAGATCTGAAAGCGAGTGTGTGTGGTTTAAGAATGGATGAATTGACCATCAAGTGCCTCTTATATGCTGATGACCAGGTAATACTTGCGTCATCGGCGGAGGAGTTGCAGGTGATGGTTGATATTTTGAATGACTCTTTGAAAAGGAAGGAAATGAAAGTGAACGCAAGTAAGACGAAAGTAATGGTATTTGAACGAGACGAAAGCATGTCGAACTGTGCGATTGTTATTGAAGGAGAAAGAGTGGAGCAAGTGAAAGAGTTTGTGTATTTAGGGTCTAAGTTTACAAGGGATGGAAGATGTGACGACGACATTGAAAGAAGAGTTATGGCAGGAAATCAAGTGAATGGGGCTCTGCATAACTTTATGAACAGTCAGAAGATTTCCCGGAGGGCTAGGCTGGCTGTTCATAGAGGAGTGCTGGTCCCTACACTTATGTATGGAAGTGAATGTTGGGTTTGGCAGAAGAAGCATGAAAGTAAAATAAATGCAGTGGAAATGAGAAGTTTGAGAAGTATGACTGGGGTGACATTGGTTGAGAAAGTGAGGAACAGTGAGATACGAGAACTTTGCGGTGTATCAGAAGATGTAGTGAGTAAGATAGAAAAAGGGATGCTTAGATGGTTCGGGCACGTAGAAAGGATGGATGAAAGAAGATTGACGAAACAGATACATAAGGCGGGTGTGAATGGACAGGCAGGTAAGGGTCGACCTAGGCGAACGTACTTCGACCAAATCGGAGATGTTTTGAACAAAGGCCAGGTCAAGAGCACCCAGAACCGGAGAGCGTGCATGAAGATAGTTATGAAAGTGGAAGAAGCGAAAGAAGTATGCCAGGACCGTAGCAAGTGGAATTCCATAGTCTCTGCCTACCCCAATGGGAAAGAGGCGTGACCATATGTATGTATGTATGTATGTATTTGTATAGCACTATGGTTAGTCCTATACAAAGTGCACACAACCGTTTATACAATACAAATCAACTTTAGACAGTTTCGAAAAGGTTTCGATTTTGTAAGCATCGACAGAGTGCATTGTACAGAACATAGTATAAATTATTATTGTTAGACTCTGTCTTAGCACGTTTTAGAAATATTTCATTTACAAATAAGGCAATGAAAATGCATTTATTATTTGGATAAGATATCGATAATAAAAATTAAATTATGCTTACAAGTGTTTTGTAAAAGGAGTCATATCCATCATAAGATTTCGTCCAAAATCGAAAAGCGAACGCCAAATAGCAGAAAAAAGCAACAAAAAATCCCTTCTTATGCAAATAATTTCTTCGAATTTACGTTTGATTTTAGTCGGCCCGTCGCGTCCCGGTGTTACGTTATTAATTATTAATTTCCAAGTGATTTATTACCATTTTTCCTTACGACGATTTTCATAAAAAAAGTTCTATAAAAGCTAATTTTTTTATAGCATAGCATTGAAAGGGTTTCGAATGTTTCTACAATTTTTTGTCGTTCAATAGAATTAATTAACGTGAAAGAAAATCGAGGTTTTTGAAGTGTAAATTGTCCTTTTGTTTTTATATTTCTGTAATCAGGATTCGGAATTGGGTTCGTTTGGAGTTCATAAAGGATTACAACTGAACTGAGATACCCCTACTTCTTTTTGAATAATTGGAATTTTGGAATAATATTGAATCTATTTTTCTTCTAGTTCTAAGTCGCTTTCTATCATAATTTGACAACTACAGCAGTTTTGTCCAGTCTCTATTCAACTATTTTCTTCCTACTATTTTTTTGGAGTTTACTCCTTAAGAATCGATTTTCATATATAAGGCGCCCGGTATGAGAAAAATCCGAGGGGTAAAACCTACTAACAAGTAACGAAAATCGTGTCACGTTTTTGGTGCGCACCTCTAGTGCGCAACTTTCTAATTTGTTATGGTTAGATACTCGTACTTAAGGAGTAAACTCCAGTCGTGCGTCGGAGCTGACACACACACTTTTTTTCCTTATATATTTCAAAGAATTAATTTCGTTCAGTTTAGGCACATAAAGAGCACATTGAATTATGAAAGTTTTACAATTTCATGTCAAGCAATATTATAAAAATATTAAATTAAGTTCTTACATTAATAAACCATTTGAAAATGATTATTATATTTATTTCCAAATCATAATAAAGGCTAAAGATCATATATCATGTTTGTATAAGTACGTTTATCAGTTTTCTAGATACCATAGCACAAGCTATTAGCTAGATGAACATTGTGTGCGAATGTACCTATAAATAAAATAAAAAAACCATCAAGGCTTCTATCGTAAGGGAATCACAAACACGACTGCACTGAATTTGATAAACTTAGAAAAGAGATCCGAGATTAATAATCTTATCAGGTAAATAGGAAAATTTTCTCGTCCAACTGAAACTAGGAGTTACTTATTAAAGTAGGTACCAAGCGAAATGGGAATCTAGTAGTCTATTAGATTTATGCACTAGACTAGTATTTAACACAATCTAAACCAGTCAATTCCTAATGAACTAGTTGAAGTTGAACTTTTTGAACAATATTGTAACTCTTACATAATAAAACGTTGCACACCGTAACACAGTAACAAGATACGGGAAGCAACAGACAATAAGGAGAACGTTCAATCCGAACCGAACCTGGGACAAACCAGTTGCTATTCACCGTCACCCTGCGATGACAATGACTGTCCACGTGCGTGCCACAATAGACACCCACTGTACTACCATTTGAATTCTGTAGCCTGAGTTATAAGATACAGCGGAAAAAAATTTGCCTGCTCAAAGAATCAATCAAAGAATCAATTTCGTTTATTCAGTTTAGGCACATAAAGAGCACATATGAATGTGTCAAAATTTTACAATTTTATGTCAAGCAATATTATAAAAATACTAAATTAAGATGCTCTCCCTTCAGTCAGGCCTATGTCACTCGCCTAACAATCGCAAAAAATACGTGATGTCAGCTACAACTTGAAGTTGTAAGTCAGTAGGGGTTGTCTCTTGTTTGTGACACGGCATTGACCATAGAGTTGATATTGAGGCATTAACGTCATAATTATTGGTTAAATTATGCTGGTATATATTTTACTTTACTGACAACCCTAACGTTCGAATGATGTTCTCTCTAAACAAAAGAATGTGCTTTAATTAACGTCGGAGTGCAAGTTCTGTATGTAAGTACTATTCTCTATTCTGTGCTTCAGTGGTGATTCATATACTAGGCATTTTCTTGGTCTCTTTCATAGATGTATTAGTAAAAATATATATTTTTATATAGTAGATCTCGTCTAAAAGTTATACTACCTTTTCCTGGGTATATTGTCACACGTTCCTCTGTTAGTTAGCAGCTGCTGACGACGGTAACTTCTAGTAAGATATAATTAGGAGATGAGTAGGAGTTGTATACACACTTTAATATTTAATTTTATCCTCCATACAGGATATTGCAATAAGATGTAAAGGTAGGTTTAATATTTTTAAACCTAGTCTGATAGTCCGAGACGTACAGGACTTTAACTGGCTGTGCCATAGCGGCTGGCACGTAAGATTTCGTTGCCTTTAATCAACATTTCTTCGCAAGGCAACGGGTTCCAATTTTTTTTTTCATTACAATATAGCTGCTACTTTTTATTAAATTCATTCGGCCATTTTGGGCATAACCCATTATATGTGTGCCCGGTGACGGCAATAGGCTTGCTGCCTAATACGTGGGACTAAAAACACTGGCAAATTGTGGGTGTGTAATTCACCTCTGCCTACCCCTTTGGGGATATAGGCGTGATAGGTGTGTGTTAATATTGTTATAAGATAATATTATTTTATGGTTTTTTATGACAGGTGAATTAAATAATTCGGTTTCTGCATGGTCGTGCCTAAACGTAGAGGCATCATTATCGAGCGCTAGAAATGCCTGATGGCGGTTTTCTATTGAACCACTTAACTATTTAAAACCGGTATATCTTATGCCTTAAGTCCTATTACATATCAAAGCAGCCCCGGCTTCTGTTATAAGAATTGTGAACATTAATTATGCATGAGAACTAAGCTCTTTATTACTGTACTACAAGATACATAATGTTTATGTTAATTTTGTGGTTATAACTTAATCTATTTGAGTATGAGTGATATAACTACTCTAGACAGATATTTCCTATATTACCTATCTCTTTTTGTACAGTTTTGCTAGCAGTTTATAGAGATCTAGACTACAGGCAGGCCCATGTCACTCGCCTAACAACAGCAAAAAAATATGTGACGTCAGCGACAACTTGAAGTTGTAAATCAGTAAGGGTTGTCTCTTGTTTGTGATATTGTGTGTTTGTGATGATAGTGACGTTAATGCCTCAATATCAACTCTATGGTCAATGCCGTGTCAAATTACTTTTACTGTGCTGTGTCAAATAAAATTACTTTCCTGACAACCCTACCGTTCGAATCATGTTCTCTGTAAACAAAAGAACGTGCTTTAATTAATGTCGGAGTGCAAGTTCTGTATGTAAAAACTATTCCCTATTCTGTGCTACAAGTAGCTTATTTCACCTATCACTCTTATAGGTTGTTCTTACTTTTTGGAATAATAATGGTCGCCCTGTGGTCGAACAGTAGACCGAAGTAGCGAACCGAAGTAAGAGTACCGAAGTACCGAAAAAAGTACCGAAGTAAGCGAAGCGTGAAGAGGCACATTACTGGGTCGTCAAGTTGAGGGCCACTCTCTATAGTATTCCTGTGGACTGTGAGAGTCGCCCACAATTGCCAGACGTCGCCTCAGCTTATCATCAGGCGGGTGGCGTCAATTTGTCGACCTAAATATAAAAAAAAAAAAAAAAAAAAGACCTCGCGAACATTAAAAGCATTATTTGAGCTTTTTTGTCCCAATTTTCCCCCAATCCAAAAAAACTCAACATGAAAAATTGTATTACATCAAGGAACACTTGTGCCAAGTTTCGTGATGATCGGATAAAAACTGTGGCTGCTAGCCCGGAACACACAGACAGACGGACGAAAGCAAAAAGCAAAATTGCTCAATCTCGAAAGACGCTTCGATCTCTCGGTCAATAAAACACGAACGAAACGAGATATCATTTGATAAAAAGCTATTTTTGTGACCTTTTAACTTCAAATTTTAATAGACGCGGCAACCCTACCATCGTGTAGGGTACCCTCCAAATATAAGTCTACAGCCAGTTTCTTAAAAGTCAGAGATTTTTATTAATTTCACAACTTAGCCTATTAATTTACAAACATTAATCGTAGTGCATATAGCCCAATATCTTTACCGTTCAAATATTTAAGAAGTTAGTTCACTTCTACAATACTTAAAAAAAAAACAAAACCTCTTTGCCTTTTCCTTCCATGTGTGGTAACGGAAGAGTTTTAGAGGTAGAGCGTTTGCGAACTAGAACCTAACAATAAAACTCAGGGCCACGCTTTTCCAATTGCCAGTATTTATAATCATTCTATCACTCATGCGAGTGTGATTCCAACCCAGCAGTTTTTACAATCCTCACGTACATATCACGCCTATATCCCCGAAGGGGTAGGCAGAGGTGCATTACACACCCACAATTTGCCAGTATTTTTAGTCCCACGTAATAGGGGGCAAGCCTATTGCCGTCACCGGGCACACATATAATGGGTTATGTCCAAAATGGCCGAATGAATTTAATAAAAAGTAGCAGCAATATATAATTTTGAAAAAAAAATTGTGCCTTGTGATGAAATGTTGATGAAAGGCAACTAAATCTTACGTGCCAGCCGCTATGGTACAGCCAGTTAAAGTCCTGGGTGTCTCGGACTATTTTACATTTTTACAATCAGACATTAGTACAATCCTACGGTGACATATTGTTACACATTATATATAATTCAAATAAGAAACTTGTAGAACAAGTGGTGTGCCCCCATAAAGCTCCCCGACTCCATAAACCATCGAGATCATTCACCGCTGACTCATTGTTTCAAACCATCATTAATTAATCAACATTATTATATTCTTCAAAAATTGCCCTCGAATTGATGTTTCCATGTGAAATGAGTTTGATGTAGACTTAATAATGTAATAGAGGTATCATGAACATAATCACGCCTATTTGGAGGTGCTTTAATATGGGGCAAGCCTTTTGCCATTACCGGGCATTTTCTACAATATGCAATCCACAACAATTTTTGTAACATGAATGTAAATTCCAACTACCAGGGCTGACGTTATCCGAGTACCTGGCCTTGGACCGCAGAATAAAAAAAAATAAAGAAAGGGGCTGGTGTTAGACACTGTGTCTACTGACTGAGCTCATTCAACGGCATTTTAGGTAATTTATTATAATTAAAATTAGTTTACTGATTTTATTTTTGTTTATACTGTCATATGAGTGGTAAGAATATTCACTGAAATCAATACAACATTTTTTCTATTAAAGATAACTACAGTTTCTTTTTGGATTCCTATAGAACTGATACCTATTTATTTTTCATGAAGTTTTATAGGAGTAAAGCTGTTCAAGGTAGTAGCTCCCAAAATCAGTATTAACATTATCAACGAAAACTTTTCGTGTCTGTTACTTTCGATTGTGTGTATGTAAAAAATGCGTAAGATAAGTCATTTTTTAAATAGTTTAGTTCTTAGCATGTTAAACGTCTTGTATTTACGTCAAAATAATAAATAAACATGTTAGGACAATTCACACAACGCCATCTAGTCTCAAACTAAGCAAAGCTTGTGATTTGAGTACTAGATAAACTGATATAAATACTTATATACATTTTTTTTGTAAATACATACATATTATACATAGGAAACACCCAGAATTCAGCACAAATGTTTGCGTAATCACACAAAGTTTGTCCCAACCGGGAATCGAACCCGATACTCCGGTGTCGAAAGCGGATGCACTACCGACGACGCCACCGAAGCTGTCGCAAATCAATTACTAATTCCATAATATTTTTAAAAACAATACTGTATTGACTGCCTAATAAACTGTGCCAGATCTAAACATTATAAGCTCTATATTTTAATGGCGTCATTTGAACAATTAAAATTTGATGATGCGGGCGCTCTGTATTGTCGCCTATACTTACAACTTACAACTCCTACCACGGTGTCGCCAACAGGTCACTTGTGTTACACTTGGAGAAATTTGGGGAAGTCGAGGGAATAATAGATGGATATTCATGCAATAAAGAATTTGTGAATATAATGGCTACAAGGACAATATAGTTTTATTTTGCATTGTTTTTATTGATGTTTTAATGAAATTGTCTATAATAGATTGTTGTTGTGGTTGTCTTAGAATTCTTTTATAATTTGTTGTTTAGTATTTATTGTAATAATATTGATATACACCGTGAAAGAAATACTGTTTAAAAAAAATTGGACTCAGTTTCGATAAAAGAACCGACTGGAAGTATTACTTTAAAAAACCAAACCAATTTTTTTTATTCTTAGTAGTTTATTTTTTAAATTCCATAGCTCTGGATAGTACTAGGAAGATTTTTTAAGGCAGTGAGCTACCACGAGTACTCATTTGATGTCTATAGTCCGGCAAGCTCGTGCGCGACCGTCCTGCGGGGTGACAGACGGTGGCGGGGACGAGGTACTAAAGATGTCAGCGGGTAGCGGGTGGTGCAGCGGGGAAGGGAAACGCGTGCATCTGCACGTCAAATACGGCAGTCTCGGCCGCGCAGCCGAAGTGGCAACACGTGCTTGATATTCCGTACTACTTTGAGTTCGACGCACACGAGATTAAGATCTCAGAATGAGTAAGGCTATCTCAAGACAAGTTAAGGAAGTTGTACATAAAATGTACCAATTTTTTGTAAGGCGAAAATACTGCCGAGAGGTTAAGTCAATAATTTTCCTAGATGAAACCTACGTGAATAAAAATCACTTGACACAAAAATGCTGGCAGTCTAATACAGAACGCGGGGCTATGCAAAACATCGGTAAAGGACCTCGTATTGTAATTGTACACGCTGGCAGTCGCAATGACTTTGTACCTAATGCTTTATTGATGTTCAAATCGCATTCCAAGACCGGTGATTATCATAAACAACATTGATTATCATAACAAATTTTCGAAAGTGGATCGATGAAAAACTGATACCAAACATTCCTCCGAATTCTGTTATTGTAATGGACAACGCCGCTTACCATAGCACTCAGATCGATAAAAAACCTACAATGAGTACCCTGAAAAGCGAAATGCAGCAATGGTTGGAACGGCGAGGTGTTCAGTATGATAGCGCTATGCGTAAATGTGATCTAATGAAAATAATTAATGAGCAAAACACGGAGAAACAGTACAAAATTGATGAAATATTAAAGGAAAATGGACATATCGTGCTTCGCTTACCCCCATACCATCCGGATTTAAATCCAATTGAACTCGTGTGGGGGTACGTAAAAGGCGAGCTCGCAAGGACTTCCCTTGATTCGAACTTAGATAAAAAGTTAAAATATTTAGAATTGCTTTTTTCTAATTATTCGGTTGAACAGTGGCGCGATTGTGATAATCATGTCATAAAAAACGAGGACGAATATTATAATTCAGATCGAGTATTTGACGATGAAATAGACAGGTACGTTATTGTTTATTAACATAATCGATTATTATTGCTTTAACTTGGCAGAGTGCTCAAGCTATAATCTAGGAATCATGTCATTGTACGTGAAGTTGTTTATTATTTCTATAGTACATTTTTGTCTTTTTAGATTCATAGTTCAACTGGGTGAAAACGACGATGATGATGACGACGAAAGTTATGAAGAAGATCAAACAGAGAGTGAACATGAAAGTGATATGGAAATTGATTTATAATAAAATCATAATTTTAGTTTTCCTAATAATTTGTCCTCAAGTATAATAAAAAAAATGTAAACAATAAAAGTAGTTCTATCTTTTTATTTACTCCTATATTACGTCACAAGTAAGTACAACTTAACGCAAGATTTATCCTGGCAAACTTCTCTTCGTGTGTAGCCGTGTGCTAGAATGACGCGCTACCTCGTCCCCGCCACCGTCTGTCACCCCGCGGGACGGTCGCGCACGAAATTGTCGGACTAGGAGACTACATCAATTTTAAGATAGTTGTAAAAAATGTGTTTGTTTTTCAAAGTACTACTTCCATATTAATTATATATACTTCTATACTACTATTATAAAAAGGAAAGATTTGTATTTTTGTGTGTATGTTTGTAATGAATAAACTCAAAAACTACTGTGCCGATTTCAAAAATTCTTTCACCATTGGAAAGCTACATTCACCCTGAGTAACATAGGTAATGTATTCCCACGGGAACCGGGAACAAGTAAACTAAATCACGCGGGCGGAGCTGCGGCGATCAGCTAGTTTTATATAAGCGGGATTTTTTTTTACTGTTTTGGTACGGAACCCTTAGTGCGCGAGTCCAACTTGCACATGACCGGTTTTTTAAATAACAAAATCATTATACCAATAATTGAAATATTAATAAGTAGGTATTGAGTACAGAGTATCTAATATTCAGCTCATAGTCAACGTGTCTTTATATTACATTAACTGATCGCCGCAGCTCCGCCCGCGTGATTTAGTTTACTTGTTCCCGGTTCCCGTGGGAATACATTACCTATGTTACTCAGGGTGAATGTGACTTTCCAATGGTGAAAGAATTTTTGAAATCGGCACAGTAGTTTTTGAGTTTATTCATTACAAACATACACACAAAAATACAAATCTTTCCTCTTTATAATAGTAGGATAGACTACTAAACAAGGCAACAATACAACAAGCCACGACGCGGCGACGGTAAGGTGTTGAGTTGAGGTCCCAAGACGAGATTTTTTCTCATTATTGCAACAAAAAAGGGTTGATATAATTTATAATAATGTATTTGAATGAGACTAAAGACATCTGTCGAGGAAGGAAGTGATGAGAAGTGACAAAAAATGTATGAGGGTGTTTGATTTATAATTGAATTTAAATGTATTATACAGTAAAAGAAAGTATTTGTCAATTATATCCTAAAAATATTTACACTACAAAATATCGTTTAAAAAATCCTCCGCGTCATTGCCGACAGATTCCCAGAATGCTGACTATGAATGACGTTTATGTAGAAAATAATTGTAAGTTCAATGAAATCTATATATTTAATACGACAATTTGTCTGTCTGTCTGTCTGTCTGTCTGTCCGTCCGTCGCATTTTTCAATTTACATACATTTGCATGAAATATATATTATTATTATTTTTCTTTTGAGGCGATACAAAGTTCGTCGGGATAACTAGTAGACTTTATTATAATGTAGTCAAACATACTACATAAAATCAGGTCTTCTCACGAAGGGGTCGACAGAGGCTTTCATTACTCCCACATTTCGCCAGACACTTTCAGTCTCATTCCTACATAATAGAGGACTTTCCCTTAATGCGTGGGAGTTGGCACTCACAGTAACGGAGACAGCAACAGGCTCTTTTAGTGCTGTCTCCGGACACTATGGTTTATTGCCAGAACTGTATGCATGTGAGGATAACTGCCTGATAGCATGAAAATGTCGATAGGGCCTATAACCTCTTATGATTTAAATACACGAGAAAAGACCCAAAAACAGCTACTAAAATTTGCGGTGCCACAAAGTTTTCTGAAATGAAATCTCGACAAAACCTGACTACACAGAACCAGTCAAACAAACATGCAAACTCAATATATCGTTTGATTGAAATGACGAGTTCACGTATGCACACGTTTCGCAAAAGCGAGTGTAATCCGGCTGGGATCGACAACATACTTTCAGAGTTTTCGAAACGAAAATCTCTTATACAACAGTAATGTCCATCCGTCCGTGAACTACTTTACTTACGACTCAGCATGGTCCCAGACCTCTAAAATGAACTTGACCTCTGACCTCTAATCTCAAGGTCAAGGTCAAAACGAGGTCAAATCGAGAACGGTAATAGTTAGAGACTCAAGACCAGCTGCAATCAACTCAACATGGTCAAAGACCTCTAAAATGAACTTGACCTTTGACCTCTGATCTCAAGGTCAAGGTCAAAACGAGGTCAAATCGAGAACGGTAATAGTTAGAGACTCAAGACCAGCTGCAATCAACTCAGCATGGTCAAAGACCTTAAAGTGATGTTGAACTTTTTTTTTTTAGATTTTATGATTTATGATATTTTTAACTTGTTTCTTCCTGTAAGAGAAGTACGCTGGTTAGATCCTCAGATTACACTCGTTTTTGTGAAATACATAGAAATAACAAACAAAAAAAGCAAAATATCACTTAAAAACACGTTAAAAAACATAAATAATTTTCGGAATAAGAGCAAATAGAAATGGGATCGCTTGGGAACTTTCAATTAAAAACAATATTTCAAGATCGGTTCACCCAGTGCAAAGATATGACAGACAGACAGACACATATCACGCCTATATCCCGAAGGCGTAGGCAGAGGTGCATTACAAACCCACAATTTGCCAGTATTTTTGGTCCCACGTAATAGGGGGGCAAGCACACATATAATAGGTTATGTCCAAAATGGCCAAATTAATTTAATAAAAAGTAGCAGCTATATTGTAATTTTGAAAAAAATTGAAAACCATTGCCTTTCGAAGAAATTTATTTATTTATTTAATCTTTATGCACAAGAATATGTACAAAGGCGGACTTAATGCCAAAGGCATTCTCTACCAGCCAACCTTAGGGTGATGCAGAGAATCGACTGAGTAGGTGCGTATAAGGTACACTACTAAAAGACTTACTTACACAAATATATACCCAAATAAACTACACATAACATTAACAATAATATGAAACAGTTAACAATAATATGAAAATGTTGATGAAAGGCAACAAAATCTTACGGGCCAGCCGCTGTGGCACAGACAATTAAAGTCCTGGGTGTTGTAACGTTACGTCGTCCACGCGAAGATCACCCATACCCTGGTCTTCATCCTCTTCAGCGGAGTCTCCGGCCACTTCAGCATTTTCAGCCTCGGCTATCTCTATCTGCCTGGCCAGTTCTGCCTCGTCTGTTGCTGTCACTACTTTAGGCGCCATTTGTACGTTGAATACTCCACCCGAGACGATGATTGTCTCTTGGATTTTATCGATCGCGTCCTGCAGCGCTTTGAGACCGTCAGTCTTTTCAGGAGTTGCTGGGTCTGCTTCCTCCTGGTCCTAGGAATTCTGACCCCTCCAGGACCCAGGTTGTAACTGTAGACTAACCTTTGATGGTAGACAACTTAGATATTCCAAGGGTTAAACGTATTAGAAAACTGTGAGATGTTTCTCCAACTGTAGGCGGTGGTAGACTGTCTTGAAGAATGAAATGAATTCATAATAACACATCGGTAGAATGTTTTTGAATTTAAAAGTAAATGGATGAGATAAAGAATGGCATTGATGAGAAAGGAGTTTAAAAAACAACAAACCTAATTGCCAAAAAATAGAATAAAAAAAAAAAATCAGTAATGACATGACATATCATGTCACTCAGGTATGTAAACAAACAAGATATAAAAAGAATGAAATAATTACAAATAGTAAGTAATTATGCACATGACAGTGTCTCGGACCAAAGATATGAGAGGTAACAAACATAAAAAAAAATACTGTCGAATTGAGAACCTCCTTCTTTTTTGGAAGATGGTTAAAAATTTGTTAGAGCAGATTCGAATTTGTTAGATTGTCAAATGTTGCAAAAAAAAAATTATAATTTAATATTTGCATGCCGTGATCTATCCGGCGAAACATGACGTAACCTTAGACAGTTAACAAAACCCATGTCGACCATGTTTCTAGTGAATAAAAATATTTTTATTTCTCTCACTACTTCTATAATATCATCACAAGGTAAAGATTAGCTTATGGATCCTCCTACAGTCTACTTCTCGGTCAACAGGTGCAGCAAGCTAACTCTAAATAACTTTCCATCCAAAAAAAGCCCTTCTAGATAGAAGAGCTTTCGAAATATATATTTTTTTGTCACTTACACTTTCGAATAACACTGGTATAATACTATCATATGTCATTGAAAGTTCATCCTGTCAGGATGTAGCACTTATATGGGTGAAAATGAAAGTATGTTTGATACTCTGATACTGATACCCTGATAAATAAATGTATTACGGTGGGGCTTTATCAATATCTCCGGGGCCCATCCTAACCTCACCCACTGAGATGTACGAGGCTATCCAAAGTGCATTTTTTTTATTCCGCGGTCGGCTCTGCCTTCATTGCCGGGCTCCCCAGGTGCGTACCTCGGAAGGATGGTGGTTCAAAAAGTGCTTGGAAACTGCTCCCTCTCTTACGTCAGACCAATATACATAATAATAGTAACTGGCGAAACGTAAGCGTATTACACAACACTGTGTAGTCTTATTTATTTATTTTATCATCTATATATAGAAATGTTGAATGTATTTTTTGTCCTCCCTTAGCTCTCGAGAACTGCTTATGCTCCAATGATGGTTGACTCCTCTATGGATAGCCCTCGATCTGAAGGCAAGCCAAAAAATCTAAAATTTTACCTAGCCCTAAGGGGTCAAAAGTTATAGGCCAAAACCTATGGCGTGATGCGGCGGAAAGCACCGCGCATGACACCGTACTAGTTTTTAAGGAAAGCTTACAGCTATTAAGTTTATAATCATTAATTAAGAGTGGTCAGTGATACTTGCCAAAAACAAGCTTGCACATATAGTGATGTCACTATAGTCGCAGGTTTGAAAATAAAAAAAAAATAAAAAAAAAATCTTTATGGCATAAATTATCTTAAAAAATTGTAAATCTAAAAAAATTGTTCAGTATTGTTCATGGAATCAATAGCTATGTTCTATGGTAGTGTTAGTAAAATAATAAAAAAAAATGTAAAAAAATATAAGTATCACACTTTTTTACCATTATTACAAAACCCTTGGAACTTTAACCTAACAATACGATAGACACCGTTGATATGCAAATGTGGTACATTTCTGACAGCCCCATACAAGATTGATGGGTATATAATAGAAGTGTATTGAACAGACAATACCAGTATCTGGTGCTATTGTTAATATTATTGAAAATATTCTAGTTAGGACTTTATTATTATCATAAATTAAACTTAAAGGACAATGGGCAAATCGATCCCAACATCAACAAATATGAAATGTAGCTCAAATCATAGATCTTGACAATATGATTATTTATTACTCTAAGGAAAATGCTCAAATGCACGGGGTTGTCATAGTATCTTACGGTTTTATACAAATACTAGCTGTCCCGGCGAAGTACATACTGATCCAGCTGCGCCACCTACCGAGTTCAATTGTAAATCTAAACCATTCTCTAATCGACCTGAACACACGCACAGAAAAAATCATCATTCACCGAGCCTTTTCCCAACTCAGTTGGGGTCGGCTTTCCAGGCTAACTGCGAATTCGGATTCTAACGCACAGAAGAAATATTTACCTATTTTAAGATTTTTGTTGACGTGACACGCACTTGGCTGGTGTTTTTTAATATTTATAATCCCACTGATTTATGTAAAAAAAAAAAGTGTGTGTGTCAGCTCCGACGCACGACTGGAGTTTACTCCTTAAGTACGAGTATCTAACCATAACAAATTAGAAAGTTGCGCACTAGAGGTGCGCACCAAAAAAGTGACACGATTTTCGTTACTTGTTAGTAGGTTTTACCCCTCGGATTTTTCTCATACCGGGCGCCTTATATATGAAAATCGATTCTTAAGGAGTAAACTCCAAAAACAGTTTAATCAAATAGAGGCATATTCGCATCGGCTCTATTTGTATTGGTGGTGAGTACCAAATCCATACATTTTTGCCCATGGTCCTTTATGTTTGCACTACAACAGGCACAAGGACTTTTACAGATTCCACGAAGGTTATGAGTACCCGTAACCGGAGCCTTCATAAAAATACTCGTCAAAAATTGACACATCAACCGACTTCAAACTAACGAAATGGGACCAAATAGTGGTCAGGATGGGACCAAATTGAAATGGGACCAAATATTTGTCGGAATGGGACCAAATTGAAATGGGACCAAATAGTTGTCGGAATGGGACCAAATTTAAATGGGACCAAATAGTTGTTGGAATGGGACCAAATTTAAATGGGACCAAATAGTTGTCGAAATGGGACTAAATTTAAATGGGACCAAATAGTTGTCGGAATGGGACCAAATTTAAATGGGATCACTTGGGACGTAGTCATCTTCCGTAGTTGGTAGAGATTCTGAGAGTACCTTTATGAAAGTAGAAGAAGCGAAAGAAGTAAGTAAGTATGCGACGATTATAGCAAGTGGAATTCCATAGTCTCTGCCTACCCCAACGGAAAATACACGTGGTTGTAGGTAGGTATACCTACTTTGATGGAACTTAGTTACCAATAAAATTATTTTGATTTACAAGTTGTATTTTATACTAAAAACCACGAAACTGTCCTTACAGGGAAATATTATGCTTTTTTTAAATCTTTCTCTATGACGATACCAAGTTTACTTACCAAAGCTTGTAAAGAGAATAGACAAATATAGAATATGAAAAAAATGATTGCCGCCATAATGGCCGCTCTATTTTTTTTTCTGTCGTATAATGGCAAAGATATTCGATCAAACATGAACGAACCCTTTAACAATAGCCCAGTCATTAATACATTTGAATAATAAATAAAAAAGTGCCAAGGGGAGATAACTCAGTGTTGCATAAGTAATTATAACAATTATTTTTTGATAGATAATAAATTATTTTTGACGTTTGCTTGTCTATTGGTTTGTGGGGATATTTTAAAAAACTTATAATGTCATTTGATTTTTTGACGTTGGTGTTATGACTGTCTATACTATTTTCGTGGTAATGGATTTTTGTTTTGCAAATTTGGGACAAACTGGAGTCCTAAGACCATACTGCCTCGTGGTTATGGAGGATGATTTGTGCCTGATCAAAAGGCTCTATCTATGGGATGCAATACCTATAGATGATATTCTTACTTACTTTATCTTAAAATTAACTTGCTAAATCGAAATTCACCCACCGACTAGTAAAAAATACACAATACAAATCAGTGTATCGCCTGCTAATGATCTTGATGCCTCGAGATGATTGTCGAGCGAGACAAAATATACAAAATTTATGTATAGAAAAGAGATGCAAGATGGTACATCTCACCGGAAACCGTGTAATATATTGCGCATTGTTAGTAACGAGATCGGTTTGTACGTATGTTTGTCCGTGGGCGGACGCACGCGCCTTGTCGAGTTATAAAACGTATGTTTTTTAATTTGCAGTAGAATGATCTCGATTTGAGGATAACAATCTTGAAATCTCATATGGTAATGATAAAATTGACATATAAATGTAAGGTATAAGGAGTAAGATATTTATTTACAATAATTAATATGTACACAAGAAAGAAAAAATACTATTTACACTTATTAAAAACTATACTATACACATTAAAATCTACACTATATACAGGCGTCAAAGAACTACTCCTCCTCGTCACCGACTGGCAATGTTCCCAGAAGGCTGGCAGCATTGCCACGTTGTTTGGCAATTCTTATTTTTTTGGGCTAGAAAGTAACCAGCCCTCTGGTCTCCAAAGAATCGATCATAAGTTTTGAGAGTCTCTACCCCAAACTGTTCGTTCAAATATATGTAGTCCTATTATATATATATATATATATATATATATATATATATATATATATTCTTTAGATACGAAAATCTCCGTAACTTTTTTTTTTATATTGGGTTCGCCAAATTGATGCCGCCCGCCTGGTGGTAAGTCGTGACGACGTCTAGCGATTGTGGGCCACTCTCACAGCACACATTACTATAGAGAGTGGCCCTCAACTTGACGACCTACTGATGTACCTCTTCACGCTCCGCTTAAGAACCCAGGATTATATGTGGGAGGAAACACGTGCACAGGCATGGCGTTCCAGGCCACTATCGTTCGGCAGAAAAACGAACGTTTAAACCGTTCGGTTCTCGCGAACATGCTATCCACTGTGTGGGAGTGGCATCTCTGCCCGGCACGCGTTGTTCGGGATCGGAAGGAAGAGGGTGTGGATCAGATTGAAGAGCTCTTCAGAACACTCGCCGTGGTAAATACGGTAGAATGCGGCCAAGGAAGCTATTGTTCGGCGCTGAGCTAGCGGCTCAAGGCTTCCCGTTACCTCCGGACAATCTATACTAACTAGTTTAGTGATGTTTCTGAGACATACGCGCCTCGACCTACCCGCACTGGGATTTCTTGGTCAAGTTCACACTGTCCTGTATTTTTACTATTGAGTAGGACCAGAAAAGTTTGTGTAGAATAATAAACTAAGTTTCAGTTTTGACCTGGGGCTATCGTGCCAGGGACGCGCCGCAATGGACGATATCGTGGCCGTCGCCGTATGCCGTAGCCAAGTTAAAAAAAAAACGTTTCAGTTTTAACACTTGTGCACTTAACAAGTTAAAAACAACCCACGTCCCATTCAGTTTTCATCAACACTCAGCCGGCTCATACTTAGCGGGATTGACAATACCCACCCCTATCGAAAGGGGTGGTTCTCTTCAAAAATGGCTTAGCACACAGTCATTAGTGAGTGACAAATGGATTGTGGGAAGTGTGGCGAATCTTAACAGATGTATATCTAGTTCAGATTTTGTGAATGCCGGGTTTACTGACTGAAAGTGCGTATGATAAGTATTACGACATTTTTCAAGTGACTTATGGTTTTTTTTTGTTATCTTTTTTTTTTTAATCCGCGGCCCGTTGTCGCTGCCGCACCTACGTCCATTGCCGAGCGCTTCCGGTAGAGAAGTGACGTATGGTAGATATTATATTATCTAGTATTTCTACAGTCGTTTAGTTTCCTATTTCAACTATCTACAGCTTCCTGTAGACAGTCCGACACAGACAGTCCGTCTGACAGCACCGCTGGCAGGTGACGATATAGTCCGAGACGCCCAGGACTTTAAAAAAGGCTGGCATGTTAGATTTTGTTGCTACAATTTTCTGTCTGGTTTCAATTTTATTTTTAACATTACAATATAGCTACTACTTTTTGATAAATTCATTTGGCCATTTTGGACATAACCAAATATATGTGTGCCTGGTGACGGCAATAGGCTTGTCCTCTATTAGGTGGGACCAAAAATACTGGCAAATTGTGCGTGTGTAATGCACCTCTGCCTACCCCTTCAGGTATATAGGCGTGATATATGTCTGTATATCTGAGTCCTGTATTAGTATGTTGAAGGGGCTTTTTTACACTAATATAGAGAAGTATGCCATAGTTTGAATTACCTTCTAACTTTAGAATTTCGCTGATTACTTTTATAAAGGTGAAATCTCTTAATAAACGGTACATCTGTACAATACTAAACTACAGCTATATGACCCGAATACTTTTATTTATCAACAAGATGTCCCGGAACAATTCGTACCGCCTCAAATTAGGAATAAACCTTTAAACTGAACTTCCACGAATATATCAAGATCAAAATTTGCCAAATTAGTCAAGCAGTTCTCTAGTTTTAGCGAAACAAACGAACGGTAATTCATTTTTATTATATCTATTATAAGAAAAAAGATAGAAAATTGCATGATCACCTTTAGTTTTCCAACCATAGAATCGAACCGACAGTCACTGTAGGCGTCAACCATTAAGCTTATTCGATAATTGTTCATTAGGTGTGATGATAGGCAATTAGAATTAATAGATGTAATCATGATGCAAAAACACTCGACACGGTGTTGGTTAAAGGCTAGCGAACTCAATTATATTGATACATTGAACATTCAATACTTATTGATGTTTCAGCGTATAGCTTTACTTATTATTATAAATGTCTGCCATCAAACGCGCCATATTTGATGGTAAATGGTTGTTTAACGTGTTGACGCTTGTAACCAAACATAACATACATACAATCACGCCTATAACCTCGAGGGGATAAGTAGAGGTGAATTACAGACCCATATTTTACAAATAATTTAGTTGGTAAGCACAGATCAGTAAAAGAGGTAAGAAGGGCCCTGTGGTCAAGGCAGGCGCGCCGCTTATATTGTGAACGCTCATATGTCAACCATATTATGTTTCTTTGCACCGATAAGTACTAAAACGTTAAAATATCATGATATTTATGTAATTAATAAATAGTAGTCCGAGACGCCCAGGACAACATTTTATCGCAAGGCAACGGGTTTCATGTTTTTTCCAAAATTACAATATAGCGGCTACTTTTTATTAAATTCATTCGGCTATTTTGGACATAACCCTTTATAAATGTGCCCGGTGACGGCAATAGGCTTGCCCCCTATTACGTGGGACTAAAATACTGGCAAATTGTGGGCGTGTAATGTACCTCTGCCTACCCCTTCGGGATATAGGCGTGATTATGTGTGTGTGTGTGTGTGTTTATGTAATTATTACAATAGTGTTTTATACAGTATGTAGTTTGTAGATAAAAACGATGACGACATCGCAAGTAGATGTAAAATTATACATTTCTTGCTTGTAGTCGAGTTTATGAGTGGAAGAAAATCCGTGGCAGTCGTTGTAGTAAAAATAAGGAACTATTTCCTTTCTAACCTCTTCTATACTGTTCTGTGCTCCCATGTAATAGCCGTCACTGGGCACCTCATACAAAAGAAAATTTGTTACCATGTCACAGCCAGAACCGATGCCAATATCTTACCAGGCCTTATAGCCACCATGCTACAGACGCTTCAAAGCACTAGAATCTGATGAAAAAAAAATTTTATCATCTTACTCGCGGACCTATCTTTAGAAAAATCTTCAAAACTGGAACCAGTACAAAGTATGTAAGGACATTACCTATAAAATATTTATATTATTTGTCAGTCTTTAATACTTGTCATGCCAATATACAGTTGTAATATGATTGATCCACATCAAACAGAATATAACCAATAGTTGATACGTTCCGGACTCCGAGGACACCCGACCGATCCTTCCGATCCCATTTGAAATTCAAATTTGGAAATCCATTAGTACGACTCGTCATTTTAATGTGACAGAGTATTGAGTTACTCTAATTGATCGGTGCTCTCAGTTCAGTTTTTTTTTTGGTTTGTTCGAATTTCAAATTTGAATATGAAAGTCCGTTGTCAAGTTCGTTTTTTGAAATGTAATTCGTTCGATATTATTGTTTGAACTTCCGGATTTGGTGTCATTGTATGTTGGTGGGCCCGGATGTCTATGGTTTTATGAATATTTTTAAAAGATGATTGTTTAGCCATAGTTATTTTCAAAAGTTATTATTTGGTTTATAAAAAGTTTTTTAAAAACCATTCTTTCGTTATTAATTTCCAATTTAAATACGAAAGTATGGATATGGATCGCAGTTTTGGGGTTTTCGGCTAAGGTCTTGCTTGCTTAGTAGGTTAGATAATTCCCTTGCAAGGGAACTGACGCAAGTTCCAAATTTTTGACTTTCGCTTTTACTATTTATATTGTAAATTATTTAATGTTTATTGTTTGTTTACTTGATTATGCACACATAAGTTCAAGTATTTATCAAGTTCTATAGATATCATTCGTCTGAAGGTAGGTTTGTAGTTTAATGGAGCTCCAAGGAGATTACCTATTTAAAAATTATCAAATCCGTGTAATTTAAAAAAATGTCGTGTGTCAAAACCTAGCCCGTTACAAATAGTCCACGTGTTCACTCATACCATATAATTCATATTGATGATTGCATCGATTCACAAATGTATCGATTTGCTTGTCAAACTTAATGTGAGTCGATCATTAATCTACATTTTACGGGACCCGTTCTAAAGACAGTTGGAATTGTTGCAAAATAATCGACAATTGCTACACTTTCTAACGATCTGTTTTGTATTGTGAATATTTTAGGGTTAACAAGATCATTTATATCCGTTAATATATCATACCTACATTCATTTTTTTTTAATTTATCTACCTCTATACCAAACTTTTTGAAAATAGACTACGTGACCACCATCAGCCCAAAGTAGGCCACTGCTGGACATAATCACACCGTTTTACCGAATCCTGGGCCACTTGCTTCCAGCTAGCATCTGCTATTCCACTAGGTATATCATCGCTTAACTGAGCACCAGACACTACACTTGCCTATAATCGATCTCCACTAAAAAAGAAGGAAAAATCTTTCCTTGTATGGCAAGTGACTTAATGTTTGCAAAAGACCGATAGGACCGAGCGATCGAAACGTCTCCATTTAATTGGAGGCTACTCAAATAATACCTCCTATGCTTGTGATGTCTACTGTTCTACTGATGCCAAACGAGAGGGAACCACATGTTTTATATACGTATAATTAATAGGTAAAGTTTTCCAATTAATGAGACTAATTACGATTGCAAATTCAACCAGCAAACAGGTAGTTGTAAAATGTCAAGACAACCACAACACAACAGGAACACCTTATTACTCATTACGAACAGTAATCATTATACTTTGTTTATTAATAGCAACAAAAAAGTCATAACTCATCAGCCATGAAGCTTTCTCGTATCGTTATATCAATCAAAATCTATACTAACATTAAACTGAAGAGCTTGTTTGGTTGAATGCGCTAAAATAATCAGAACCTTGAATTGAAATAAAACCGGCCAAGGTACGAGTCAAACTCGCGCACAAAGTGTTCCAAACCATTATCTATAAACACTTTAGGGGTCCTTCAAGGACTCATCTTAGGCCCAAAAAACAAGCATGTTCATACATTGCCCGTAAGTATACCTAGAAGCAGTCCGAATTGTCGGTGAATAGATGAAACGATGTCCATTTTTTGTGTTTATGTTTTGGTGTCCCGTCAGTCGGTACCTACTATAACGTTTTTACTTCCTTACTACTTTGACGTTCGGTCTCATGAGGTGATCCCGAATCGAAATCCGAATGTTACTATCACACACACTTTTAGCACACTAATAGTTAAATAACAGTAGTAAACAACGAGCAAAGAATCCAATAAGTAGAAACAGTCAATGCTTTCATGTAACCGAACGGTGAGTGAACGCAATGAAGCGCGGCGACACCTGCGTCTTGTGGAGCAAAGGTGCTCGTTGTATGGAGACGGCTTGTCCTTGTAGTTACGTCTCAATTTATGTGGGGCGCTTCCCTTACATATTATGTAAATATAGGCAGTATCGTTTGATTAATATAGAAAGGCTTATTAATTTCTTTCCTTAACATTAATTTTAATGAAAGAATTGAAAGAATTAATGTTATTATTATAATATAATATGCGGTAGAAAGTTGCGGGAGTTATTTATATACTCTGGAAGGCATATTCAGTTCTGCCTGTTGATACTTTTAATGACTATTTTAAACCAGAGTCCTATTTAGGCATCACTTTGGGAGTAATCGTGGTCGCTAGGATTGATGCGTGTGACTTTGCAGAAAACAGAAGCCCTGGTCTTCTATGGCCCTTTCCTCCCCCCGTTTTCGATTGAGGGGTGAAGGCTGCCAGTACCTAGGTTCGATGAGCAGTTTTGCTTGCTAGAACTGAAACTTATCGGCACTGTGTCTGGTCTGGGTCGGCTGTTACCTGACTTGTTGATCTAGTGTTGGTTGTCGTCTGTTACGGTCAAAGACACAGTACGGCTCCAAATAAAAAAAATGAAGGTTCTATTAAGGTAATTACTGCAACCTTAGCACTAGATTGACTACTGACCATACGATAAGAAGAACCCAATAATATTTTTGCTGTACTTACATCTGCAGTTTTGTCAATATTAATCAGCCCTAAGAGCTGCAGAAAAGTTTGTCGATAACTAAGATATCGCAGAAGATGTCGATTCATACATTTTTAAAATATCCTACAAAATCATTGATTATCTAATCGAATTATAGTTAGATCCGTAACAAAATAAACTATTCTTTATTATACAAAAACCTTCTCCACAATATAATACCCAGAAGAAACGAAAGTAAAAAGTCGGTTAATAATTACAGCAAAATACAATTAAGGGCTATTTTGATCCACTATTGATTATTATTATCGATCTGTGGTACGAAACCGCAAAGTTTTTATGTTCGAAACAATTGTTATTTCTCTCTGTTTAATGAATCGAGAAAAGCTCCCTATATATTCATTAATGCTGTATCTGTTGGCACGATTTATTCTGTTTTTGTAGATTAAAAGTTAATTACGTCTATCATTGTTGCTAAATCAGGTTAGAATTATGTAGCTTAGTCTACAGGAAGAATTAGAGATGAACTCGTAATTCAGTTACTGTTTTAATTAAAAATTAACGACTGCTTTGGAGGCGTGTTCGGTAGTGCTTTGGCTTTCGACTCCGAAGTCTCGGGTTCGATCCCCGGGTTGAATCAAATATTTGTGTGATCCACAAATGTTTGTTTCGGAGTTTGGGTGTTTTCTATATAATTATGTATGTATTTAGAAATATATAGGTATGTTTATCAGTTGTCTAGATCCCATATTACAAGCTTGTAGCTTAGTTTGGTAGATGACGTTGTGCGAGAATGTCCAAAAAATATAATATATACACATATATGCAGTTTTGTCAAAAATATATTAAAAATAAAGGTCTTTATAGGGCTGTTTAAGGGGCCTTACCAACATCTCAACGGCCCAAGTCATCCTCTGCGCCTCTGGCAAATATTGGGTATACTTAGTTCCCGGAAACGCCAATAGGTGCACTACCTATTACGTGGGGTTAACGAGGGGCTGACGAAATGTGGGTGTAATTTGTGTCTGTCTGTCTTTATTATATGCGATTGTAAATAAAAAAAATTTGCGGTCGGGGGATCCCCGTCAGGAACGAAGTTCTTTGCGCAACTGCAACGCAAACAAACCTGGGTTTACTTTTTGTTTTAGTATCGACGCCGATACTAAATTAAAAAAAAAAGCGGACCATATTTAGGCTTCTGCGGACCACCGGTTGGGAACCACTGATAAGCGTAACGTAACGATAACCTACTACTAAATCGCACTACCCGTAAGCCGCGTTAGAGAACTTCGTTCCAATAATCTTTTTAGTATTATAAAACTTTGTGGGAAACCTGTTTATTCTATTTGCTTTTAGAATCATAATGTGAGAAAATTGCTGTCCCAAATTCTCAATTCGTTTTGCTCATCGAATATAGAGTAACCTAATACGATGTTTGTGTCCTCACATCTGTCATCACGGTATCGACTCGACCCTCAAACCGAATGCATCTTGCACACGCATCCGATTTACAATACAAGAATTTGCATACGCTATTGAAGGGTTAAAAAAATTACCATATGATTACATCACTAGGTAAATATTATAGTTTTGAATCTTATGGGAAAGAAAATAAAGTTGATTATTTTTGCAGAACAAATGACAGAATTCGAATGTTCTTTTCAAATGATTACAATAATACACACTAATGTAATTTGAACCTTATTTTGAATTAATATTATGTTCATATTTCAGTAAATTATCTTAACATGGGAACTTATAACCCCCAAATGGCTTATGATAATTCTTCCTTGAATTATTTTTGCTATCATTTTTCAATAGCTCATTAGTGTTTAGCAATCGGCGCGTAAGTGGTATTTCCAAAGCCCATATTGTTGGTGATGCTTCTCCGCTTTTGTGCTAGACCGATTTTATTGCTGCTATTTGAATTTTGAAGGCTTATTTGCATGATTGTGATTTAGTGTTTATTTTTGTATAAAATACGATGTGGATTTATGGTTTATGTTTAAACGCACTTATTCTATGAATATACCATTCTGGGATGCATAATGCGGTAAATATGGATGGGAATTTTGATTTTGATGGTAGATGTAATACGCTGAGTGCGTTTAATGCAAATGCACCTATGGTATAATAAGTATCTTTTGGTTGGTGATTGATGTCAGTTAGGTACTGCTGAAACCATAGAAACATACATCACTGTAATTATAGAACCCATGTTATACAATAGTTCCAAACGTGTTGTCGATACTATAAAAACCTTTCCCATTTTGAAGACCTCGATGACTTAGGCAAGGAAATAATTCTACAGTCTGATCTTGCATGGGAAAAGGTTATTACTATATGAGGGTTATCCCAAGATGGCGTTTTGGACAATAATTTAGCATTCACCGTTTAATTCTTACTAAATCTAATGTTACATTCGTTGAAGAACTATCAAAAAAATACAATTACTAATCATAAATGTGGAACTATCATTTTAGGTTCTGACAACACACGCTAAAGTATAATTAATACATTACATACATACAATGTAACATTGGTTAGCTTAATAATACAAAATACAGTGTTAATTTTAATTTAATCCAACAAATACAGTAAAAAACAATGAGTGTCCGATCAGTAGCCATTGAACATTTCCATTATAGTCTGCGCACACGCACATAACCTCAAAAACACAAAAGTTAAATAAATCGACTGGGATACCATTTATCAAACTGCCGCCTGCATTTTTAATTAGTAAAAAACATATTCGGACAGTGCGCAGTGGTGCGTTCCAATCTGCTTCCGATCTTCGTATTACTTATATCTCACTCACACTTATGATCTCTTCTATAATACTGTCTCCTTCGTCATCGCTTTAGTAATTAGTTTCTCATGTATAGTGCTTTTGTTTAGAATGACATGTGGCGTCTGCTACAGTTAATTATGTTGACTTTTTAACGATTCGATCGTATCGATTTTGTATCGATGTATCGCCACCGTAATGACCACATCCTTGTGTTCTGTCTTTTTGAATTAGTATTGTAAGGAAATTGCCATTTGTTTTTTGCATATTGCCATTGCATTTTATCTATAGGTGTCTATTATTGACTGAGGAAGCAGAACGGTTAAATTTCGAGACTGGTCAATTTTGTTTTCATGAGTCTGTAGGTCTGCATAAAACATACCTCGTTTTCTGAAGTAGGTACCTATTGAATAATATAAATTTGGAAATATTTTTAAACTGGCGCCAGACATTACCATGCATAAAGTGAGCGTCATGTTCATGGATGTGCTGGAGAGAAAGTAACCCAGTAGTTCGGTAGAACTGAAATGAGTTTCATGACGAAAAGATTTGGAAAATTTACGGATCTGCCGATCCTTATTGGGTTTGCAAATATGAAAAAGGTGTATTTATGATGATAAATTACCATAATGACTATAGTTTTAAAACAACAATGAAACAATAATAAATATATTTTTTTTGCTTTAAAGCCTTCACAGCATCTGCCTGATTTAACTTTATAGAAAAGAGTTATGTAACACCTAATGCTTTTATTAAATGTTGTAAAAAATCTAGTAATTTTGTAATCACACATGTAACTATACCAGGTCGGTCCAGGACGATTAAATTTGGTCCATGCCCTGCAACTTACTGAAGCACGGGTATGAAACATATTATTATCATCCACCAAGCTTTTTTCCAACCCAGTTAGGGTCGGCTCTCCACTCTAACTGCGATGCGGTTGAACTTCAATATTTTCCATGGAGCGACTGCCATCTGACCTCCACAACCTATGGGCGATATCGAAGCTCTGTAGTTAAACCAGTCGGATTTTGTTTTAGGGGTCCAAATACCCGTAACAACTGCCATAGATATTCGTATGACAACCAGGACCGACGGCTTAACGTACTCTCCGAGGTACGGATATGATACATTATCTATATTATTGCTTTTATATGACTTTTATGAAGTTGCTTACGGTTGGCCAAGGAGTCATACCAAAACTTCTCCTTTCCTATTAAGGCTGGTAACGGTAATAGCATATTATAAGGGACCAATTATATTGACAGATGAAATGTCCGACGTGCTTTTTTATTATTTTAACAATTAAACAATTAATTAACTATCCTGTCCTTCTTTCGGAAGACAGTTATACTCGTATTTGTAACCGACATTTGAAAAGATTTTCTCTAATAATCTGTAACTTTTGGCTGCACTTACATTATAAAACCACAGGTTTCTTAACTTTATTCGTAACTTTCAACTATAATTCGCAACCCACTAATAAAATGTCCAGTAATTTCACCTATCCCATTCATAGACTTAAGTTCGATCGTTATAAAGGGACTTCCTTAACAAAACCACAGAATTTTACATGTGTGGTGCCCCTAATTACATTCATATTGGTGACCGTCTTGCAGGTGAACAGCCAGCCGTAACGGCTATCAGTCAAGCGGAAACACTACCTGAAATAAACCTTAAAATTGTGATAAAGAATTCAAAATTGTTTGTTTAGACCTCAAGAATGTAGGTGAGATCAACGATCGTTGTATAATCCTTATAAAGAAAGTATTAAAGTTGATTATTGCATGTTATGGAGAATTTAAAAACAATAGTAGTATGTTCGTATAAGGTCAATAGCATGGTCGAATTCGGCTGTTAATTACTGACCGATGGTCGAATGATTTTATATTAGTAAAAGGTGGTTGTCGATTGTAATTTGAATTTGATGGACGGGGAGATGATACTGATAGTGCATTGGTGTGGAACACCGAAACCACACAGTACCGTGTTTGGAACATTGCAACGTTGTTCAATAACGGTCAATTTTTATTCTGCTATCCGGGATTGATATTCTATAGATTCCTGTCTATGTCAAAGGACACTGCCAAGGTTTGGACCAAGTGCTGCCCTGAATGTTCACATAGTGCATTTAGTTCCTCAGTCCAACCCTAATTTGTATAGGATTTGGGACTTGATACGTATTGTATTTAAAAACACTGTGTAATCCATGTAATGAAATTTAAAGAAAAAACTATAACGGATCAGATAACTTTGTTAGTTCAACAGTTACAGAGACTATTATGGGTGACTACGGAACCCTATTCTATGCGTGGCTCAACACGCACTTGGCTGGTTATTACAGTTTCCTTGTAGTAACTACAAATATCGGAGTCGATGTCAATGGTGGTTGCGATGTCTCAATACACTGAAACCCTAGAACGTGACGTCATAATTATGACATCACAAAACAAACCTCCAGTCAATGCCCTCACTCCCTAAACACGAACATAAGACAATACCCCGACTTTCCCCAATAGACCTACAATTCATTCACGGTTATCTAAGTGAAATAAATTACTGAGCCCGTTAATTGATTCAGTTTTGATCGAGGGGGGAGCTACTATCAGATACTAAAGTAAAGCAGATGGAATGAGACCAGCGGATTTGGTGAATATTAATGAGAATAATTAAGAAATAAGGCTATTTAATTCGATTTAAGTACTTCCATAAATACATAAATATAAACATGCTTAGTACAACACGGAGAACATAGGCATTTATATTTGCAAGTAGCTTTATTGGATCCACCAATGACATAGATGTAATATAATAGCGAACTATTCCAGATATTCTTCAGATAGATAGTGAACTAAAGAATTAAAATATTAGTGTGGAAGTAAAAAACAAATAAACTGCTGGTAAGATAGCTTTGTATGGACGCCGTAAGTCGCGCTATGATCCCATGTTTCGAGACGTGGGCTTATTGGATATTTGGTCAAAAATAAATAAATATGTTAGTATAATTCACACAACGCCATCTAGTCTCAAACTAATCAGAGCTTGTGCTATGAGTACTAGATAAACTGAAATAAATACGTACTAGCAACCCTTAGCGCAAACTGCGCAAGTAATGATTTTTTTACTTTTTGTCAAATTTCTAATCTTATCGCACCACTTGAGACCACGACCTTTCCAACGGTGTGCCACACTTGACTATGCGACTCTTAGTTTAGGAGGAGAAGCGGCTTCACTGGCGTATTATATATATAGATATTTTTTTTTGTAAATACATACATAGGAAACATCCAGTTTTCGGTACAAACATGTTTGTCTTCACACAAAGTTTGTCCCGATCGGGAGTCGAACCCGAGACTCCGGCGTCGAAAGCAGATGCACTACCGACCACGCTACCGAAGCAGTCAAAGTCAAGTCAGTTGGTAGAACGTTCGTCCTGGAAAGGTAAACTAGTTCAAATCTAGATTTATATTCTCTCTAAAATATAATAGTTAATAGATTACATTATTAGCTACAGAAACGTGGTAACGTATCAGTGAACAACAAATCCGTCCATAATCCTAGAACTGATCGTAAATAGACACCAAAAAAGTAACATGTGTCGAGAACGAACCAAGTGGAAAGTAAGTAAGAGTAAGTAAAGTGTTATTTATGAAGATACGCTCCATCACACTAATCATAATTTTCACTTTACTTTTTATAACGCCTTAGTTGTAAATAAAGCTGCTAATTGCATCATAATCTACATTATCTAGACTTAAAGCGTTGTATGATCATACTCGTAACATTGTAATGACTGTGTATTTGTGTTTAGCTGATTAGCGCAGATTCCGCGTGATATAGTTTTCTTGTTTCCGATTCCCATGGCAACTAACAGAAGGATAAAAAGAAAGCCTGTAGCAGTCAGGGATAATGTAGAGCTAAATGTTAGTTAAAGATTTTTTAAATCGGTTCAGCCTAATCACAAATATCGGTTCAGTGGTAGGTACAGTTCGCGAGGCCTAAGCTGAGCTTTGTATTTGTGTGAGTGATCGCGAAAATAAAGTAAAAAGGCTGTCTAGCTGTGTATACAACACGTGTGTGTTAAACAAGTCACATTATACGTTCACGTACTTGCACTCACACAAATGCAAAGCTCAACTTACGCCTCAACTATCTCGACCACTGGAAACCGCCGGGCGCCACTGGAAATGCCTTCAGTGTCACCAAAGACACCCGCAGCAATGGACATGGGAGCGGCCGCGGTCTCGTGGAATTAAAAAAAAAACGCTTCAACTATACCTACTTAATCAAATACTCGTATTTCCTGACTGAGTGAGCAAAGTACTACATTTCGAAACTGGACCATTTTGTTTAGTCGATCTGTCTCCGCCGGGCGTGGAAATACCTTCTGCGTGTGAACCAGAGACGCCCGGCAACGGACGCGAGAGGGGCTACGGCCGCGGCCTGGGGCCGCGGAATTATAAAAAAGCCGATCTGTCTGTGTGTTCCGGGTTATCGGCCACATTTTGTATACGATCTCCTCGAAACTTGGCAAAAGTGTTCCTTGTATTAGTGCTAGATAAATTCTAAATGTACCTATCGAACAATTTACATCAGTGCAATGATATCCAGTGTGTAAGTGATTCATCAGTCAGCAATCCTGGCTGTGTTGCCACGTTTGTATGGCGATACTAGCTCTCTGAACCAGGAAATACACAACAGACGTATTTAGCGATATCTTTGTAAAAAAATACACGTCAAAAATTGATACAGCAACCGACTTCAAACTACCGAAGTGGTACCAAATAGTTGTCAGAATGGGACTATTTGGGAAGTAGTAGCTTTCATTTAAAAACAATCTCAATCTGTTCACCCAGTACGAAGATATAAGGCAACAAACATAAAAAATAAATAACATAGTCGAATTGAGAACCTTCTCCTTTTTTGGAAGTCGGTTGAAAGAGGCAGCGAGCCTTCATACCCATTGCATGTACACAATATTGATTTATTAAACCGATTTGAAACGTAGGCGGATCGCTAGTACCTGACAAGTAAATTCAAGTAGTAACTATTCATAAACTAACTTCATTAAAAATTGTACAATTATTGTTGAAAAGGGACCCTTTTACACCCATTTAACTATCGCACGGTATCGGTTGGTAAGAGTGTACGCGGCCCGTATCGGTCAACCGATCGCGGTTCGATTCCCGTGGGTTGTAATTAGACTGTTAGTCGCATGCAATACTAGCTTGTTATGTTCGATTGAGAGTGGTTGATACTTGGAAAATATTCTCTCCAAGTATTTATTTCTGGGTAAAAATATTGAACGGTAATTTACTATGATTTATTTTTAATTGGGTAGATGCCTATAACTTAATAATTAAATTAAGAATTTCAAAGATTTATATTTTTGTATTTAGTGTAGGTATTGCTTGTATTTTTTTTCAATTTAAATTTATAGTCTATTCTAGTCCGAGACACCCAGGACTTTAATTGGCTGTGTCATAGCGCCTGACACGTAAGATTTTGTTGACTTTCATCAACATTTCATCGCAAGGCAACGGGTTTAATTTTTTTTTCAAAATTACAATATAGCTGCTACTTTTTAATTTTTTTTTAAAATAAAATACAGGAAAATTTGTGGTTAAATTTATAGTTATCATAATCAAACTTACTGATAGGACAGGCTAATCGTTTAGATATTGAATTGAATTTGATTTGACAGACATCTAGCCAACTGAGCAAACACATTTTAAAGTAAGAATCTCACTGTATTTGTGCCGAGATGATATTATTGATTATGTGACGAATGAGGAGTGAGGACAGAATATGTGCTCAAAAGTCTTCTGCACCTAGTTCTGTAATTGAGGAGAAGTCTCAGGTTCGATACCCGGGCTGCAACAAAAAATTTGGGTGATCTATAAATGTTTAAACAGGGGATTGAGTGTTTGCTATGACAGTGTGTATTTATTTTTCATAGACCAAACTAAGCTTAGTTTAAAGCTAGTAAAAATGTATGAAAAATCTTCACATTATTGAATAAACCATTCGGCTCAAATTTAATTAATATTTATTTTGACAACAAAATCCTTTTGTTTTTTAAACAACAATACAAGTTTCAAGAATTTAAGTCCCCGTAGCCGATACATTTTGATGGCGATAAGAAAGTCAGTTGAGAATTTAATATACATAATTTCTTTTAACGAATATTCACCATTTCGACCAACAGTCACCTACTTTGTATTGTATTGATACTGACGCTTGTTTTGAATCTATTAACTTCATTGACTGGAGGGGCTCGTGGTCTAGTGGTAACCGACAATGTTAACACATTGCAAAGGTTAAGCAACATCGACTCAGGCCGGTCTTAGGATGGGTGACCATTTCTTAAGACATTGAGACTCCTCCGTGCCTCGGAGAGCACGTTAAGCTGTCGGTCCCGGTTGTCATACTATTCCATTCACTGAGCCTTTTCCCAACTAAAGTTGGGGTCGGCTTTCCAGTCTAACTGCGATTCGGCGGAACATCGATATTTTCCGAGAAGCGACTGCCATCTGACCTCCACAACCCATGGGCGATATTGAAGTTCTGTAGTTAGACCGGTCGGATTTTTGATTTAGGGCTCCAACTACCCCTAACGACTGCCATAGATGTTTGTATGACAACCGGGACCGACGGCTTAACGTGCTCTCCGAGGCACGGAGGGGTCTCATTGTCTTAAGAAATGGTCACTCATCCTAAAACCGGCCTGACTCGATGTTGCTTAACCTTTGCAATGTGTTAACATTGTCGGTTACCACTAGACCACGAGCCCCTCTTTCTTACAAGAATATTTTTAGAAAAATACACATCAAAATTTGACACAACAACCGACTTAAAATTACCAAATAATTCTCGGAATGGGACCAAATTGAAATGGGGAATACTAACTAGTATTGAGAATCCTCCTTTTTTGGAAGTGGGTTGAAAATACTCAAATTAATAATTTCAACTGCAAATGCGAGCCTTCTTGTTTGCTTCCATACTTCTTGCAAAGTTCTTGTCGATGACTGAATATCAAACACTGACTTCTCGTTTGTTGAATCTTTAGAGACAGGTTACGAAGGTGTTTTTAAAGTAACTGTAGGTCTATTTATACTGTCGATTGACGGCACTTGGTGGAATCTGCTACACATCATCACTCACTGAGCCTTTTCCCAACTTAGTTGGGGTCAGCTTTCCAGTCTAACTGTGATTCGCCTGAACTTCGATATTTTCCGTGAAGCGACTGCCATCTGACCTTCACAGCCCATGGGCGATATCGAGTTCTGTAGTTAGACCGGTCGGATTTTTAAGGGCTTCAACTACCCCTAACGACTACCATAGATGTTCGTATGACAACCGGGACCGACGGCTTAACATGCTCTCCGAGGCACGGAGGGGTCTCAGTGTCTTATGAAATGGTCACCCATCCTAAAACCGGCCTGACTCGATGTTGCTTAACCTTTGCAATGTGTTAACATTGTCGGTTACCACTAGACCACGAGCCCCTCTTTCTTACAAGAATATTTTTAGAAAAATACACATCAAAATTTGACACAACAACCGACTTAAAATTACCAAATAATTCTCGGAATGGGACCAAATTGAAATGGGGAATACTAACTAGTATTGAGAATCCTCCTTTTTTGGAAGTGGGTTGAAAATACTCAAATTAATAATTTCAACTGCAAATGCGAGCCTTCTTGTTTGCTTCCATACTTCTTGCAAAGTTCTTGTCGATGACTGAATATCAAACACTGACTTCTCGTTTGTTGAATCTTTAGAGACAGGTTACGAAGGTGTTTTTAAAGTAACTGTAGGTCTATTTATACTGTCGATTGACGGCACTTGGTGGAATCTGCTACACATCATCACTCACTGAGCCTTTTCCCAACTTAGTTGGGGTCAGCTTTCCAGTCTAACTGTGATTCGGCTGAAATCCGATATTTTCCGTGAAGCGACTGCCATCTGACCTTCACAGCCCATGGGCGATATCGAGTTCTGTAGTTAGACCGGTCGGATTTTTAAGGGCTCCAACTACCCCTAACGACTACCATAGATGTTCGTATGACAACCGGGACCGACGGCTTAACGTGCTCTCCGAGGCACGGAGGGGTCTCAGTGTCTTAAGAAATGGTCACCCATCCTAAGACCGGCCTTACTAGATTTTTTTTTCTGCAATGTATTAATATTGTCGATTACCACTAGACCACAAGCCCCTCCACATATTGCACAAAAACACATATACATTTCCACTGTTATAATTTTATTTTTATTGACCGGTTTCAGCTCACGGAATCATTAGAGATTTCAATATAGTTTCAATAAATCACATAACAATATCGTACAACATATTCATAAGGACATCATAACAGTAACTAATTATAAGAGTGGAAATGTATATTATTTGTTTTTGTGCAATATGTAACTGTAGGTCTTCTCCAAAGCTGGTTCTTAACCACAGTATTATGTACGAGTATATGGGTCGTAGCATCGTCTTTAAGAGCATAAGTTAAAAACATCCCTTAATCTCGATGGTCCGGTACTCCAAATAATGAACATTATCGATAGCTATAAAAGGGTTATAGTGTTATAGGGCTAGAGTGATCTCACCCCAGCCCAGTAGATCAGTTAGGGTATTCCGAGGATGGGTGGCGAGACATCCGACTGCAGTCCACAATTTACAGCCTTTACGCTATTTTCAATTAAAACTCTAATGGCTCATGGGCCACCGATGCTCCGATTGTCTAATTGTGGAGCGCTTGGTGTAGTTTTAGTGTGATTATTTAGCATTTTAGTGTGTTCTGTGTTAGTAATAATTTGTAGTATGACCTTTCTAGTGCCATTTGATTATCGAAATAAATGTAAATAACAATAAATGTAGATGGAACTATACTGTATGGCGTGGATTCTCTTAATTTAATTACCATATCTTCTACTGCTTTCATTTTTCCTCCATTCGTGATCTTAAAAAGGCACTTGGTATTAACGTTTAGAAAAACTATTGCCTCATTCGACATCACTACCCTATGTTGAAATAACTATAAGCGCTTCCAATCTGCTTTATGACTGAACTCAACCTTATTTATGATAAACATGTTTTCTGTCATCTCTATGATGGATCTATGATCTTGTAACAGTTCTAAGTTTCTAACAATATACGATAGTTGCATTTTTCATAGTAATCGTTTCTTTTTATTTATTTCCACCTAAATATTATACAAAAATTGTTTCAATCTAGCGTTCTAACCTTTGCCAAAGGTACCGTAACTACCGTTTTGGTTTTTATTAAATGCAAGATATTCATCAAGGTCTATAAGGAATACTAAAAGTATCAATTTAATATCTATTTCACAGAGCAAATAATTACAACAAGCCAAACATGACTGACTAAGTAATGGGTATCAACAGCTCTATATATTTCCCGGATTATTCTCTCCATACCCTTTAGTAAAAACTTTGCTTTAATCGTTCTGTTACGATCGCGTAACGCGCAAACTTTGCGCGGACAGACTACTTGTGCAGGCTTGCACAACCGAAATCTTAGCACATTATAGTTTATTGTTATTGGTGTATTGTATCTGTTTTCATTTATTATTGAGTGGTTTGAAATCCTCAATCATCATCCACTGACCCCATTTCCAACCTAGATGGGGTCAGCTTTCCAGTCTACTGCAATGCGGTTGAAATTTGATTTTGCCGTGAAGCGAATGCTACCTGACCTCCATAACACATTAGCAAACTCAAAGATTATTTAAGGCTCCAACTACCCATAACGACTTCCATAGATGTTGGTATGGCAACCGGGACAGACGCTATACGCAGCTTAATGTGCTATCTGAGACACGGAGCTTTATGTTACTTTAACGTGAATTAAGGTGAACAGTAAACATGGCGTAGATATTTATGAATACATTACATTAATCGGTACCTTAATTTTACAAACTCCGGTTACTCAGATTCCCAGGTTAGCTACTAAACAAACGATAAGAAGTTATAAGAAGTAAATGTATGTTGAGTACCTATCTATGGAGTTTTGTAACATTAAAACAAAGAGCATTTAATGTAGAGATGTAGGAGATCGGCGAGACATCGTGTTGCCTACTTACGTTTGACATATTTTAGAGAAATCCAGCGCTATAATGAGTCTCATATTCGTTGTAGGGTCAGCAAACTATAAACAGTGTGGGTTCTAGATTATGGCGTCTTCAACTAATATTGTAAAGCAAGAATTGATGTCAAATACATATATGTATCTATTTTTTTTTTATTTTTTATTTTTTTTTTTATATTTGGTTCGCCAAATTGACGCCGCGCCCGCCTGGTGGTAAGTCGTGACGACGTCTAGCGATTGTGGGCCACTCTCACAGCACACATTACTATTGAGAGTGGCCCTCAACTTGACGACCTACTGATGTGCCTCTTCACGCTCCGCTTAAAGAACCCAGGATTATATGTGGGAGGAAACACGTGCACAGGCAGGGCGTTCCAGGCCACTATCGTTCGGCAGAGAAACGAACGTTTAAAACGTTCGGTTCTCGCGAACATGCTATCCACTGTGTGGGGGTGGCATCTCTGCCCGGCACGAGCCGTTCGGGATCGGAAGGAAGAGGGTGGGATCAGATTCAAGAGCTCTTCAGAACACTCGCCGTGGTAAATACGGTAGAATGCGGCCAAGGAAGCTATTGTTCGGCGCTGAACTAGCGGCTCAAGGCTTCCCGTTACCTCCGGACAATCTATAATACGGATAGCCCGTCGCTGCATAGCGTCGAGAGCGTCCAGCAGATACTTCGCGGAGCCGTCCCAGAGGTGAGAGCAGTATTCGACGCAGGGTCTAATCTGCGTCTTGTACAGCAGACACCTCCGGTCCGGTGTAAAGAATCTCTTTACCTTATTCAGTATTCCTAGTTTCCGCGAAGCTAGCCCTATACATCTTTCGATGTAGTTTTTATTATTGAGCTCTCGACGGACGTCTATGCCAAGGATATCAAGGTTGTCCTTCATTGGTAATAATGCATTCTGAAGAGAGGGTAGGGGAAGGAAAGGGGATTTCTTCGCAGTAAATGCACACGCCTGTGTTTTGCGGGCATTGAACTCGACCAGGTTCTCGGTACCCCATTGAGAGATACTGTCGAGGTTACGGTCGAGATCAGCCACGAGTCGTCGTCTCTCCTCCTCAATCTCAGATCGCCCCGCCGTCGGACGAACCGAGTAACTCCCGTGCAGTGTGCTGTCATCTGCATAGCAATGAATGTTCCCGAGGGATAGCATATCATTGATATGCAGAAGAAAGAGAGTTGGTGATAGTACGGACCCCTGCGGTACCCCGGCATTCACTTGCAAGAAGCGAGAAGCCTGGCCATCGCAGAGGACCCGCACTCGGCGCTCGTTTAAAAAGCTGGCAATCCAGCTGCATAGTTGAGGAGGTAGACCATATGCCAGAAGCTTGGAAAGGAGCGATCTATTAAGTTAGCATGAAAATCAAGTCAGTCTGTACAATGTATTCTGTTATACAGAATATAATATATT
Organism: Nudaria mundana; assembly: GCA_963556515.1. Classification (NCBI taxonomy): domain Eukaryota; kingdom Metazoa; phylum Arthropoda; class Insecta; order Lepidoptera; family Erebidae; genus Nudaria; species Nudaria mundana. The sequence goes on from OY748307.1 coordinate 1,601,075, forward strand.
ACTGTTCGCGAGGGATAAGCGGAGCTTTGCATTTGTGTGAGTGCAGTGTACGTGAACGTATATATATATATACACACAACTACAAAAAGAGTTTTTACTCTACTTTTTGTGGTCACTCACACAAATGCCAAGCTCCACTTATCCCTCGCGAACTGTAACCTACTATTGAAAGGATTTACTCTCAGAAAGACACGAGTTTCTCCAATAAAATAGAAAGATTTGTGATGAAGGTTTGTGTAGAGTTCAAAGAAACTAACTTTCCCGTGCAATTCAGGTTGATTTCGGCCACGGAGATGATTTGTTGTGTAAAAATCAAGTAAAGCGATGGTGGGTGGCTAGTGTATAACTACACTAGCTAGCTCTAATAAGGGATATTATAAGACCTTTTTTTCTTTACCGAAACGTCCATTCCCGGACGGTTAACCCTCTGAAGGATAACTCCAGGACACAGATTAATCCCTGTCTAAAATTCGATTCGAAAATACGAGAACCTATGAGATAGAAAAAGTCCTGCTTTTGCTAACCGTCCAAGTATACGCGATACATTCGCACACCCGAAGAGTAGCGACGTGTAAAATCTGCATTTCTTTGAGATGCACTTGTCTCCTTCCCCCTCCCAACGCCTCTTAGATAAAGAGGGCTCTACTTTCGCACGCTTTGAGCACCAGGTTTGTAGCGAGACTTCTCCGTCCTTACGAGTTAGTTGTTACGTGCACGTGTTTTGTTCGCCGTGCGATAGAACCACTCAGTCAGCTTTGGATTTCTATTGTCTGAAAATAAAATACGTGTATCCAACTCTGTTTGAACCATTTTGCAGCAAATTAAAAAGAAATAAACTTTTATTTGGTGAAAAACGATCACACAATACAACAAATAACATAACCGACAAATAATTACATGTGAGATTGGATGTCAATTGAATTAATCCATGATATTTTTCTCATCTATTTTTCGGACTGCTGAGATACTATTATCTCAGCAGTCCGAAAAACCTATGTTACATCCTATGATGTAACATAGGTTTTGGTTGTTATAATTTATATTCCGACTAAAGAATGGTCCGACTAAAAAAGGACTTTGTACTGTGTAAGGTGCCCAGTAACAGCAACAGGCTTGTCTCCTGTTACGTAATCATCTACCTGCCCTTATACCAAATATTTGGGATCGGCGCAATACGTCTTTTTTCCTCCACACATCCTTCTTCACTTACGTGGGACAATTAAAATTGTTGGCAAAAATGTAGGTATGTAATTATATACTCTCACCGGGAAATCCCCGGTTCCTTTCCTTCCTTAATTTTCGTGTTACTCCTTCATGCCTTCACTTCACTCCAATGGGTAATAACATTGGATTTCTTTTATGCTTAATTTTTCTATTTTTTAATTCACAATCAATGTTTTCATTTTTATAGTGCCTATATCAAGTAGGTATACCTTCAGTAGATTTGCAGTAGTGTACATCAATCAGGTATTTAAACGATCATGGTCGTTTACTATTGGAATTATCAGGATATTTACTATGTAACGTTGGTTTGAGTTTCCGATATTTCGGCACTGTTGCAATGCTGTTGTTAATGTTTGCCAAGTAATATGGTTTGAGTTTAAATTTAATAGTATTTGGAGCTTGTATCTTCGTTGCATTTGTCAACAAAGGATGCGTCCTACACTAGTCATGTTTGATCATAAGGTGTATCAACATGGCTTCCATTACACACTATAAAAATTGAGTACATTATTACATTATTTCTACATACAAAACTAATGATACCAATTTAGTAATATAAGTATAAAATGTTAATACATGTCAAATGTCTCGTGTCGCGGTAAATTCTTGTGTTACGCAAATGACATACAAATGTAATGAGGGGGTTTGATACCATGTCGCGAACAATGGAGGTCGCAACAATGGAAAAATATTAATTGTGTAATGTATTATGTAAAGATACATGAGGTATAGTTTACCAATTATTTGTAAGTATATAAAACTCGTGGTGGAACTAAAATATTTTGACGCAATCGCAGTCTTCATTCAATGTAGGCCATAAAGTAACACTTTAAGGTCACGATTGCTAAATATATAAATAATAAATATTTTTGGACATTCTCACACAATGTCATCTAGCCAAAATGAAGCTAGTATAAGCTTGTGTTAAACATACTTATATATTTCTAAATACCGAGTATTATACATAGAAGACACCCAAACTCCGAAGCAAATATTTGTGGATCACACAAATATCTGATTCGACCCAGAATCGAACCTGGGACCTCAGGGACGACAGTTGCATACTCATACCACTGCACCACCGAGGCATTTAAGGTATATATAGTGCCAGATTAGCAAACTATTAGGTAAAGACACTGATAAAAGAACCTGGCATTAAAATCTGACAAATCTAAGGCCTGAATACTGTGGTTGGTATATTCATATATACCAATATTATAAAAAGGAAATATTTGATTGAAAAGAACCCATGTTCTAGCCCATAAAACAAGCTTATAGCATACTTTAGGGTAGATGGCACCGAAAATGGTCTAAATATTAGTTGTTGTTGTAAACTGATGATACTCTCGCAGGTAGTTTAGAAAAGACTCATTGGCAATCCAGCGCGGGAATCCTGCCTGTGTTATGTATGGGCACTCTGCCTAAGGGACCTTGTATTACACACTTATTTTAGTATTAAGTTTTAGATAGTTTAGTTTGTATATTTTTATCTTTTTCCTGTTTTTGTTTCTTTTATTCTTTTTATTTTATTTTTTATTCCTTGTATTCGCGTTTGTAAACTCTCCTAGTCATTCAACTGTATACGACACGTAAGAACAGATACGCGATACCACAGTTATAACTAGAACATCTGAGACTTGGAACATGGAGTACCATTGAGATTCAGAGACACGACAGCGAGCCTCTTCACAGCACAGAGCGGAAATAATGCCGTTTTTAACACATGCTGTGATCTTACAGACTATAGACCGTATGTGTTTTAAATAATTATAAAATACTCCTTGTCGTAGTTTGCTAGTTTTTTATTATCTCGATCAAACTGATGCATAACAGTGAAAGAGGGTACCTATACATAGTAGAGAGGGGTGTATGTGATTATGCCTGTCTTCGAAAAAAAGTTGGAATGTTATTCTTTTAAACGAAAACTATACTAATACATAAATGAGATTTTTTTTCTCCCTTTTTCCTGATTTTTTTTCCTCCTTTTGCTTTTTAATTCCGCGACCCAATGCCGCGGCCGCTCTTACATCCTGGTGTCTCTGGTGCACAAGCAGAAGGTATTTCCAATAGAATACATAAAGGCTACATAAGCAATGGAACCGTTGTTACGCCAACTCATGTAACGGTAAATTTCCTGACGATTGTTATTTGCGTAAAATTCCCAATAAATGTAGATTAGACTAACGATATTTCGTCGCAACGTTTATGTACCTACCTACTGCATTGGGTTACCTAATATTATCTAATAAGGTGAAACCAATTGGCTAGCTGACTCGATAATTTACTATTCGATCACATAATACTTATTAAAAAGAGGAAAGATTTTATTGTTTGTTTGCTTTAAGTAGGCTTGAAATGAAATGAAATGATTTATTTATTTGTATAGGTCATTAAATGGCTCTTACAAACGTCAGTAAGTACTTAAAATAAAAATTATTATTGCTTTTATATTTACATGTACTACCAGATTCGCAAAGCAATAGGTAGAACCGAGAGAAAGAACTTGGCAATAAAACTCACGGTCAATCTTTTTCTATAACTGACAGGTAAATTACACATTTTCTTAAGACTAAATGTGGACGGATGTACATTGGTCTCGTGTCAAAATCAATAAATGTGTATGATAAAACAAAAAAAAATTGTAGTTACTTAATTACTGATTTTGCAAATTCTTTCACTAGGTAATACGTAGGTCACACTATAAGTTTTGCGTAACTTAAAAAAACAACATGTTAAAACCAAAATATTATGTTTATTGCTTTTCAAAATACTCTCCTTTACATTTAAAACATTTTTTCATGCGATCGAACCAGTTTTTAAAACAGGAGGACCACAGATCTGAAGGCATGTTTTCTACGTGCTGATTGAACGCTATCACTGCCTCTTCGGAGTTGGTAAAAGTGAAACCTCTCATCAAATCTTTGATTTTGGGGAAAATACAGAAATCACAGGGTGCTAGGTCGGGGCTATGCGAAGGATGGGTGACGAGTTGTACTTTTTCGGAAGCTAAAATTGAGTTTGTTTTGTTGGCCGTGTGTGAAGAAGCGTTGTCATGATGTAGGAGAACGCGGCTTTTGGGTCGTCTTTCACGAACTTTTTCTAACACCCTGGGTAAACAAATGGTAGAATACCACTCGGCATTAACACTCTTTTGATCTTCAAGTGGAATTGTACAGACGGGACCCGTAGCTGAGAAAAAAAACGCGATCATTTTTTTACCAACATTTCTCGCCTGCCTCACTTTTGTTGGCTTGTTCTCATTTTCAAACACCCATTCACAAGATTGCTGTTTTTTTTCGGACTCAAAACAATAAGTCCACGTTTCGTCTCCTGTGACAATGTCATAAACAGCATTGGAATGTCAGTGGTCGTACTTCAGTAGCATCTGTGAGCACCATTCCACGCGAGCCCGCTTCTGCTCCGCTGTCAGTTCATGAGGGATCCAACGACAACAAAGTTTCCGAACTTTCAATTCTTCGTGTAAAATTTTCTGGATTTGACTCATACCAATCCCCAATAGTCCTCGAATTGTCTCATAGGTAATCCGCGGGTTTTCTTCAATTAACCGCTTAACAGTAGCCATCACATTATTTTCGTTGACGGCAGTTGAAGGCCGCCCTTCACGAAATTCGTCATGTAAAGTAACTCGACCTCTCTCAAATTCAGCAAACCATCGCCTCACGGTGCTCAAACAAGGTGCTTCTCTCTCAAAAGCATTGTGAAGACGAGCGGCACAGTCTTGCGGAGAGAGAGAAATTTTAAAATCATAAAGAATCATCGCTCTAAAATCTTTTCGACTTAATTCCATTTTCGATGCATACGTAGAACTTTGATGTGTGATAAAAAACAATTGACAAATGATTTCCCGCCAATTGTTTTTTTTATTACTAAGAAGGTTGCAACGTTTAAAAAAATATAACATTCAAAATTCAAATAGTTCCGATTAGCTAGAAGTGCAAAACTTTTAGTGTGCCCTATGTATAAGGTTACATTATCCCCGAGTAACATAGGCTTTTTATCCATTCCCGGGACAATTATCACTCACAGGAAAACATTACCATACACATTAGTTACCAATGGAACAAGAAAACTAAATTACTCGGCAATAAGTTTGTTTATAATAATAATATTTTCGATTGAATCTCACAGAGCCTTAAACTAGAGTTTCGGGGGTAAATGTTTATTTTCAGTTTAAATAAACAACACATTTTCATATGTTTAGTAAAAAGCTTATCTTAAATCAATAAGCATTTCAAAATGTATTAAATATCCGCCATTACTGGATAAGTGGGTCACAGATGCCACCCCGGGGTGTTAGGGGGAGGTCACATCGTACGTCTCGGTTCCTGGCAGTTCGTTCTCCTTCATGATAATTTAGGAATTCATATGCTCCTTATATTTCTTGGAACTTGAAGGTGTGTGATGTCCTTCTTGGAGTGTGTTAGTGTGAAATAGTTTGAAAAAGTATAATATTATTTAGATGCAGTATTACTATATACATTCTCGTAATTATATACTAAAAATATTTACATTAAAAAATATCATTTAAAAACTCCTCCGCATCATTGCCAACTGGGAAGGTTCCCAGAATGCTGGCTGTGTTGCCACGTTCGATGGCGATACTTATTCTTTGGGCCAGAAAATAACCAGCCTTCTGGTCCTGAGAAGCATCGATTAAGCGTTCAGCAATGTCTCTATATAAAGGCGGCGAGCACTCGAACTCCATGATCCCATGATGCAGTATTATGTGTCTAAATCTATATCTAAAGATATTGCACAAAAACACATATACTTTTCCACTGTTATAATTTTATTTTCACTGACCGGTGTCACCTCACAGCATCATCAGAGATTTATACAAAATATACCTAGTTTTAATTTACATAAAAATATCGTACTTCATATTCACAAGGTCATTAAAACACTAGTATCATAATTAATTTTATGGGGGTATATGAAAATAAATTTAAATGATAACACCACCACTTCTAAATTTGCCCCGAAAAGTGGGAGAATGTGAAAATAAAATTAAAAACCGTGGAAACGTCTATGTGATTTTGTGCAATATGTGTAGCAGATTCCGCCAAGTACCGTCAATCGAAAGTATAAATAGTCTATATCTATAGATATTAAAAGACGCAAAGAAAACACGTTGTCGCGTCGTTCCCAGTTGTCATACTCGTACGAACATCTATATGGCAGTCGTTAGGGGTAGTTGGAGCCCTAAATCAAAAACCCTCGTGGTCTAACTACAGAACTTTGATATCGCCCATGGGTTGTGTAGGTCAGATGGCAGTCACTCCACGCAAAATATCGAAATTCAGCCGAATCGCAGTTAGACTGGAAAGCCGACCCCAATGCGTTGAGAAAAGGCTCAGTGGATGATGATGATTAAAAACGCATAGAGTTATTTCGATAAATTGTCTTCATTCATTCAAGTTCAGCAATTTTTATTTTAAAGCACTATATGTTAAAGATTGCATTTGTAGGATGCGTGTTGGCCGGTTTTAACGTTCTGTATGTCAACAAAGAGCCTATCTATCACCTCTGAGGTTCAAGATCGTATAATGTACACAAGCACTTCAAGTTGGTAACTCTAGCAAAATAAAAAAGAATAAGGGCCCAATTGACCTATCATTTTTAAATTGGGCAACTGGTCCTGAGACAAGTTTCATCTTGGTCGTATCGCCCCTAACCTACAAACTGTCCAATGTTATGTATGTGTGCAAACCGCAACTACGTGATTGTGAAAATTTAACAGCTATGTGCACAGGTATGTATGTATCCCAATTTCTATTACGTATGCAAATTTCGCTGTGCACCTATGTACTGTATCTACCTACTATTATTTTGTTTTGTTTTGAAACGAGAAGTATTTAGAATTTCCCTGTTGCATTTTCCTTTGTAATGTTTATTTTTCTCCAAGCCTATATTGTCAATCGCGTCTATACATTATTATTTATTGATAAGCATGTCATAATAACGCGTAACATATTATATCCACGCGTACAAATATAACGGTATTGTAATTTTGATAAATAAAAATAAATACACGCATCAAATAATAAAAATATGGGTAAGAACATATTGTTTACAAAAGTAGTTTGGCTTTAAGTTATTACCGCTGAATAACTACTTTGACAACAAGAGTTTTTAAAGAGTCATAGATTGTGACTATAGTGCTGCTGATAACCAAAGAGGCCACACGTCAAAGTCCGCTGGGTGCCATTGGAAATTACCTGTGTGCTCACCAGAGGCCATCAGCAATGACTTCCCAAAATAAATAAACAAAATTGCTGCAACCGTATCTAGTGATAAAGGAGTTTTACTCAGCAATCATAGAAACATAAAACTACAAATGGTTAAACACTATTAACTACTTCGAAAGAACAAAAATGTCTAAATATTCAGCCAAGAAAACACCGCGAACAGTTTCATCTGAAACGAATTAATTACACCCATTCAGTATTCCACGAACATCGAAAACGACCGCAAATAATTCACACACACACACACAACAAACCGACACTCAACACAAACCTATATACAAAAACATCTAAATCGCGCACATAAAATTTCATGTATAAAAATGTCAATAAAACACACACACAAACGCAAATGGTAATACGAAATAACGTTGACACACACAGACGCACACAGATGCAAAACCTTTCGCTTCAGGAGTATGTATTGCCACTACATGGAGTAATCTTTCATTGGCGCACACATTGAAAGTACTATTTTCTATACAGTTAGGTTTTTTCTAGTGTCGTTGTGTGTGTTTTTGCTTGAACGTGACTGTGTGGGCTTTGAACGGAGTGGGGGGTAGGGGTAGCATACATTTTCAGGAAGGCTACAGCGTCACAGGGCGTCTTTCAGCGTTTCGAAGCCGCACACATCGCAGGCTATCGGCGAGACGAAGAAGCAAAGAGTGACTGTAGATTAGATTTAGATACAGAGGTAGCTTTGCACTTGCAGTATTTTGACACGTTTTATTTTGTATGAGTGACTATTGCGTAGGTTTGTAATCGTGTTGACAGATTTACAGTATTATAGGAATAACAAAACATGCCAGTTTAATTCTTTACTGTACACAAAGGTAAACACAACATCTATTTATACAAATACAAACCTGCACAAAGTGTGACTTTTAGCTCAGTATAAAGAAATTTGATCTTTAGAGAGGCAAATTTGCAATTTGGCAATTTGGCGATCTTTAGAGAGGAAATTTGATCTTTAGACTGTCATACCTTTTAGTATACTTACTGCCAGCAAAACTTAGAGTTTCAATGACAGAAAAAAAATCAAAAGAGTTGTCAGAAAGAATTGTGCGTTTTATTTGCTTGTTCCATGTATTAGATAATAATATATATATAAATAAATCTTGCAACATTATGACGAGACTAGTAGATTAAGGCTACGTAACATCTTATTGTTCAACATACCGCAGTGTTTTAAATGTGTATTGCCAGCGATGACCTACGGAACTGAGACAAACATTGACGGTACGCCTTTTGCAAAAACTCACTATCGCATTAACAGCAATGGAAAGGGCTATGCTCGGAGTGTCACTAACGATGAGATTTGAAGGAGGAAGCCCAAAGAGTCGCCAAGCCTAATTAGCAGTGGGCAGGGCATCGCTCGTAGGACCGATGGCCGATGGGGCCAAAAAGTCCTCGTGTGGTGATTGCGTACTGGGAGACGCAGGGTGGGTAAACCGACATCGTAAAGGTCGCAGGAAGCAACTGGTTGCGAAAAGCACGGGACCGAATGTTGTGGCGTTTGTTGGGGGAGGCTTATACCCAGCAGTGATTACCATAAGTTTGTTTTCAGTACGTACACTAAAATCTCAATGTTTGCAGCCTCTGAACATGAAATTCACACGCTACTCTGTGCAATCGGGTGGCCAGATCACTGGGTAGTAGGAGGCTGGGGGGTAGCATTCGTGTGTGTTCGGAAAAATGCCTTATGATCCCCGCTCCGATGTAAAGCTTAAAGTTTTTATCCTGCTACTATGTCGGTCGCTAGGGACAGATACACTATTGTATATAATATTGTATATACATATATATTTCTGTCTCGTTTACTTTGATAACCTTGGATCGGAATATATTATAATTGGATGTATTTTCTTCTTATTGCTAACCCAGATAGAAAGTATTGAAAAGGTTTGAAGATAATTCTTCGTTATCGTTTCTAGGAAGTGTTGACTGAGGAGGGGTCGCTGGAAGGTGAGGGGGCTGAGATAATAAATTTTCGGGCAGAAAACGCATTAAGCATTAAGTCCGCTAAAGAACCTGCGCCTAAAAGCTAAAAAACGTACTTAATAAGATCTTATACTAAGATTTTCTTACTTTCTAACTTCAAATGCTTTTCATTGAAATTTGACGAAACATGACTACATTCTTAACGTCAGTAAAATATTACTTTTTATCCCGATAACCCGTAGGTTTCTGTAGAGTTTGGAAACGAAATGACTATACGCGGGCGCGGCCGTCGTTTTCAGTTAGTCTAGTCTCAGTATAGCGGGATAAGAAGTTCTACTGCAAACAAACGATTTCAAAACGATAGGAAATGCTACGAAACATAGTTTTGGGTGACGCTGCAAGCAACATGGCAATACCATAATGCATATTACTATGTTCAAAGGTTATGCTTCTGAAATTATACCTACAAAAAAATTATTGATCTATCGAATTAGGTATGTTTGCATTTAAGTAGTGCCTAATTACGTGGGTACTGACAATGGTACTCGAACAATACTTTTAAGCTTTTTGAGAAACATGAAAATTAAATGTAATTTATGTCAATATCAATTTCTTGGCGGAAAAAAGGAATACTAGTGGAATGATAGTGTTTTTGTTAAATATATACCTATGTGTAGCCTGTTAGATTCAGTGACATCAATCGACAGTACAAATGGTAATCCTAGTGCGTTTTTGAACTGCATCAAAAATTTCTAGTTCAGGAATCGAGGGTTTTTTTTTTAATCTGACCTTTGGCTGTCAGGCAGTAAAGATGACAAAAAGTGTATTTTATCTGATCGTCTCTAAGTTTCGAAGGGCTGTACTATACTTTATAGAGTAAGCTAGAGATGAATGTGAATTAATTCATCAACATGACACCATCATGACCATCATACATGATCGAATTACTCAACTCAAAATATTGCAGAAAATTTGGAAGTAAAATTTTTGATTAACTGTAAGATACTCTTCCGAGCACGTACCGACGATGGACGATGATCACTTCTGGCTACATAGAGGAACAAGTACATCCTCCTAACAAAACAGTCGATTCTCATACTATATACGTCAGCTACTGAATGCAGAAAGCAGCATTTCTGTTCAATATAATAATAAAACGTATAAAAAGTCGCTTCACACGTACCACGGCGCACTCTACCCGCCCATCGGATGGGGGATGGGTGGGTGCCTTAGGGGGTGACAAGAGCCCAGTCGGGCAGGTGCAATGTATTGGCGCAATCTGGACCGTTGTTGCATTATTAGTTTCAGGGTTCATATACCGAGTTAGGTATAACGTGAGCCTGTATAATGGTTAGTGGCATTTTCATTAAAGGATTAAAATTAAATTTATCGATGAATTTTTCTGTTTAAAGTTTTAATGTATTTACTCGCAATCACAAGTTTCTGAAAATTTTTATTATTCAATATCGAGTAAATTCTTGCAGAAACATGAACGAAAAGTGTCACATAGATGAAACTAATGTCACAATACTTTTTAGTCAGATTGTATGATCCAGTAGGATTTGTGTGTATATTTCGTACACACAAGAATACCTCTATCCCGTTGGGAGAGACAGACTATGAACTATGACTATGAATTGACATACTTCTTTCATTTAGTTTCATGTCATACCGTTAGTACTATTTTTTATTGTATTTAGGGCCGTCTTTAAGATGATGCGAATGCAACACGTCTGATCTTCGCCCGGCATTCGCATATCAGAAGGGGGGGCGATGCAACTGTAAGGTCGGTAGACTCCTATACCGCCTGCATCCTACATATGTCATAGTGCTACTATACGTAATCATTCAACAAGACTTTCTTCATAGAAAACTACTTTAGGGGCTTGTTTGATCTTATTGGTGTTGGTTAATAGCCAGAGGACTATTATATCATAAATTTCACCTGTTATGAAATTGGTTCCATGTATTAGGGGCGAGTCTTGAGGTTTTAGTTTCTGATCAATACATACTCTAAACAAATTTCAATTTATACAATAGAGCCTGTGATAGAGCGAACATTTAAGTTTCGTGTGTCCGTTATAAATTTCGAGCGCGAGTTCTGTATTCAAATTGGCCGCTGCTATTGGCTGCCGCTGGGTGGTATTTTAAATCCGCAAATGATAAAGTGTTGGATAAGAGTTTAGTTTCACTATTTCATATTTCACAAATGTAAGTAAAATTATTCTGAATTTTGAATTTCGAACCTAGATATGATTTAAAAAACAAGTTTTGTTTAGTTTTTTCTGTTGGTAAATATTGTGTACAATAAATTACAACACTAGTTATTTAATGATGAATGAATGAATGATGTGAACTGAAGATATTATAGTGATACGAATTATTAAGGTACTTAGGTAGGTGTCTCTTTTTCGAGTTTTCAATAAAATTACCTGTTAATTCACTCCACCTACTTTTACGTACCTACATACATGTGGTTTAGACCAAGTTAACTGGCAATAAAATTATACTCTGAACCAGTAGAAACTATCGTGCCCATCCATCAAAGTTTGGTCCTGGGTGGGAGTCGAACCCACGACTGCTGAGTATGGTAGTTAGCTTTAGGCAGTCATTAGTCACCATACAGGTTGTCAAACATCGGTACACCCCTGTGAGCGCTATTCCTTTAACAAGTCTTGCAGGCAACGTCACAAGTTGTATGCAAGTTGCAAAGCATACAAGTCGCACAAGTGACTGCATACCTTGACCACGGCAGCGGAACCAAGAAAGATGTGACTGTCCCTATCCATATCTAAGAATCCAAGTCAACATCGGATGAAATTTCCTCAAATAGAAAGCTCCCGGTAATGTCTATGCATAAAGTATTTTAAAGTAGTTAAAATGCAACGTATTCCGAACTCGCACCACCTAGAGCGCCACCTAGAGGGTGTTACTTGCTTACCTTTGAACTTTCGACTTAGAAAATTTGCTTAGATATTACTAGTGAACGCCCGTGGCTGCGGTAGTTGTCTAGATTCCAATTCCCGCGGTAACACATTCCTTAGATACAAAGTAGCTACCTACTCCTTAGTTACTCCATATAATTTTTAGTCCAGGCGAAAGCCTGGACTAAAAATTCATATTAAAAATCTGAAAAGATTAGCCGGAAATTTAAAAAAAAAATATGATACAGTTACTTACTAGTTTATATATATATAAGTCGGGAAAGCGCGACGGATGCCCCCGTCACTTTGAGGAATGTGGTCCGAGTCGAGCTGTTGACCGCGTTCCATTGCCCATCAAGTACGATCCCTAGGTACTTCATCGAGGGCTTGATGCCGATGCTAACGCCTCCAACAGTTATGCTGGAACCGTGAAGCCGCCGAATCCGACCCACGACTTGATGAACACCCGTCGTGAAAAATAATAGTACCTAACTAACCTCACGGTAAAATAGAAAATAAAAACCACTTTGACGCAAAGTGAACTTAGTAAGGACTCCCTCCCTGTAAATACGACCATTTTTATGAACTCCATAAAGAACATCTCGGAAACTTGCAGCTACAGTTTGATTTTATTTAAAAACAAGGCGAAAATAACTCACGTTTAACCGCCAGCCTTCGGGGAATATTGAAAATATTGTTCAAAGCGCTGCATAAATTTTATGTTCTGTATAAAATTTCACTGAGCTTGCATAAACCCACCTGGTTACCGCTACGTCTAGTTTAACCCTATTCTTTATAAAAACTTCATTACTGTAATAAATTTAATTTAGGTAATTGTGCATTGTGTTTTTTCTGTAGAACTGACATGCAGATTGTCAGTAAGGACACTCTTCCACTATAAAAAAATACATAAATACATAAATACATAATGTGCTAACAATATTTAGAAAACATTGTGTAGAATATCCTCCGCGTCATTGACGGCTGGGACTGTTCCTACAATGGTGGCTACATTGCCACGTTGGATAGCATGATTTTTCTTTGGGCCAGACAATAACCAGCCTTTTGGTCCTTCGATCAGACGTTTGGTGAGGTCTATAAAGGCAGCGATCGTTCGGACTCCATCAGGTATACCAGTGTCTTAAACCTCAACGGCTCAAATACATAATCACCTTCTACGTTAGCCTATTTACGCAGTTTGAAGCCTTCAGGCAATGCAGCAGCAGCGCTAGAATATTTCAATTCATTATAATTAAATATACCCAGTGGCATGTAAAATCTAAACGAGTGCTGGGAAAGTGGAAGGCACTCGTATAATAATTTCATGAATCCAATATGTGCATCATAACGTCGAATTTATGTTAAATATAAACTGCGAGTCATCTGTGGAAGATTTTTCGTGGTGCATCACTATTAAATCTGAAATATTATATCGGTAGTACTAACAGTGATGGGACGTGTTACCTATGTAGTAGGTATCGATAATCAAATTTTGCCTTACATAGTTTTTTTCAGCGTTATAAATCGCTAAATATCAGCCCATCGCGATTATCTTATTATGATATAATGTTGTACCTACTTTAACTTTCGGGATAGGTATTTAATAGGTACTTACATAATTATTGACATTTGTAATTTTTTTTTTGTAATTTTGACATAGTTTTTAATTTATTCTAATATGTCATTATTGTATCGGCCTAATATTGCATGCTCGGTGAGCGGATATAAATTCCTGTATCATCTAGGATAACCTTGTAATAATTTACCTGTGTTTAACAATAAATAAATGATTGATTGATTATTGGTGGTATTGGTGAGGATGACTTGAGCCGGGAGATGTTTTTGATAAGGATTCTAAGTACTTATATAATACAATTTAAAACTTACCTGTATCAACCGCGTTTTTTGTACAGATCGCATAAATAAACATAAATGACTTATCTGCCGAGACAAATATCTTTCTTTATGTAGGAACATGTTTGTTGGCAACATTGTCATCAATTTATAGGGATTTCAATGTTTCATTATGGCCACACCAGGGGTCAGCTTAAACTGCAACAGCTTAAACAACTATTTCTCCTCAACCGTCGCTTCGAGCCGGATAGCCTTAGTAAGTAGGGCCCTACTAACATTTCCAGAGCCCAAATCATTTTCACCTGGATGCGGTGCACCTGTTAACAAACGGACAAGGGTCTGGCAAATATACTCATCGGAAACGTCAATAGCTCCACCACATCATTGTCAAATGCGAAGGTATCTAGAATGCTGACTGTGTTGCCTCTTTGGATGGCGATACTTATTCTTTACTTGAGTATCATCATTCATCGAGCCTTTTCCCAACTCAGTTGGGGTCGGCTTTCCAGTCTAACTACGATTCGGCTGAACTTCGATATTTTCCGTGAAGCGACTGCCATCCGACCTCCACAACCCATGGGCGATATCGGAGTTCTGTAGTTAGACTGGTCGGATTTTTGATTTAGGGCTCCAACTACCTGTAACGACTGCCATAGATGTTCGTATGACAACCGGGACCGACGGCTTAACGTGCTCTCCGAAGCACGGAGGGGTCTCAGTATCTTAAGAAATGGTCACCCATCCTAAGACCGGCCTGAGTAGATGTTGCTTAACCTTTGCAATGTGTTAACATTGTCGGTGACCACTAGAACACGAGCCTGTCATTCTTTACTTGAGTATATTGAAATTATATTTATAGAACTACTTCTCAATTTTCAAATATTTGATGCATAGTCACGATAGTTGTAAAATCTATTACTTGTTATTTAAATATTCAGAATTCGATTCAGAATTCGATAAAATACACATCACTAGTCGTAGCAATGTTTCACAGGGATCGAGTGGAGCCGACGTGTTCTATATCGAGCATATTCCGCAGCTACCTCCGAGTATGTGCGCCACTATTTAGGTGTGAGGCACACTGAGATCAACATTATTTCCAATTAGGTAGAAAGAATAATTTATTTAGACAATACTAACTGTTATAGGTTCATCTAGAAACAAATACGCATATTTTCTCGTAGGTATAGGTAAAGGTACTTTAATATTATGTACTTATCCTGTCAGTTATTTTTTATGGTTAGCCGGTGACCGGGTAATTCCATGTTTGGGTAAGCCTATTTATTCTTCTTCTTCTTTTTTTATAAACGTGGCTCCATTAATGTTCATCGATGATTTCGCCAATGTCAAGGTAATGCTTGATTTTCGCGTACAGAAGAACTAGTTACTCTGAACTAGTTTGCGGTGCGGGACAAGGAAACGTTGTTCGGTATTGTAATTGAGCGTTTGGGCCTCGTATTATAGAGTTATGTCATCATCACCTAAGAATAAGATTTTTACTCCTAGTTCCAAAGTCTTTCTTTATTTCTTTGTTGTAGGTACAAACAAGTGAAGATACGTAATTCGTAAGTTTAGTAAAATAAAATGTGCAAAGGCTTGCTTATATACTGTACTTAGAATACTTTAGAGACTGACATAACGAATTATATTCAGAGAAAAACAGAGGGGAAAGTTACACTTGAAAAAATATCGATTAGACGCCAGTGTGCCTATAATGCGTTTAAATTTTTAGTGTCACAAAGTAAGAAGCATCTGTTTATGGATAATAACCTGTGGCCGAAAGGAGTAACCATTCGACGGTTTGTTCAGTTCAAGCAAAGGTTTTTTTGGGTTGTGGCAACACTACGGCTAACATCTGTTCGCATTTCGTCTTGTATTTATTTTAATTTATTATTAATATTTTCGATAATTAGGGCTAAAATTCATCACAAAACACAATCTTACCATTATCAAAGTGTATCTAGGTAAAACCCAGTGTAAAATAAATAAGAAATTAGTGATATTTGCGTATTTTGTTTTACCGGCTAAAAGTCAATGACTGTTTGAAAATTTTAAAAGTGAAACTTTATCAACTCGGATTTAATGTGATTTGAGTGATTTTTATACCGGTAATCGTACTAATAAATAACTACTTATTATCGTACCTGTTAGTTTTTGAAGTTGTAGTATATTCAATCAGATTCTTTTTGACATTACTTACGTATTTATTTGTGTATTTAGTGTATTATCAGGTAGCTTTTTACTATCTAAGTCAGTATAAATTTATAATATCGTAATGCCAGTCACACGTAGCATGTATTCTGCTCGCCGTGATGAGGCTAAACAAGAAGATATCTTGAGAAAACTTGACCTGACATTGAAGGAATTAGAGGTATCCAAAACGTTGATTAAACAGTTGCATAGGGAAAGAGATGAAAATGAAAAGGAACTATTAGATAGCCTAAATAAATACGGCTTCATAAAAAAGCAGATGGCTGAGATGCACACAGAGAATAGGTTAGTGTTAGATGAGCGGGACAGATTACAAAATATTGTGACTGGGTTCAGAGAGTGTAGTGACGAGTATGAACAGGGTCTCAAGCGCATGTCAGTCTTGGAACAGGAACTGCACGAAGCCCACCACCTCATTTCCCACCTTGAGGCTGAGAAACGTGACTCCATAGTATCCCATACCCATAACTTGTTTGAGGAGTTAGTTGGTAGTGTGCCCAGCCTTGTTGCTACTGAACCCAGCTTAGAACCCACTATTACTATAGATTTAACAAAGGATGATACCTTAACAGCTCATTGTTCCAATCACAAGATGGGCATAGTTGAGTGCAGTAGAAACAAAATTAAGAAATATGTGAAAATTAATAAATACATAAGAAAAACACAAAAACTTATTAAAAGACAAAAAAGTATGTACAAAAAAGTCATGTATATTAATGAGAGAAGGCAACTAGGCGATGAACTTGACATGTATTCATTATTAATTGAAAATAATATCTCTGATCATAATAACAATATTTTAAAGTTAGAATCAGAAATTAATAATTTAAAAAATTCACTAGACATAATGACTGACAGGTATTGTAATGTTAAAAGTGAGTATCAGGAATACATTCTGGCCATGAAGAAGCTTATGAGTCCAAATTCCACATTGACATCAAACAACCATTTAATTAGTCCTGAGCCGGTCTGTAAGTCCTCGCTGACTTCAAACATAAGCCCTTCACTTGAGTCAAACAAGAAACCCAGTAGTTCCTTCACCAAACGAAATATGATTAAATCTGAAATAGTGATGTTTTGTGATGAATTAGGGAAATCAATGGGCCAGTTACTTAGTTCATATTTAGAACAAAATGTTACTAACTATTGTATGCCGGGATTAACTTACTGTAACATTATAAAAAAAATTAAAAATTGTAATTTAAACAGCAACTGTACACTTTTAATTTTGGTGGGAGATAGGGGAAATGCAGACAGAAATGCAATTGTAAACTGTTTAGAATTACTGAGCTTATTAGATGTTAAAAACATTATTTTATTCACACTTCCTTATAGCCGTGGCTTGTCACAGGCCGAAAACAATCTTAGATATAAGCTAAATCAAACAATACATACATTGACATTTCATAATCCAAATAAATTCCATCTGATTGACATTAACATGTATTTAGAAAATAAATTGTTATTGACGGAAGATAAATTCTATTTGAATAGATATTTTAGGAGACAGATAGCATCTTCGCTATCATATTTTATTAGTTATTCAGCCAAAAACTTGGCTAAACAATCTGCTTTTATTGAGCAGAAAAGTGACAATGTTTGTCTTGTGACCTTGGAATCTGTTCCTGAAAAGGGTGACAATAATTTAAACTTAGTTGTAGGACAATAGAGGAAATCCCTAGCAAATTAAATTTAAGGACAAAGGAAAAGTCTATGTTCATGAATATAATTCATCAAAATATTGAAGGCTTTTCTGGCAAAGAGTTAGAACTAGAATTATTTTTAAATGAAAAACGTATCCATGTACTTTGTTTAACTGAACACTGGTTAAAAAAACATGAACTCTTAGTTAATATTGATAATTATAAAATCATTAGTGCGTTTACTAGAGATTCCGCTATAAGAGGTGGGTCTCTCATTTTAATTAATGACAAATTAAAATCAAAAGACCGAAAAGACGTAGTAGCACTCACAAGTGAGCGAAATATTGAACTATCATGTGCAGAGCTAGAACAATATATTATTATTAGCGTCTATAGACCTCCTTCTGGAGATTACTACCTGTTTGAGTCCATTATGGAGGAAGCCTTAAAAAAGGTATGTAAATGTAAGAAGACTATACTTGTATGTGGCGATTTTAATATTAATATTTTAGAAAACTCTCAGAACGCGCTAAGGTTCCTCAACCTTTTTAAATCTTTTAACTTACAAAATCTTTTTTGTGAACCAACACGCACCACAGCCACATCAGCTACCTGCTTAGATAATATTTTTTCTAACAGCGATGTAGATGAGAAATCTATAATACATTTTGTAAATTCAGATCATGCAGGTCAGTTAGCTAGATTTAAGTTCCAACATGTTCCATTATCAAAAAATATTGTTTGTAGACCAATCACAACTTATAGATTAGAAAAATTTAAAGAAAACATTAAGAATAAAGTACCTCTTTTGGAGTTGAATAATGATAAACACCCGAATGATCATTACGGAGATTTGTTCGGAGTAATCAAATACGAATGTGATAACATTTTCACTAAAAAAACAATAAATGTAAATCAATTTAAAATAAAATTTAGTGATTGGGCTATGCCTGGAATCTATAAAAGTAGAAGGAAATTATATGAATTATACGAGACAAAGGCATCTACTAATGAGCCACAAGTAATTGAACAGATTAAAAAGTACTCCAAACTATTCAAAAAAGTATGTTCAACAGCTAAATCTAATTATATACGGGCTAAAATTGAAAAATCTGATAATAAAACGAAGGCAATATGGAATGTTATTAACAAAGAAACTTGTAAAGCAAAGTCACGTGATCGATCCTTCGAGTTAAAAATAGATGATAAACATATTAAAACTTATTCTGAAGTGGCCAATGCATTTGAATCTTTCTTCACAAATGTTCCAATCACCACTACAAATAAGTTAAATTCGTCAAAAAACGTAGCCAATTCTCTTCTTAAATCTAGTATTGATAAATGTAGAATTAACTTTGATTTTCAGTATATTGACTCTGTCACTATACTTAAAACTTTTAAACAACTAAATATAAAAAATACCGAGGATCTTTGGGGCATTTCAACTAATATAATAAAATCAATAGTGCCCGCTATAGCACCTCACCTTGCATTCATATTCAATAAATGTATAGATGAAAATCAGTTTCCTCATCTTATGAAGTACAGTAAAATCAATCCTTTATTTAAAGCAGGAGACAAAAGTGATCCTTCAAATTTTCGACCTATTTCCATACTCCCATCCCTCAGTAAAATTTTTGAAAAAATAATATTTAATCAATTGCTTTCACATTTTACAGACAATAAGTTACTTCATAACAAACAGTTTGGTTTCACTAAAGGCAGGAACACAACGGATGCAGGAGTTGCACTTGTGAAACATATATTTGATGCTTGGGAGGAAAAGCAGGATGCTATTGGTATATTTTGTGATCTATCAAAAGCTTTTGATTGTGTTGATCATGGGACTTTGCTACTAAAATTAGGTTATTATGGTGTTTCGAACAGCTCACTTGGCTTACTCGAGTCTTACCTCACTGGTAGAGTACAAAAAGTAAACATTAATGGCACCGACTCTTCTGGCGCCTCATTAGTCATGGGAGTACCCCAGGGCTCTATATTAGGACCCCTTTTATTCTTAATATACGTAAACGATCTTCCTTATTTCACTAAAAATCTTTGTGAGATAGTATTATTTGCTGATGACACATCATTAATTTTTAAAAGTGATAGACAAAAAGTAGCACTTGACGATGTAAATAATACCCTTTCGGAAATATTGCATTGGTTCACAAGTAACAACTTGCTGCTCAATGCGAAGAAAACAAAATGTGTAAAATTTACTATGCCCAATGTTAGACAGGTGGATACTCATATTACTATGAATAATGAATTAGTTCAAATAGTCAATACCACAGTTTTTCTTGGGATAACTCTAGATAGTAAACTACAATGGGGTCTTCATATCACAGCCTTGGCAGGAAGACTTAGCTCAGCTGCCTATGCGGTTAGAAAGATAAGGTCTCTGACTGACGAAAAAACGGCACGATTAGTTTATTTTAGCTACTTTCATAGCGTTATGTCATATGGTCTGCTGCTGTGGGGCTCAGCTGCCGATATTGAGACAATATTCATATTACAGAAACGAGCTATACGAGCAATCTATAGACTCGGACCCCGTGACTCGCTGAAAGAATTATTTAAAGAAATTAATATTGTAACAGTTGCTTCTCAATATGTTTACGACAACATCTTATATGTACGGAAGAACATAGATCTATTCAAAAAAAATTCCGATAACCATAATTTTAATACAAGAAATAAAAATAAATTGGCAATGACAAAAATTAGACTTCATAAAGTTGGTAATTCGTTTGTTGGCAAATGTATAAAAAATTATAATAAAATTCCTCAGGATTTGGTTGACATGCCTCTTAATAAGTTTAAAATAGTAGTTAAAAAATGTTTGATGATGAAAGGCTACTATAATGTAGACGAATATCTTAATGATAAAAATGCATGGTCTTCTTCAATCAGGTAATCTTCTGTTGTTGGCCACTCGTATAATACAATAGAAACTAATTGTAACAATGTAAACAAAACAATATTAAAAAAGAAAATGGATAATCTACCTGAGTTTCTTGCTGGTCTCTTCTCAGGAGAACCAAATTACCGAACCAGCGAAAGAATCATTTTCTAATGGTTATTTATGTACTTACTTAATTTAGTATTTTTATAATATTACTTGACAAAATTGTAAAATTTTGACATTCATATGTGCTCTTTATGTGCCTAAACTGAATAAATGAAATTGATTCTTTGATTCTTTGATTCAAAAACGTTCTAGCACTGTTACATCTGAAAACGGCACTGTAAATAAACATTAATGGATGAAAACAATTGTAAATGTGTTTAAAGCAAGCATTGTTACTAACCAAATGAGTCTTGTTACTTGAAATAAATAAAATATTATTATTATAATATCAATATGACTAAAGTCCTTTTTTTGAATTTCAACTTTTGTCTAATGTTGATAAATTTGTTAAAGTCTCTTGAATACCGTGAGGTAAAACAGGTCATTGTAAAATAAGTTAAACCAAAGTACATGAAGTTTCTGTTGTGATGCAAGTTTGACGAAGTGCCATTAATCGACACAATATAAATGGATATACTTAATATTTAATTTATTTATTATTTAAGGAAACAATACAAGCTTACAGTGGCTACCAAATCGCTTGCATGTTATACTAATTTTAACAATGATCTTACTAATTAGACAAAATTATAATGTCAATTTCATTCGATTCCATACAATTCCATACCATTTACCAATACATTTAGATAATCCAAAACTATTTAGTTACACAATGTCCAAAGATATTTAACTTATCTACTATTTCAATAAAATGTCAAGCCTTTTCAACAATAATAATAATAATTTAAGAAATACATATTGTCAATGAATAATAGGTATGTATATAGATTTATGTCAAAATTATTATTCATTTGTCACAATAAAAATAAAATAATGCTACGAGGTACACAATTTCAAAAGATATTTAACTTATATACTATTTCAAAAAAAATGTCAAGCCTTTTAATACTAAACGACAACATTTATTCTTCTAATCCAGATGTGATACGAAGAATAGACCAGTTAGTAGTTACTCTCAGTGTGCCTCTCTAACTACGTGCGACGCCTCCGTCCGAATGGCGAATATCTGGCGATACTCAATTTCATAACGACGCTAGTGCTCTCGCTCGACTTATATCTCCAACTATTATTCTATGGATAGGTGCATACAGAACCTTTTCGTTAGGTATATGCATCTTGCAGGTTATAAATATAATAACACACACTAATACACATTGGTACAACAGAATCTCGTGATAATTATGATATCAAAATCTTATGATTCTTTGGTCCATTTAATATTTTTCCACTGCTGGGCATATGTTTTCCCCAACGAACGCCACAACATTATGTCTTGTGCTGTCCGCATTCAGCGCCTTACCGCGACATTCACGATATTGTAAGTCCCCCTACATTTCGTATAGATTTAGTGAAAAATCAACCTCGTGACGAAAGTTTCATGAAGTGACCCTGTAAGTTGTACTTGATTCATACAATAGTGATCGCAATATTAGAGGTCTTAAGCTAGTGGTGTATTGGTCAGTTGGTAGAACGTTTCTCTCGGAAAGAAAAAAGTTGTTGTTAAAATTCCAGATTCATATTGTACAAATTATTTGTAATCAACCCTTTTCCAACTCAAAACAACGCAGCGCGGGTTATATTTTTGCAAGTTGACATTTTCTATTCTCAACCCAATGTCACTGTAAATATAATGTTTCATTGTCTTATCATTCCTATCGCTGTATAATATAAAATAGAAGCCATCTATCTTTAGTTAGCTACATAATAAAAAAGAAAAACTTCAAACATAATGCAGTTACGGCTATCTGCGCCGGAAGCGCGGACGGGACGTAGGAAAAATATTTTTCCATTTAAAGTAAGTACGGAAAAGCGTATATATTTGTTTTATCTAGAGTTCGTTAAATATTAGTCGGTACAGTCAACCGGATTGCGCACTTTTTCCCTATTAATAGTCCCGTGATGAAGCTATTTTTTCTCCAACAGATTTTTTTTATCTGCGCAAACTTTTTGTATCGTGATGGAGTGGAACGTGCTTTTTAATTTGTCGAAGCGCTTTGTATATTTTTATGGTTAAGGTTGTTTTTAATGTTAAGAGATGACATTTTTATATTTTTAACTATAATATTTAATTGTCTGTCTATCTGAAAGTAATTATATATAGACTACATAAAATAGAAGTAAGGTCATTTCAGATTGATAATTTTACTTTGACGTATATCGCTCGTCCAATCAGATCACACATCGTCACAACCAACGGTCAATGAGTGCATTCCAAATTCAAATACCACGTTCTAAATTTAAATCGACAGCGACGCACTGATTGACCGATCGCCGCAGCAGGCGTCACGTCACACATCAAATCAATACCTATACTAACACATCGAGGAATACCTATCGAAGGCGGTTTCAAGCACACACACTTACACATTAACGTCGAACGTGGTAAATACGTGATATCGGTTCGAGTGTGCGCACTTGTGCCCAATCGCGCAGAACTGATCAACCAATCCGAAAACAGCATGCGTTCTCGATATCTACCGGCTATTTTAGGTTGATACTTCGATTTTGTTCTATTACTCGTTATGTTAGGAACAGTTAGATGGGTGCGGCGTATCTTTTTATGTTGGTCGTTAGTGTTCGAAGGTTCGATACGCCATTGGCTATAAGGTTCGGTGTTACGTCACGTAGATTTTCCGACGCTTCTTTTTTTCTCGTAAATGGGAGTGCTCGTTTCATTTGCGGACGTATTTAGGGGCTGAAACTGGTGATGGGTAGCTCTACCTATGTAACTGACCGATTTTAAACAACGTTTATATTGATATTTTCCTTATTTAAAGTGTTTTGAATACTTACTAACATTTTGTCTATGGCTTAAAGGATACTTAATATAAAAACCGGCCAAGTGCGAGTCGAGGCACGCATTAGATAGGGTTCCGTAGTTACCCATAAAAGTCTCTATAACTCCTGAACTAAAGATCTATCATATATTCTCAGTAAATAGATCTATGATCTATTTACTGCCTCGGTGGCTCAGTGCTATGAGTATGCGACTGCCGCCCCTGAGGTCCCAGGTTCGATTCCGGGTCGATTCAAATTATTTGTGTGATCCACAAATGTTTGTTTCGGAGTTTGGGTATTTTCTATGTATTATATGTATGTATATAGAAATATACCATAACACAAGCTTATATTAGCTTAATTTCGGCTAGATGACGTTGTGTGAGAATGTCCAAAAATATTTATTTATTTATTTATTTTTTATATCATAATATTAGCTTCTGATATTATGGGATCTTGACAACTGATAAACATACTTACCTATACATAATATAGTTATGTATTTCTACAAAAGTGTCATAGATAAATGACATACTGACAAATCAAACATAGATCAATCCATTGTACTTATCTCACTACAGACAATTGAAATCTCCAACCACTTTATACACTGTGTAAATACCACCGTTTAAAATGAAAATATTTTGGACCCAGTTTCGATGACAGAACCGACTGGAAGTATTACTTTAAAAAAAAACACGTTATAAAAAAAATCTTTAATCTGATGTAGTCTCAAATGAGTAGATAGCTTGGCCTTAAAATATCGTCCTAGTGCTATCACTAGGTGCTCAGCAATAGATGTAGGCTGCCGCGGAATTAAAAAAAATACTACATAAATTTTAACTTTAAAAAAAAATGTTTGATTTTGAAAGTAATATTTCCAGTTGGCTCTGTTATCAAAATTGAGTCCAAAATATATTTTTTTAAACGGTGATACTTTCACGGTGTATAAATACCTATCTGGTAAGTTCAAGATACGTAAAAGGTTTCAAGACACCCCCCACAGCTATAGGTGAACACAAGGGGGTAGGTGTCACCCCCGTCTGCGTTAAAAAGCAATCTCCTTAATGGAATTTCAATTTTCCCTGGGAACTTAACTAAAAATCCAAGTGAATGCAATAAAGTTGGACGAGAACGTCAAGATGCAACTATTTGATACTGTGAGTACACTAATGTAATCTGTCTCTTTGTGAAAATAAGTAGGTTATTACATAGCATTAGTTAAATTAAGTGTACCTAACTGAAATTAAATGATTTATTTATTTATATCTAGTCCGAAACGCCCAGGACTTTAATTGGCTGTGCCATATTGGCTGGCACGTAAGATTTTGTAGCCTTTCATCAACATTTCATCTCAAGGACACATTAATTTTTTTTTCAAAATTACAATAATGCTACTACTTTTTATTAAATTCATTCGGCTATTTTGGACATAACCCATTATAGATGTGCCCGGTGACGGCAATAGGCTTGCCCCCCGATTACGTGGGATTAAAAATACGGGCAAATTGTGGTTGTGTAATCCACCTCTGCCTACCCCTTCGGGGATATAGGCGTGATATGTGTGTGTGTGTAGTTACATTAAGCGTACCTAACTGAAATGAAATGATTTATTTATTTATTTGAATAGATCATTAAATGGCTGTTACTCTAACTGCCTCGGTGGTGCAGTGGTATGAGTATACGACTGCTATCCCTGAGTTGAGTTCCCAGGTTCGATTCCGGGTCAAATCAAATATTTGTGTGATCCACAAAAAATTGTTTCGGAGTTTGGGCAAAAAATACGTGACGTCAGCGACAACTTGAAGTTGTGAATCAGTAAGGGTTGTCTCTTGTTTGTGACATGGAATTGACCATAGAGTTGATATTGAGGCATTAACGTCATAATTATTGGTCAAATTATGCTGGTATTTTACTTTACTGGACAACCCTACCGTTCGAATGGTGTTCTCTGTAAACAAAAGAATGTGCTTTAATTAACGTCGGAGTGCAAGTTCTGTATGTAAGTACTATTCCCTATTCTGTGGTACTATTCCCTATTCTGTGGTTTGGGTGTCTTCTATGTATAATATGTCTATCTATATATAGAAATGGGGACACCCTTAGCTCTCGAGAACTGCTTATGCTCCAATGATGGTTGACCCCTCTATGGATAGCCCTCGATCTGGAGGCAAGCCAAAAAATCGAAAATTGGACCTAGCCCTAAGGGGTCAAAAGTTATAGGCCAAAACCTATGGCGTGGTGCGGCGCGAAGCACCGCGCAAGACACCGTACTAGTGTATTTAGAATATATAAGTATGTTCATCAGTCACCTAGATCCCATAACACAAGCTTAGGTATGTACCTATAATAGCTAAATTTGGGCTAGATGACATTGTGTGAGAATGTCCAAAAATATTTATTGTACAAATGTCAGTAAGTACTTAAAATAAAAATTATTATTGCTTCTATATTTACATATACCTGCTGCCAGATTCGCAAAGCAATAGGTAGAACCGAGAGAAAGAACCTGGCAATAAAACTCACGGTCACTGTACTGTATCTACTCTAGGGGACGCCAGCGACTTCGTCCGCGTTGTAGTTTTAATAAATATCTTTATATTTAATACATATTTTTGGACATTCTAACACAATGTCATCTAGCCCAAATTAAGCTAATATTAAGTACGTGGTATTTCTTATTCTATATGCCTAGACGACTGATAGACTTAGGTACTTATAAATATTTCTAATTGCAAAAATACCTATGTAATTAATAAGATAAATAAAATACATACATAAAAATACCCAAAATATTATTTTGTGGATCACTTTGTGTGATCCACAAATTCGATTCGGAATCAAACCTGGGACATTAGGAACGGCAGTCGTGTACCACTGCACCACACAGGAAGTCATTTCTCATTACTGCTTCTCAATCCTAAATTAATGGCCACTTTCGATAACACTGTGTTAAATAATGGACCCCCAATCGCTAGACGTTGCATCGGCTTTCCATCAGGTTGGCGATGCCCCTTTCACGCCTTGGAAATAGAAAAATATCCTTGTGGTATGGCAAAGTATTATAACAGTTGCAATCGGTGATAATTTTCGATAATTTGGCGAAAGCAGTTCCACATAATGCATCTAGAACTGTATGTGATTGAGAATGTATCAAAATATAACCACATTGAGTGCAGATGACCAGCCCCAGGGCATGGCAGCTACAAAGTAACGAGCAAAACGCACTTGCTATTAATTTGTCTTACATTGATGCGATGCGTCGCTTCCACTTATATTTAGCATGTGCAGTTCGATATTATTACTGCGTATGGTTACTTATGAATGTAGGCACGGATTTGGAACTGAAGTAGGTATAATATTAGGTAGATAGAAATATTTACTCGCTGTCCTTATGATAAGGCCTCCTCGGGTCGATGGTCTTGGGCGTAGATGAGGTTGCGACGCCCTGGCGCCGACTTCGGTACGCTCTCTCTCCCTCACAGCCGCCTCCTTCGCGAGCATAGCCTGCTCGCAGAACGGCTACGTTCCACCTACTCCCGCTGGAGAATGGTCTCCAGCGGGAGTAGGTGGAACGTCACCGTGATTGTCTATACCGTCAAAGAATTAGATCTAATAATTTTACAATATGAAACGCAAAAACGTTAGCTTTAGACTGGACTTGGACCAGCGACTGTACTATTTCCAGGAGGAAGGTTCTGCCAACCGACCAAGACTCTGGAAGTCTAAGATCTCAAATTTTGCAATTATATTAATGTTACGGTATCGAATACTAATTGGTCATCATCATTTCCGACCATTTGACGCCCATTGTTGGGTATAAACCTCCCCCAAAGAGGGGGAAGTCAGCCTACATATACCATGCTGGCCAGAAGTGTTGGAATAGGTAATATTTACTGTAATTCTCGCTCAGGTGATAACTGTGATAAGTTATTAAATATTTCGTATTAAATCCTATATTTTTCACTAATTATATATAATATTGGCAGCACACGAGTCTGTCCCTGGCCTGGTCAGATCATGAAAGCATTCCGGTGACGTTTGGAGCACGTTCATTTTCATAGATTTATCGACGGACTCAACTTATTGCAGGATGGTTCTCAAACTTTCTTCCATTTTATTTTTGGTGAAAAAGAGTAAGTAGTTGGCACCGCCGCTTCGTCTGCGCAAGATTCGTTATTTTAAAGCGTATTATGCTTGGAATTCTGAGATTATACACCAATGTACCACCCGTCATGGCTGTTAAAGTTTAGATTCGGGTTAAGTAGGTACATAATGGTTATTATCTATCGTCTTTGTATAGTCGAGCACTAATGCAACGGCAAAAGAGTTTGCCTCTGAAAATGTGTTTGCTTGACATGATGATAGGTAGCCAAGTTATTTATTATAGCTGTTAACAACGGATTTGCCCGCATTATTTAATTTTCTCGATCCCAATTTTATTTCCACGGGAACTCAAATACTACAGGGATAAAAAGTAGCCTATAACACTCAGAGATAATGTAGGCACGGATTTAGAACTGAAGTAGGTATAATATTAGGTATATAGAAATATTTACTCCCTATCCTTATTATAAGGCCTCCTCTTCGCCCATTGCCGAGTTTCTCAGTTCATTAGGAAGTATTCCCAGTGGCGATGGCGTCGACGGACTTTGGCCAGCCACGGTTTGGTCAGGTATCGTGTTATCCCGCATCTTGGGGTCAGGTTTTATCCCGCGTCGGTGAGTGCATATGCAACCCTTCTAGCCTGCTTTTGAACGGACGCTGGGTGACTAGCTCGCCGTCCTCAGTGCTCCCAATCATAGGGGTCGATAGTCTAGGGCGTAGATGAGGCATACACGAGGTTTTTCACAGCAAGTGATCGGAAAGAAACACGTTCACTGCAACGAGTGCTTTACTCAATAAACAAAACTTTGAGCACCACGTCAAAATGCCGATTGAGATGGCGAAACCGTTCACGTTATTTGCGTCCAACACCTGTCGTGGCACAAATCATACAGACCACGAACGAACGATGCATCATCTATCTAAACAGACATTTTTAACGGTTTATTATTAGATATTGAGCGATGCAATGAGTATCTGCCAAGCTTTGGTTTTCACAAGAAAATATATATTTCATTGTAGACTAAATATTCTGAATAAAATTCATGAAAGTTTGTTAATTATGTTTAGGATAATATACTTAATTTATATCATTCAAATACATTATTTAACTATACTGTTTTTTTAAATTCCGCCCAAGGTCGCTCTCACGTCCGTTACCGGGCGTCTCTAGTACACACGCAGAAGGTACGCGCGCAGAAGGTACGCACGTAGAAGGTACGCACGCAGAAAGTACGCACGCAGAAGGTACGCACGCAGAAGGTACGCACGCAGGATTTAACTATAGTAAAATAAACTCGTGGACCGTACAAAAAACCAAAATAAAAAGTTTAATAAAATACAAAACATGCATCATCATCAAAATCTATAGAAACGAATAATATATCTTCAGATGCTAATCTAATTCCCGCGAACGAAGCGACAACAGGCAGAGCAACTTGTAACATAAATATTAAAGTTGGAGTTCGATTTTTGCTGAGCGCGTGGCTGATGGATTTTAGGTTACGTCTGGTGCTCCGCAAAAATCGGGTTCCCAGACACTCACATACCGAACAATGTTTCTTGTCCTGCACCTGGAGCTAGTTAGGAATAACTAGTTCTTATGTGCGGGACTATCAAATAATCAAGCATTACCTTGACATTGGCGAAATCATCGATGAACATCGATGGACCCACCTTTAAAAAAAAAAGAAGAAGAAATATTAAAGTTTAGAAGTAATAAAGTAAAGCTTATTGTTCCATCACGCTCTAACTTTGAATTTCCCCAAGTCCGATACAATAGATAGCTGATAAGGTTATCATCAGAGCGTCTCCTTCCGGGTAGAAGGAGATGCTCATGTCTTCCCTGAAATATAAAGTTTCTGAAGGCAACAGGAATGGAGATTGACAATGATAATACATTCATCTGTAAATAAAGCAAATTTATTGATAATGGGCTCTATTAAAATAATACTATACTAGGTAGGTACCGATCTAAGGTACCGATGCTTCGTCCCATAGAAATATGGCTGTTTTATATTACGGCTATATATACGGCAACATTTATTTACGTAAAATTCCGAATAGGATGTAGTGTAGATTACCAGTCTTTCAGCTCAGAGTCTGCGTACGTTTGTGGTACCTTATAGGGTTTAAGTATTTGGCAAACATGATAATCTACTGCTACATTTTTAATATTCCAGATAGCAGTGACAAGAGGAAGTCGCCACCAAACAGTATCTAATATTGTGGTGATGATCATGATTCCTCAAGCCGCATCTGGATTTCTTTTTGCCCCATTACATCCACCAGAAATATCTCCCGCATTAGATCAGTCACAGAATGATATCCAAACATCGAACTAAGTATAATGTCGTTCGTGAATACATTGCAGCTGTATGTGAGACATAAATATTGATGCGGTCTTGGCACGTTTCATTTATTGCGAACGCACTTCTGCAATACATAGTTGACGCGTCATTGATAGTCTATATTTAAATTATTATGAATATCAACGACATAAATTGATATATTTATGTATTTCACGTAGGTGTATATATCTATTTTGTGTTAATAAAATATTATAAGTTCAAAGAGACCACGTTTCGTTACACATACTATATTATTAGTTACATCACAAGAAAAAAAATTGACAGTATTTTATTTATGGCCAGTGACGTGAGGATGGTTTTGATGTTTTCGAAGTTTGAATTAAATTTGGAACTGTTCCAAATTGGATAATTTTCTATACATTTCATTGACAACCGTTAATTAAAGGAAACATTTCACACCAAATTATTTTGAACTATAAATACATTCAACCTCTTTCATTATGATGTATCTACATCGAAAGTATGTAATTTATAACACATTATAGTACTCGTATTTCTATGTCCTCATCGACATACAAATCAAAATAAATCTAAAAATCCCGAAGGCGTGAATTATTATAACTGTTCCATACATCCAGTAATGTCATTTTAATATGCCAAAGGTTACTCACCATGACGTCATTATCACCAACCACTGTAGTGGCATTTTCATTTTGAGTGTTTTCATTGTTTTAGTAACTCTTAAAATTTTCTGTTAAAGTTTAATTTTGAATAACATTGAACTTTTAGACTGTATTTCCATTTTGTACATTGTGAAAAGTCTTTGAGTTGTTTTACATAAAATAAATCCTTTTGTCAGTTTGAATAAAGAATGAATTTGCGTAATATTTGATTTAAAATTTTCTTTTCTTTTTATTACACCTCAAGCCATTCTTAGAGTTCTCTATTTAATAGTATCTAAGCCACATTTTTGAGTAAAAAAAGCTTCTGTATTAACCATAGATAAAATTGTGATCACAGAAATCGCTCGATTGTTTCTGAATAGGTGACAATAAGGTTTTTGTTTTTTTTTTATCTAAACGTTGACGTTCATTTCGGGTAGCTTATGGTGAAACCAGCGAGTTTTAATGGATTTTTAAACGATCTCCGATTTCCCTGTTGATGTTGCACATATTTTTAGATTAACACTTAGACTGATACTATAGACTTAGATAGAAGTTTCCTGGTATCGACAAATCTTTAGTAGTTTCATTCCTAACTTTAGAAATGCCTATTGTTTGGTTTTCGCTAGAAGTTTACAATTTATGGATGATCTATTTTCATTGACCTTTTTTTGTGAAATATCTCAGATTAACTTATGTAAACTTGAGAAAAAAGGTCAGTTCTCATTAAAGTTACTTTTTACATTATAAAAAGTTAATTATGTACTTATATCTTGCTACTATTAAACAAAATGAACTCATCATCGTTGTTACAAAAGCTATCATCAAGACAATTTAATCCAATACTTCATTGTTCACCCATCGTTTCCAACCGAAGATCAAAGCCCATCTCTACAGTGCATAAATATAATGCAACGATGTGTAAACATGTGTTTGCAGATGTATTTGTTGTGTGTCTTCAATGGCTGGTGTCATCCACAACGCATAAAAAAACACGTCAAGAATTGACGTAACAACCGACTTCAAATTACCGAAATGGGACCAAAAAAAACCTACAGTCGAATTGAGAATTTGGAAGTCGGTTGGAAATCAGCAAGGTTATCGATGAAATGTAATAGGCACCTATGCTATTTATTTTATCCAATTTGTTCCAAATTTCTTTCAAACTTCAAAAACATCGAAACCGTCTTCACGTCATACATTTTTGAAAAAAACTCACTTGTACGAGTACACCATTCCACAATTATTTTTATTTTTGGTAAACCCTGACCGGTTTCGTTTAATCATACTCAATCACTCACACAATTCACTTTTATAACACATTTTATACTCGTACTAATATTATCTACTTTTAGAACACATTTCACTAATATTATGACTTTGAACTGAGTACCCACTATACATTTTAAAATCTCTTCAAGTCACTTCTTCTTCTTCCTTTAAACACGTGGCTCCATCTATATTGATCGATGATTGGCCAATATCAAGGTAATGCTTGATTAGTTGATAGTCCCGCACAGAAGAACTAGTTATTCCTAACTAGCTCCAGGTGCAGGACAAGAAACATTGTTCGGTATGTGAGTATCTGGGAGCCCGATTTTTGCGGAGCGCCAGAGGTAACCTAAAAAGGCACCAGCCATGCGCTCAGCAAAAATCGAACTCTCACGTCACTTAACTGGCCATCGATAAAGTACTGTCATTTTTGAAACACATATTGAAAGGTGTGATTCAAAACAATTGCCACCGCAACAAAATTGTCTTATTATAATCATTGTTCAGAATGCTTCGAAAGAGCTGAATTCAAGTCTGTACTTCTGAAGGATATCCTACGCTTTGAGGGTTTTTTGAAATACGAATAAATTACATACATTATTTCATTATCATTACTCAGATATTTTGCTCACTTTTGTTTCGATGTGGCAATGATTTGAATCGAACTCAGACTATTTTAGTGTATAACAATATGCTAATATGCATTGAGCACTTTGAATACGCTTCTCAAATCGCTTATGCGAAGCACGCTATCAATGAAGACACCCACTTAGAACAATGCGCGGAAACTCACGCACCGATGCGTAGTTGACTATCGCCATTGGCGATTCACAAAGTATGCTGTGATGATCTTTGTGTTAACGATTATCTATGGAAAGTATAAATAAATATCCTTGATTACAACCTGACAGTGAATTGATAGAAACTGGTAGCTTATGAAAAAATAAAAAAATAGTACCAACATACCTAGAAAACGATACTTGTTTGTAGTCTCTGTTCAATGAAGCTAATTTAGTATATCAAAAAAAAAAAATTAAATTGTCCGATTTTTTTTTCCTTTTCAAGTACGGAGGAAATTTTATTAAACGATTTTAATGAAATTTTATACCTACAGACATAGCTAAATAATCTGGACAGATAAACTATTTATTATTTTCCAAAAAATAGTTCTCATGGGAAAACAGAACGACGCGCGAGGGTGTCTATTATATTTCGTTACAATTCACAGAAATATTTAACTGCAAGACAAAAATACGTCCAAGTGTCTAATATGTCTTTTGAAAAGCAAACATTCTCTACCGGCACACTGAGTTATGTCTAGATCTGTTATGCAGACCTGAAGTTTAAGGATAATTTAGTGTTTGTTTATTTTGAACAGGAAATATATTCATCAAAACCATGCATCCCGCTTTTCTCATATTAAACTTATTCCCTTTTGCCTTTACTTCTTAATTTATCTTGTGTTGACCGGTCCATTTATCGAAGAAACCTTAACACCATGGTTCGATGATTTGTCGAAAAATTACAAAAAAATGTCGACAAATTAATTGGGAACTGTTGCTCCGCGGGCAATGCTACGAGTAGTCTACTCGTATAATAGTTGATGATCATGACTGCATTCGCTTTGAATTCCCCGCCAAAAATTATCTCTTGGTGGTAGGACACATTAATCACTAATAATAGTAATACTTATTAATATTATTATAGAAGTACATACGTCGATGGGTCTGGCGTCATCCCAAACACTGTCACCCGAAATGATAGATAGATATTAGTTCTACCGACATCTGAACTGTTATGCATCAATGAAAACTGCGTCGTTGCTTTTGCAATTCTTAATTAATCATCATTATTATTTTAGGGATACGGGTCTATCCCTAGCTTTATTTTCCAATGCTTTCTAAAGTTGTGATTGTTATACTTGGACTGCGGAGATTCCATTTAGAGCAACATCTGTGCTGATAGTTGGAATTTTGGACCGATGCTTGGCTCCTAAGTAGGACCAAAAAATTACTGGCTAAGTGTGGGTATGTTTCATCTACCCCGCTACGTATGTAACTGGGTTTTAAAATGTTACGTAAATAAGTATAATGGACTGTATTAAGATGTAGTTGGAATTATTTGACTCCTTTATCATTCATTCGTTGAACTCTCAGAAACGAATTAAGTCACAAAGTCATTCATTACTCTCCATACACACGTTTAATACCGAGAAAACAGTAATAACTCCGTAAGTTTTTGCACTAAGTAAATCACTCGGCGCCATGCGTATCCGCATTTAATTGGGACAATTTCTTAGGAAAGTTACATAAGATAAGTATTAATTGAGCGCTTAGTTGCTTGAAATTGTACAATATTTACACAATTAACTTGTATAACTTACTGTGTTTTTAATCTTTACATCTATTCTCTGCGTGTGAGGATCGGGAATGTTAAATTTAAATTAATTAACAGGCAGGCTGTTTTGTATAGTTTTATCATCGGTTGTAAGTAATGTCTTTCATTCACCTGACTATGTCGATAGTTTTTTGAAAGAAAGAAAAAGAAAGAAAGAAAAAATGTTTATTCGAAATGTATTGCATTACCGTGATTATTTACTTCTGCCAAACTGCAGCACAGTATGTTGGCAAACGTAGCTCCAGATTAAAATACAAAAAAATATTTAAAAGTAGTTTTACATTTTTTCTTGGCATAGGTGGTCCTAAAAAAATAAAAATAACAAGTTGGTTATACTTGTATGGTTTGGTAATGTGTAATTTTGATTTTACTCCGCTTCCGCTCCTACGTCTATAGCCGCAGGTGCGAACTCGGAAGTATTCCCTGTAGCGCCGTGTTTGATAAATCTATATAGGTTAATAAAAACAATATTCAGGACATATATCATTTACTGCAACGGCGTAATCACTCTGTATGTCCTGAATATGATTTTGTTAACCTTTGATAATATTACGAGTAAGTCCTGTATCAGTAACTAGTATAGTAATATTTCCTAAAAGTAGGAAAGTTCCTATTGAGTCTTCGTGAGAGCCGTTAGCATCAGTTTGTTTATTGTCTACGTTGACGTAGTCTATGGTTGGATTCATGTTCACCTATATGACCTTATCAAGCAAAACATTACTCTCTAATAGTCAGTTGCTAAAAATAGCTTTTAGCTTTACTTACCGTTCATTAAATAACTCTCTAAGTCACTTGTGAAAGCAAAATCTTTAATAGCGAACAATATAAAAGAACTAGCAATAAAAATAACTCTAGTAAATACCGTCTACAAAATCACTGAACCAATTTCGATAAGCCAACACTGTTAATTACTTGGCAAGTCGTGTGAAGAGCGTAGATATTCGTCGAGATATCCAACAATGTGCGTGAGAGTGCGTACGCTTTCTATAGCAATTATGTTGCTTTAGCATTATTAATCATTGGTTTGTTGGTGGAAATATTTTGATTCATTTCTGTTGATCTAACGACAGTAGGTTTCCCAAACTTGTTCGCCCATTTTCCAAATGCTCTTCTTTGATTATCGAAAATAATATTCAGATTGAGAAATAATTTCTACTAAAAAGAATCGAAAATTCTAAATGTACAATTTATAAGTAGAAAAGTATGATATTTATCTCTTACTACAATATTCTCAATTGAAAGAATCGACATCTTTGAAACTAATTCTAGACGCAATCAAGTATAACCCTCGGCTGATAACGTAGATCCAGGAATCACCAGGTAAAACTTTCTAAATATTTATCATGATCCCAAAAATCATCAGATGAATTTCTGCGCCATAGGTATGTTACTGATTTCTAACAAACACGTTCTCGGCCACGCCAGGTAAAGCCTTTGTTGTCAAGAATTCGCCAATGTGTTACAATAATATATTAGCAACAGTAAACAATCAAGACACCTGATGCTCACGGAGATGCTATCACTTCCTCATCACCTGTGCCATTGTTGTATGCGCCCACTGCGTAACACCTAATAGTTCTTGCTAGGAAGTGTGTTCACTGACTTAATTACAAATAGAATTATATGTAAAAGATATCCGATACATTGTCATCCTGTACGAGGGGATAATAAGAACAGAGAATGTTAGTAAATAGTTGCACATTCATTTTAAGTAATTTACCTATATCAAGTAAAACTTTCTTTGTTGTTTAGGTTCTTTTTTATATCAGATCGCCAAATTGACGCCGCCTGATGTAAAGCCGTTTCGACGTTTGGCGATTGTGGGTGACTCTCAGCGCAATATGTACTATTAAGAGTGGCCCTCAACTTGGCGACCTAGTGATGTGCCTCTTCACGCTCCTCTTGAAGAACCCTGGGTTGTAAGTAGGAGGAAAGAGGCCTGGAACGCCCGCACACGTATTTCCTCTAAAGAAAACGATCTCTTGATACGCTCAATTCTGGCGAAGATTCTTTCTACAGTATACGTTCAATAGGATCTGACTATCCTTTGTTAATTGTTCGTTGTTGTTACCTTTGTTAGGGACATGCTCTGAAAAAAAATCCGTGTTTATGAAATGATGATGTAAGTAAGTCTGGTCGTAGTCGCGTCATGGGGTTTTGGTATATTAAGTATTATCTGTTTCTTATTATTATTTGTTTAAGTATTATGTTTCAGTAATACCTAAAGCCAACTTTACCAGGTTAGATTGTAGGCATTGCCTATTTGCTATCCAAATAAAAAAGAATTGTCTTTCACTAAGAATTTATAAAATATTGTATTCATGTGATAAGGATTATCAACTTAAAACTACCACGTAGTATTTATAAGTAAAAGTATCAAATACGAGTATATTTCAACAGTGAAACCTCCCAAGCATAAAGCACAGCAAGACATAGATTTAAAATCGTTAAAACCATTATTAGCCTTATTTAATAGCTTTAATGACTTAACGACATCCTCATTCGTGCGTACTATCTTTATCAGTCAATCTGTCTGCTCAATGATTTATCTAATAACGTACGTTGTTAACTTTACCAAGAAGTCTAACATTGTATTTGTCTCTTTTCACCCCTATAACTTCTATCGGATCTCTTGCTTTCACATCAGTAACTGTTGGTACCAGTATTAATTCTGAATAGTTATGTTTTCGTTGTAATCAAGTAATTTGTTTGTGCTTCTGTTTGTCATATGAGGTGACTGTAATTATTTCTGATTGTTATGACATGCTATTTTTCTGAATCATTTAAGATTTTGTGTCAAGGTGTATTAACAAATAAGTTGAAATAAGGTTTAAACTCATTATTTTCTGTGAAGACTGAAGCGTATTACGCCATTGATTTGACCATCCAATCAAGTGTACACAAGAGGTACTATTTTGAGTTCTACCAGTTCTACGGTACAATCAATGTGCTTAATTATTATTTCTTTGTGATCACCAAGAATCTAAGTATTCAAAATCTCTCTGACAGTTTAAGAGCTTTTGACCAAGAATTGACGATATCAGTTGCATGCCTCATGTAGAATCACAAATACTATACGTATCATTGAAATAATCAATTTCGTTTATTCAGTTTAGGCACATAAAGAGCACATAATATGAATGTCAAAATTTAACAATTTTATGTCAATCAAAATTATAAAAACTTTAAATTAAATAACCATTTGAAAATGATTCTTTCGCTGGTTCGGTAAGTTGGTTCTACGGAAAAGATACCAGCAAGAAACTCAGGTAGATTATCCATTTTCTTTTCGTAGAATTGGTGATTCTACTAATGAGCCAATCGAATAAGCCAGATATGGGACAGAGTGAAACATTTTTAAGTCGTAGGCTGGACGAATTCAGTGAGACACCGTACCTAAATATTTTATTGTCCATTTCGTATAATTGTCCAAAAATGCCTTTCTTATCATTCTCTAGTATCTTTATTTTATTTTGTCGTTCCCGTCCATTTAACCCGTCACCTACGGCGGTAACAATGATGTTAAATTAAGCACAACCAGTCAAGGGTCATTAGTTCCCAACGACTGCCAGGTGAGGGTTTGATTGATTCAACACTGCTCAACCAACCGAGTGATTGACGTGTTAGTGTCATGTTAGTATGTGGGCACTATCAGCCATTATATTTTGAGCTTCTTAAAACTTGCGGAATGGATTAAAAAACCAGACTGGCGCACAAGGGGTTCCGTACCGAAACGGCAAAAATATCACGTTTGTTGAATGGGAGTCTCTTCAATATTTATAACATTCTGTTTTTTAGTATTTGTTGTTATAGAGGTACCAGAAATACATCATTACTGTGAACATTTAAACTTTATAACTATCACGGTTCATGAGATACAGCGTGGAGACAGACGGACGGACAGTAATAATAGGGTTACCGTTTTTCCCTTTGGGTACTGAACCCTGGAAAGTAAAGGTTTACAGTTGATGTGGGGTGATATCTTTTATTTCTATTTTTTTTAATAGAATTCGAAAAACCACCAGGGTTTTCGGTACAAACCAACTTCACCCACATGTTTGGCACCTGGCAAGTGGTGTCCAACTGATAGGGTTTGCACTTTAGACAGAGCCGCAATAGAGGTTAAATGTGTTTATAATACATACCACTATGTCTACCCGGATTTAATTTATTCATCATAATCACTAAATATTATAAAACAAAGTCCTCCGGCACGTCTGTCTCTCTGTTCAAGATAATCTCAAAAACTACTGCACCAATTTTCATGCTGTTTTCATCAATGAGTAGAGTGGTTTTCGAGGATGGTTTTAGACTATAATAATTTCACGCGGGCAAAGCCATTACAAAAGAGTGGCCGTGAGTTTTATTGCCAGATTCATTTCTCATAGGCATACTATACCTATTGCAAATCTAGCATTAAATGTAGAATTTTCTTTCAAATACATATTTGATATATAATCTGTTTTGTTTTATAAATAATGTTGTCATTTTAATGTGCGAATATAAAGTATCAAAAAATCAAAATAACTTAAAAACACCATCCAGAAGCCATTAAGTATAAGTGGGTTCGAAACATGGCTGCATATTTCCGAGATTGCATCGTACAAAGGAGTAGACAGGAAGGAAGAGGCACATTTCATCGGCGTCGCGACAATCCCTATTATATGAGTGCTGGTGCCAAAGGGGGCACTGGGCGTGACGCCCCCCTACTAGCTCCTGTATCGAATCGTCGCTTTATACCCATTCATTGAGAAATAAATATTATTTTTAAACTCTACGACTAACTGTGCTGTTCATTTCGTAAGCCTCTTTCTATACTATCAACGATTGTATCTCCAAAGGAATAGACAGTAGATAATGCTCATATATTTCGTCTCAATCTACCCAATTAGTTAACTCAATCTGTTGGTTTCTCAATTTGTAAAGCAATGGAGGCTCAGGAACTTTTGATACATTAGGTACAATCAGAGGTCATGTTATACAAGGTACAATCAATCAATGAGTCACCTTCGATGCATTATAATTAGGTAAGACCCACAGATTTTAGACTATCCCCTGCAACCACTATCTAGTTAAATATACATTTTATTAGATACTCAAGAGTTTGGCTGTGGATTCAAAAACTAGGTAGGTAATGACAATAAAGTAAATAAATAAATATTTTAGGTTCTTTTTTACACAGCGCCATCGAGCCCAAAATAAGCTACTATAAGCATGTATAATATTATGGGATCTAGATACTCGTAACTGATAGATAATTTCCGATACGGAAAAATCATCGTGCTTATGGCACAAAGTTTCGTCATAGCTTTAGGAAGTATCATTAACCACAGGTCCACATAGGTTGTCAAAACTTTGTGGGAATGCTTCAAGGGTATATACCCAACGTCCAATACTAAGGATAAAATTATTCTGATGTCATCTTCAATTCCTATAAATCTCAACCTTGAACTCGAGTCGGATTGATCAGTGCTTGTCCCGGCGCCTTGTTACCGAAGTCAACCGACTAGAACCACTTACATATTTACTGAGGGAAACCGTGATTGGATCAAATTGGTGAAGCGTGGTGCGTGAGGCTCAGAGTCACGCTTCAGTGGCTACCAGGCAAGGTGCCTATATTAGGTATAAAATTTAACATTTTTTTACCAGGTTTTCTAGAACCTTTACTTATAGCCTGGAGTCCACCAAAATGTGGATATGTTTCTTTCACAAAAATTTACCTTAAGTTTAAAGAATGTGTGCCTGAAACTCTATCTCTATAAGTATTATCGTTCAGCCCAGTTTGAGCTAAAACTGTTATGTTCAGGTTTCACAAAGTATTTTGGCCGCTTTTTTAGGGTTCCGTACCCAAAGGGTAAAACGGGAACCCTATTACTGAGACTTCGCTGTCCGTCTGTCTTGGGCTGTATCTCATGAACGGTGATAGTTAGAAAGTTGAAATTTTCACAGATGATGTATTTCTGTTGCCTCTTTAACAACAAATACTAAAAAATAGGATATTAGAAATAATTAAGGGGGCTCCCATACAATGAATGTTTTGGAGTTTTGGTCCGGAACCCTTTGTGCCCGAGTTTAATTCGCACCAGGCCGGTTTTATTGTTTTGTGGCGGGATTATGTACCCGATGTACTTTATTTAAAATTTTGTATTGTGTCTCTCTGTGTATAAATAAATGTTATTCTTTCTTTCTTTCTCACTTTAATGGGTTTAACCACCAGGCTACGAGAATCAGCAATTATTTTCTTTCTATTCTAGCACAGAATTATATTCCTATTTTCCTACATTAGCACACATACATGTTAGATTGCCATCAGCAGCTAAATATGTCCATTGTCACAAAATTGTGCAACACTCCATTTATCGACGTTCATTCGCACTGTGAAACAATCGGCTTGTGACCATGCGAACTTCCCGCCACTATTTGCATATTGCTTTGTAGCTATCACACAAAGCAATAACTACCCTCGTTTTAGTGTAAAATGTTTAAGCTACAAACTTAAAACCGAAACTATAGAGTCCTATTTACAATTAAATCCGTTTTAGTAAATGCAAAAAGAAATTTGTATCGACTCTTTTTTGCAATTTTAATCTTTACTTTAGACAAATAATGTCTCTTTTTATTGAACTCTTCTTTTGTATAAATTAGGGTATATTTTTGAATTTCGGTGATTAGCGTACTAGAAAAATGTTAGTTTGTTATTGTCAAATAATATTTTGCCATTAGATTTTCTTATTTGAGTTAAATATTTTCGCGCTAACTTAACTCGATGTTAATATCGGTATCACACAGTACACAGGGTACTGCTACACAATTACCTTGTTGTATTTCGTAACCCGCAAAATCAAGTGTATCCTTTTCATTTTCAGAACTTAGTTCAGTTTGACACCCCGATGCAGAGCAATAGCTCGAGTATGAATCGTTCGATTTCTGGGTGATTAAAAAACATACCTAATGATATAATCTATACTTATATTCATACATAATAGATATCTGTCACAAGATAAGTAAATGTTTGTATCAATTACAACTCGACAATTCAACGTAAAATTTATAAGCTAGAATTTTAATTTATAATCTGGAAATCCGACATTAATGTCAATATGAAACCAAAACAGTGGTAACTTCAAACGAACCAACCGTTTAGTTTTGTTACCATATTCAATAATATTTAAATTCTGACTCACACTTTTAATTTATCGATAACATCTATAAATTCATTTGAATTCGTCTATCTTTACCTTAAAATCTCATGTTCTTAAAAGAGTAACTTTTAAAATGAGTAAATATCATATGACTAAATAAATAAAAATAGAAATGCAACTATAAAACATGTAAAATAAGGTTCAGTTTTGTTTTCTTTATTAATATTTTGAGTTTTACCTGTATTTCAAATATTTAGTGTCATATTAAGTGTTAACGCTTAACACCTTGTATGAACTCATTAAAATTCATTTAAGCGGATTTTTTTTCTCACGGCTAATGTACGAGTATGTTTTCCAAGTATTTGATCTGTAGCGTAGCATCTGTAGAT
Organism: Nudaria mundana; assembly: GCA_963556515.1. Taxonomy (NCBI): domain Eukaryota; kingdom Metazoa; phylum Arthropoda; class Insecta; order Lepidoptera; family Erebidae; genus Nudaria; species Nudaria mundana. Next base: position 1,643,288 of record OY748307.1, read on the forward strand.
GCCGATAAATTTATTGTTACACCAAACTATTATCTGTATCTGTGTAAAATTAACATCCTCATCAGTTATGTAGCTTTGAGTTCACCTCTGAGTGAGCCTTACTTTGGTTAGGAATGCCAGTTTTTGGCTTCTTTCTTTGAATTCCGTATTCTAACAGTGTTCCTGTGTAATGTTATCGCCTAATCTGTGTATGCCTATGTCAGTTGGTATTTTGCGTAGTCCTAAGAACTACGGCGTACTAAGACGTGACAGTTATGATCTAACAATACTCTTAAAACCTAAGTAGTTTCAAATGTGTTCTATTATATTCGTGGAAGTAGACAATAATTTTCCATCTGACCTAATAGAGAGTAATGTTTTTCAGTGTGTATTACAGGTAATGTTAACATAATTGAGTAATGTAACTTCTACATTTTACTTACTTGATTGAGTCTGAGACTTCATAATATTGTGGTCGCAAATGATCCGTGGGAAATGCGGTTGTGAATATGAATTTGAAATTGAAATGAGCGTTTATTATTTTCTGTTAGCAAGAGCTTGTATCTTTGTACTCTATCATGTCTGTTTCTTCGAATGACAGAGGCAGATGTATTGTATATTATTTAAAAACCCACATTTCGGCAATTAGGAACCTGTAATTTGGTCCTACGTAACAGAGGGCAATATTTTCGCATAACGGGACCTTTTATGTTACGTACTAGTGAAGCTATTCAGCTATAATTTTCTGTATATTTCGGCCCATTGAAATTATATTATTATATGTTGAGCTGATGCTCTGCTTCGGTGGCGTGGTTTGCCTAGTGCCAGGTAACGGCAATAGGCTTGCCACCTATTACGTGGGGCCAACGAAATACTGGCAAAGATTTTTCCAGTATTAGGTAACGCACCTGTGCCTTCCCTTCGACCTTGATGTGTGTCTGTCGGTCTCCACCAGAGGATATCATAATTTTTGAATTTAGTGACTCAGAAATAACAGTAGGTACAAAAATACAATATGAACTAATTTTAAAAGACACCAGCAGTTTAGTCTTTAGTCTAGGAATTATTGAGCCACTGTTTATACGTAGACATATAATTTGCAATAAACCAGAAGGTTATGATTTTTATTCTCATAGTGATAAAGTTCAGTACTTCAAGATGTTGTTAAATTTCTTGTCAAATTGGAAAATTTTGTCTGGCAAGACAATTGAAATTATGTAGGTAAGTATTTAAATCAATTGTGACCTACGGCCTATAGCTTCGTAATCAGTAGACACCAAAAAGCAATGTCGGAGTGTATCATTGTGCAAAATAAAAAGAAACAAATTAATAGTGTGTCAAACAATATCTTTGTCAAAATAATAATGGGTGATGGAATTATGTCTTACGTCAAATTAGATGTCTGTCTTCCTGTCGGTCGCGTTTTGTGGTACAATAGAAATGCTATTAAATGGTAATGGGTGCCTATTACACCGTAACGTTGCTTGGACGAAGATCTAGCTTTACCTTATTTTCTAGTACTCACATTATTTAGTACCATCTATCCTGTAACTGCTATATCTGATTGAAAAGCCACAGACTAATTTATTTTTAGTAGGCCCACCGATATTTAACCTAAAATACATATTAAATATAACTAGTTATCACGACGAACTGTATATCACCTCAAATATAAAAAAAAAAAAAAAAATGTTAATATTTCATGCAAATGTATGTATTATTAATTATGGGGCTCGTGGTCTAGTGGTAAAAGGCGGGAAAAGGCTCGGTAAATGATGATGTATGTATTATTAATTATAATTGAAAAACGCGACGGACGGACAGACAAATTGTCGTATTAAATATATAGATTTAAATCTAAGATGACACGTTACGTCTAGGTCGCCTACATTCGCAGTTTCCCAGGGAATCGCCAGAACATCATACCCGTGTCAGGCAGAAGCACTTGAAGGACCGCATTTATGTTGATAGATACTTTTAACATTTGTAGTCAAAATAATCCTCTTTCCAAGATCATTCGATTTGTCATATTTTGAACCTTTAGGTAAGTATGTCATCGTATCTAGACGATCGCTACTGTGTAACACTGCGTTTTTTCCGGCAAAGTTTTTCTACAACAAAAGGCTTGTTATTGAATTCTATTGAGAAAAATACGACATAGAAATTATTAAGGCACATGTCGGTAGTTCGGTTATTGCTGTCAGCCCTAATTATGAAAGCTTGATGATTTGACTGTCTGGAACCGTTCGTTGTATTAAATAGTGAAAGGGGATAATATTATATTATGTATTATTTAAATTGAAAAAATTACGTGTGTTCCCAAGGACAGTAGTGTTTTATCCTCCTGTCGCCGAAAGTTCTCACACAAGAACTTAATACTAAACTGATTAAAGCCCATCTGTATAAAGTCGATAGAAGCCCTAATGACCCAGTATTCGCGCTGGAGAACATAATAGAATCAGATTGAAATTTTAAATTAAAACGGCAGATTGCCACTTTTTTTAGCGATTTCGGATTGGTCGATGTGTAGACGATATTTTTTTAGTATTAAATAAATAGATATATGCGATTTTTGTCATTTTTGTTCGTGGGCTTTTACCTTGTGTTAAACTAGGTATGCAATGCATTCTGCTGTTGCAATAATTGAGCTGAGTTTGTCGATCCGGGTCGAACTCCTAAACGACTGGACCGATCTTTATGAATTCAGATATTAGCACTCACGGTGTTGTTTCTATGACCGTGCCAAATTTCAAAAAGATCGGTCCAGTCGTTTAGGAGGAGTTCGATCACGAACGAAATACACGAGTCGTCTAAGCAGGAACTTCGTAAACTCCGCTCAATTATTTTCTCATAGATGCACACTGGGCAATTATTAGGAACGGTCAGTTTTAGCTTGGGCGCCAAGAGGTTTTACATTTCACCAGATAAAATTTTATTTTCTGAAAAATTCAGATACATTTTCCAGGAATATGTTTTTGAACAGTTACACCTATCGATAGATAGATTGTGACTATATGATAAATTCGACTTTCAGAATTATATAGACTCACTAGCAACCCACGACCCTACGTCGTGATATCATTCTTTGTATTAACGCGTTTCTCACATTATACGTATAAAATCATATTAAGTGTGTTCATTTGAGGTTATCCTGAGGTAACTTCCTATTTGTGCTGGGGTGGACACCCCCCACGTTACAAGATGTACCTAATTTCTACCTAATTGAAATAATTATATTCAAGGTAATCGCGACTAGATACTCGTAATAGTGACAGTGAGTTTTTATTGTCTGGTTCTTTTCTCACTGGCTTTACCTAATTAGGTGTTAAGTGTAAGATTCACAAAGGACTAGTAATTACTAGTCCTTTGTGAATCTGGCAATAAAAGTAATTGAGGTTCATAAACGTTACTTCTGTTGGACATGGACAGCTTCTACATATATTTTGCACCACCATATTTGATTCTTGAATTCAGAATCCATCCTATAATTTTATCATAATTAAATTCCCATATAAATAAACCTGACAATAAGTAGGACTATTAAGAATTCAACTACGTTACAAATTTGTCCCGAATTGGAACTCTGGAACCGTAATCAAATGCAAGTTTTACCATATAACTGGTGTTTGGAACGCATATGAGTTAGTATCGAATCGTATTGTATTGTACTATGAATACAAATGATGTGTTTGATAGAATTTAAACAATACAGGGACACAGTCGAGTGGATAGATTGAACTCAATGATCTAGAGTTACACTGTTTACAAGAATGTCCAACTTTTTGACTGAGGAATAACAGATGGAGTTGAGCATTTTACACTTAGACTTTTTTATGATTAACGTGTTTTAAAATTTTATTGTGTATCAACCGTAAATTAGATTGATAATAATTAAGTACCTATAGATAATTATAATTCACACACACCCACATATCACGCCTATATCCTCGAAGAGGTCGGCAGAGGTGCATTACACACCCACAATTTGCCAGTATTTTTAGTCCCACGTAATACCTAGGGAGCAAGCCTATTGCCGTCACCGGGCACTCTAGAAAGTGGGTTATGTCCAAAAAAACCGAATTAATTTAATAAAATAACCTGGTAGCAGCTATATTATAATTTTGAAAAGTTTTGAAACCCGTTGGCTTGCGATGAAATGCAACAAAATCTTACGTGCCAGCCGCTGTGGCTTTTTATTATTACAATTCAATGTACTCGTATATTTTATAGTCAGAAATTAAAAAATAGGTAAATTTATATTATTGTGCAACGAAAAAGAGTAACGCGTGTTTACAAAAGATAGATTTATTAATCTTATTGAAGAAATTATTTCCGCATTCCTGCTCAAAATCTATGGATTGTTGCTTTTTTGAGTCAAAAGGTCCATGGTATACAAAATTTCAAAAAAAAAAAATACATTTTTGTGGAATGAAAACCACCCAAATCAAGCAAACGAAAGAAGAGAATAGTAATGAACTACTACATTCCTCAACTTACAACCTATACCCAACTTACTACATAAAATTATTTTATCAATTTCTATTCAAGAGAGTACAAATCGAATTAAGTTGGCCGAACTATAAGACAGTATGTGTCGTCCGCTTTGGTAGTACACATCGGTGCTGTCAATCAGGTGGACAATTATCGAGGACCACCGGACCATAGCTAACCACTACCTAACATCCAATACCACTAAGAACAACATTAATTTATTGTATTCAAATGCTAAGTTTTGAGGTTTTGGTTGAGTGATTTGAGAGAAGGGTACTTTAATTTGTACCGATAACACAATATGACAACATGAAATACATTTGATCGTTCTATATTTCAAGAATATTAGGAATGGCATATTTGAGTTACTAGAATTTCCATAGATGCTTCTATTCGTGTCGATAAACAACACTACAAGTTATTGTCTCGATTCAGTACTCTGCTACGTGAATTGCATTTGACTTTTCTTCGGTTGGGTCTTCTAAGGTACAGGATTCTGGCCATCGAGACCCGACATCGTGTGGCTCTTGGTTTATACACAACTAATTACATCTTCCCCAATTCCACCAATAAGTTTATTGATACCACATAATAGGGGATAAGCCTATTGCCATTTCGGGGCCAATAAGGTGTACAAACTGGCCAGAGTTTCTTTCGTCAATCAGGAGCATAAATTTAAGATTTTTTTCCGCCTGTGTTGTTTAGGCGATCGATGGGTCTTTCGCTTGTCTTTCATGTTCTTACCTGTCGTTCTTAATTATCTCGTTCGTCAATCTCTTTTTCAGATTTATCATAAGCCTTTATTTATCTTGAAAGCGTTGTCGATTCTGTACCAAGCTAATCTAAGGTCATTCACGGTTCACAGAGCGCCATTCACGTGATGATGACGGGGAGTGACAAATTGATAGATGCGTACGAGTTTATTGAAATGTGTCGAGCTGTATGTCAGCTCGCTATTGTGGCATGTATGGGAATTTTTGTGTTTTGTAATACGCTCTGTGATTGGTAGAAAATCACTTTTGTTTGATCGTGTGTGTATGTTTAGTGTATGAATGAGCTGATGTAGCTACAGTCTTGAAATGAGTGTACAACTTGTAAATAGAAGTAGAAACAAAATGTTTGATGATATAGAGAGCATTCAGTTAAACAAATTGGAACATCAATTCCCAATATTTAGAGTAATAACTCTTAGGATCTAAGTGGATTGTAATTCAAATAATTAAATAAGACACTTCATATGCTTATGACCTTAAAGATTTGACGACGTATAATTGTAATATTCTGCTATATTGATTTAGTAGTCTGAGATGAAAGTTTTTTAAAACCAAGCCTATGGCTTTCTTTCTAGCATGCACTAATAACTTTTCTTTCAATTCTATCAACTTCCTAAGCAAAGGTTGCCTGTAAGAGATTACTCTTAGTGATAATGGGCCACTATTTGTAAGTACTACTGAACGTTATGTGTACCTAATACCTTCTGCATGTTGAATATGTAAGGCTATAATTATCTAAATACAATAAAGTATTATTATTCTACTAGCGGACGCCCTTGGCTTAGCTCGCTTGACAAAAACCTTCCTCGAGAACCACTCTATCTATTGGTGAAAACCGCATCGAAAAACGTTGCATAGTTTTAAATATATTAGCATACCTACACAAGGAACAGGCGATTTTGTTTTGTATTATGTTATGATTATTATGATTCTATTCCAGAACCGTAATTTTAAGTATACATTTATTTACAATAAGAATTACAATATACAAAATAAACATAATTATAGACTAAAAATATTTACATTACAAAATATCGTTTAAAAAATCCTCCGCGTCATTGCCGACTGGGAAGGTTCCCAGAATGCTGGCTGTGTTGCCACGTTGGATGGCGATACTTATTCTTTGGGCCAGGAAATAGCCAGCCTTCTGGTCCTGAGAAGCATCGATTAGACGTTTAGCAATGTCTCTATAAAGGCGGCGAGCACTCGGACCCCATGACCCCAGTGTCTCAACCCCAAACGGCTCAAATATGTAATCACCTGCTAGGTTAGCATATTTACGCCGTTTAAAGCCTTCAGCCGATGCAGCGGCAGCGCCGGCACATCCGGATGTGCTTGGAAGGTGTGAAGGTGCTAAGGTGTCAACGCATGTAGCGTCCCACACCAAAGGCCTTCCCATCTTCCACGGTAGCAACGACATACCGTCCGGTCTCTTTCCATCGCTTCGTGCTAAACCATTTGGTTCGCGTACGGCCGGAAGACCTGCGGTGGAAAGAGCCCTACGAATTATGTCGTTTAGAATAGCGTGCCGAGGTATACGACCTGCGCTTCTGCTACAAGAAAGGCCATGGTGTCCCAGATTATCGACGGCTACTCCACAGGTGCAATGATGCGGGGATACACAAGGTGTACCCAGCCGAAGGCAAGTGGCAATGCGGAAGGTAGTGTCGTCCAACATTGTACCGATGTTGGGCGATGGGAGCGCCTGGATCCATAACCCTGACTCCCATTCTCCAACAGCTAGTAGGCGTGCACGCTCTGAAATATTGACAGAAGTGTCAATTAGTGTATTAATTCTCAATTTACAGAGCGGTGAATCCCACAGTCGCTGTGAGCCTAGGCGTGAGGGCAGGTCAGTTTCGGGGCAAGACATCCTCCAAGCATTTATGGCATCGGTCTTGCATCGCACCTCGGAATCAATCAGTGTATTTGACAAAATTTTCCTGACTAATTCTTCAGTGCTATGGACCGACGACAGAAATGCTGGCAGACTGACATCTGTGACTCTGCGAATACCTAGCCCGCCCAAGCGAACTGGAAGAGACGCTTGGACCCAGGCCCGGTCATTAATATTTACATTTAAAATTTTACACAAAGAATTTTGTATTAAGTTGTCTAGTCTGCCCAACATTTCTACATTTTTCCAAAATTGTCCTGAACGGAGGGCATGTGTAAATTTGGGTACGAAAAGACAAAAACGAAGAATAGTGAAAGCTGAATGAATACTGATATTACATAGACTATCAATAACCTGATCAAAATTTTGAATTTTTTCCTCGATAAAAGTGGAAAAGCCATCTTCTAAAATCGGGGACCCTAGGAGGCGTAAAGAAGTTTTGTCCAAAACTTTTATGTTGGGGGCCAGACAGTTGAATTTGGAGATTGTTGTTAATTTATCTGTGTTTTCAGATATAAAAATCTCACATTTATTCGGGTTCAGTTCTAAGCCAATTGACTGAAACTCGTTCTTTATTAGGGCTAAATCTTGTAAAACTGTCTCTTCCAGAACATATATTTTTTTCAGTAAGGGCACTTTTCCTATCATGCGTTTTTTCACCAGCGAACGGATCTCACCCGCAATGCGGGTCGATGTCAACGTCCAATCAGTTCGCGACTAGCCCCGTTACTATAGCAACCGGCTGCGGACTGCCCGCGCGACGTAAAATCCATTTCATTTTAGTATGTTCGACATTGACATCAACACGTAATGCGGACGAGATCCGCAAGGTGAAAAAACGCTTTACAGGAAAAGCGCTCTAAGTGGGTTTGTTATTGTTTCTCTTACTCAGAAATGTCATCATTACAATCGTCTACATAAATGAAGTCTTGATATAAATTGTAATCTATTCAATATGTCGCAAAACAAAGCTATTACAAATAATATATTTTTAGACCTGAGTTACAATATTGCAATCTTATTGTCAAAGTGTACAATAAAATTGAACTTGTTTTGTAATTCTTGTCGCGTCACGAAGTTTCATTGTCGTGGGTCTCGATTGCGTTATATCAATTTAGTTTGAGTAATATTACAATAATTTTAGTTGGAGGTCGATCGGAAAATAACCTTGAGGATTTATAAGATAATTGGATTTTACAAATTTTCGTCGATAAAGAAAAAAAATCCGACGGAATTGCTCAGTAAGAGTAAATATAGTAAGTAGTATTACAAGATATTTTGTCATCTTTCACTATCTCCATAATTATGGGATGGCTGTGACTAGGCAAAAGGGGATCTAGGGAATCTAGGGATAAAGGCGTGAGTTTGAATGTGTCTTTTTTAAAAAAGGATGAGTTGTTGCAATTCCAAACTCAAATTACTACCCTAACTAAGCTAAAAGTTCTGATTTTCATACTGGGTTCACCTCAGCCGTATAGTGACCGAAGATCGAACTTATGTCATCAAAACGAAAGACAAACCTCAGCCATGAGACTACATACGTTTTTTTCTACTAAGAGGTATGTTTGCATCAGATAAGCCATTACATAAGCTTTCCTCTTAATTTGTCTATAATTAAATTTCTAAAAACGTCGTTGGATACTCAAAAAATATTCAAAAAAAATCGCCTTTACTCTGTAAGATGGCCCTGATCAAAGTCGATACGCTGTAGTTAAGATCCCTATCTACCCTCGGTATATTATTAGTTACCTGGGACGCTAGCGGTGCGTGAACCAAACGTAATTGCGATCGTTTTAGTTCTATAGATGTTAGTAACGCCATCTCTTGACGGCAGTGAGATACTTTATTGATTTTCCACTGGGTAGGTATAGTTCGCGAGGCGTAAGCTGAGCTTTGCATTTGTGTGAGTGCATATACGTGAACGTATAATGTGACTTGTACACACAGCTACACACAGCTTTTTTACTCTACTTTTCGTGATCACTCATACAAATGTAAAGCTCAGCTTACGCCTCGCGAACAATACTATGTATATTCCGATTTAATAAAAAACTTGAAAGCTACTGATTTCTGTTTGGTCCCATTTCAATTTGGTCCTATTCCAACAATTATTTGGTCCTATTTCGGTAATTAGAATTATTTTTGCCAAAATTATTAAGGTTTATTTATTTGTCTTAGTTTGGAATCGAAATGAAAGTTTAGCAGTCTTTTCTAAGTCATCATCCACCGAGCCTTTCCCCAGCTCAGTTGGTGTCGGCTTTCCAGTCTAACTACGATTCGGCTGAACTTCGATATTTTTTCCGTGAAGCGACTGCCATCTGACCTTCACAACCCATGGGCGATATCGAAGTTCTGTAGTTAGACCGGTCGGATTTTTTAATTTAGGGCTCCAACTACTCCTATCGAATGCCATGGATGTTTGTATGACAACCGGAACCGATGGCTTAACGTGCTCTCCGAGGCATGGAGGGGTCTCAGTGTCTTAAGAAATGGTCACCCATCCTAAGACCGGCCTGAGTCGATGTTTCTTAACCTTTGCAATGTGTTAACATTGTCGGTTACCACTAGACCACGAGCCCCTCTGCAGCTGTCTTTACTAAGTATAGCCAGATAATACTAATTTCAATAACACTTCCCGTAAAGTTAAAATAATTGATTGTTTTAGGAGTGAGTTCACGTTATTTGTTTCATGACTTCATGACTAGATTAAATTCATCTGATGCAATCCGAACTCTACGGGATATTTTAATGCCACAGGAACTTTTACTTAGTCTTTTCATAGACCGAGAAGCCCAGGACTTTTATTAGCTGTGCCTCCGCGGCTGGCACGTTAGATGTTGCCTTTCATAGACATTTCTTCGCGAGGCAACGGGTTTCATATTTACAATATAGCTGCTACTTTTTATAAAATTCATTCGGCCATTTTGGACATAATCCATTATATGTGTGCCCGGTGACGGCAATAGGCTTGCCTTTTATTACGTGGAACTAAAAATACTGGCAAATTATGGGTGTGTAATGCATCTCTGGGATATAGACTTGATATGTGTGTGTGTGTGTGTGTGTGTGTGTGTGTGTGTGTATTTCTAACCCGCGGTGGTTCTGTCAGTCGAAAGATAAGAGTTAATACATTAAAAAACAGTCGAATTGAAACTCTTCCTTTGTGAAATCGGTTTGAAAATGGCACCTTAAAGTGACGTCACACACGTACGTTTGTTATGGGTTCGAATCTCAATGGTCCAACGAGTGCGTCACCAAATTATATTATTTACACTGCAACGTGCTGCATTTTTTTTCATCATGGTTTCTTTCAATGTGGTCATGACGGGTTGGTTGCACAGCGAGACGCAATATTTAATATAATTTTTATTAAAGTATGTGTTCAGAGGAGCGGAGCTATCTGAGAACTAATCGTCGCCTCTTGTGATTACCTTCACGTAATTATTTCAAGCGGCTTGCTGTTTTTGTATAGAATTAAAGCCGCTAGATGAGACACGGAAGCGTAGGTTTTAAAACACTTTGAGCGTAGTTATACAACGTCGAACCTTAATATGATTTTATGATGAGTGTTATATCGAATGATCACTTTGATTCCTAACGACATGTCGTATTGGATTACCGATACCGATATTGGCTCTATATCCAAAAAGCATTTTCATTTGTAAATAATTTTAGGTGGTAAATGTGTTTACCCACTCATAGATGCTTGGTAATTGGCATAAGGACATCAGAAGTATTACTTGGGAAATTAGGGTAAGATAAATGAGAAAAATCCTGCCAAGTGCAAGCCGGCCTCGCGCATAAAGAGTTCCGTGCCAAAAAATATCACATTTGTTGTATGGAAGCTCCCAAAAATATTTATTATATTCTGTTTTTTAGTATTTGTTGTTATAGAGGCAACAAAAATACATCATCTGTGAAAATTTCAACTTTCTAACTATCACGGTTCATGAGATACAGCCCAAGACAGACGGATTACTCTTTGATACTGTTTTCCTATTAATATAATACAAATAAATAAATACTGGTTCCCGTTTTACACTTTGGGCACGGAACCCTAAAAATGAAGACAATAGAAGCAACGGAAGTAGCTCTTCTAAGCTATTTAAGTGATTTTTACGCCCCTGTTTACTATCAACACCTGAAAATTTTTAAAACACCTAATAGAACCACATGTATTTGATTTCAAGTGGACACCTACATGCCACTTCCAGTAAGACATCACAGAACCACTATTTCATTACGGTAATCGTAATTTTTACGTAATGGGACCCACCATGAGTCGTGATAGTATCAGGCTGATTGCCAACTAGTGGTTGATTACTAAACGTTGCGGCTTGCCTTCCCCACGCTCTGAAACAACCACTGATGCTTCAAATGTGATCGTGATTCAAACTGGAGATGAAACACTCGTCTAAAGTTGGTTAAGCAACAGAGAACAAGAAGAAACCAAATATGGCAGATCCAGGAATACCTACTTCTGGACATTCAGTTAAGTTCAACAATATGTTAGGACAATTACCTACTAACTATTTACTAAACATGTTTTCTAAACTGTAAAAATAATAAAAGGACTTACCTTAAACATGAAATACTTACCTACGAGTATAATTGACTGCCTCGGTGACGCAGTGGTAGGAGTATGCGACTGCCGTCCCTGAGGTACCAGGTTCGATTCCGGGTCGAATCAAATTATTTGTGCGATCCACAAGTGTTTGTTTCGGTATTTGGGTATTTTCTATGTATAATATGTTCTACATATTTAGAAATATTTAGGAAATGTGTTTATCAGTCGTCTAGATCCCATAGCTATTGCTTTTATTAGCTTAATTTGGGCTAGATGACGTTGTGTCCAACGACGCGGGATTTTCATTCCGACCCCCGCAGAGATCATACAGGTGGCCAAAGTCCGCCGGGCATCCACTGGAAATACCTTCTGGTGTGTACCAGAGACGCCCACAGCAATGGACATAGGAGCAGCCATGGTCACGCGGAATTTAAAAAAAAGATGACGTTGTTTGAGAATGTCCAAAAATATTAAAAATATAAAACTAAAACTCAAGAAAGGCTGGATCTGTTTGGCTAATTTTGGTGTTAACATCATACATCAATACCTTCGCCGGCGCCACTGGAAATACTTCCGAGAGCCTTGGAGCCGCGGATTTAAAAACAAAACGTCTAACGTCAACTAAACGTCTGAAAGCCATCTACCGGTAATTTCATGAACTATTTTAGTAAGTTTACCACATAATTGTACCTTTACGTAGCAAAGTTTCCATTCTGTTTAAAGCCAGCAATGAGCAGCTATAAACGCACCAATTATCTTATAGATTACAATCTTCTAACATAGTTATTATAGAATCGTTCGAACATGTTCACGATGACACTGTATTTGCTTAGAAACAAGATTACATAACTGGTTGTCCGCTTATATTGCTAGACAATTTTTCACACTGACAAGTGCTGAACACTGAGTGCATTATAATTTAGGATGAATCTAAGCTCAATAATAATATTTTAAGATCACCAGGCCATGATTTTGAAACAAAGGCCTTGTCTGTCCGTTTGTTTTAACTTGAACTACTTATAGGTAGATTTAATTTAATGCGATTTTTATAAAAAGGTACTTCATAAAAAATATTTTTTGACATTCTCACACAACGTCATCTAGCCCAAATTAGACTTATAAGCTTGTGCTATGGGAGATAGACAACTGATAAACATACTTATATATTTCTTTATACGTACATATTATATACAGGTGAATTTATCAAGTGGGCTTGGATGGCCAAATCCGGAACTATAAGGAATAGCGAAAAATGCTCAAAGGAGTCACGAGCCCAATTTTGATGAAACTTAAAACCTCATCATTAGATTTTTTTAAAACCTATAATCCTAGCTGGGAATCGAACCCATTGATTTAGAAAAAAAATCATACCCTTTATTATTACACCATACGATAGTGTTGCTGTTAAGATCAAATTTTGGGTAATGATATACGGCAAATTTAAGGAAAACTTAGAATTTTCATAAAATTCATATTTTATGTCAATTTTGAGTCCATTTGGTTCGTAATCACAGAACTGACTATTTCGTCTTCTAAATGATGCTCGTGGGCAAGTACAATTTGAAAGTAGAACATAATGTTGTATCTCGCGTATGGAATTAGTAAGTAGTACCGTAATCTCCCGTTTAATACACTGTAAGAAACAAGCTGGCAAGTGGCGGTGGTAGCGCGCGCCTCTGCCCAGTGTGATAAGAGACTAAGAGACATACAAGAAATATGAATTTTATTAAAATTCTAAGTTTTCCTTAAAGTTGCCGTGTATCATTACTTCCCAGAATTTGATCCTTAACAGCAACACTATCGTATGGTGTAATAATAAAGGGTGTGATTTTTTTTCTAAATCAATGGGTTCGATACCCAGCTAGGATTATAGGTTTTTAAAAAATCTAATAATGAGGTTTTAAGTTTTATCAAAATCGAGCTCGTGACTCATTTGATCATTTTTGCTATTCCTTATAGTTCCGGATTTGGCCATCCAAGCCCACTTGAAAAATTCACCTGTATAGAAAATACCCAATCTCCGAAACAAACATTTGTGGATCACACAAATAATTTGATTCGACCCGGAATCGAACCTGGGACCTTATGGGTGGCAGTCTTATACTCTAACCACTGCCTCACCGAGGCAGTCACTTTATGATTATTACCTACGCGGCACAAAGATAATTACGGGCGAAATCTAGATGTGAAGGTGACTGTACCTCTGCCTCTGCTTGTACGACACTTAGAAAATAAATGGAAATTAACCCTATCAAGTAAAAAGGCAGTAGGAAGTTTATAGAATTTCATGGCAACCGTAAAGGCTGTATCTGTATTCATTCGTATCATATTATTGTCCTCTATCTGGTTTCGGCATCATGAAAGTACTGCACGCGCGGACGTGTGGAACTGATGGACAGATGAGAGGAAAAGTGTTAAGTATAAACAGTCAATAACCAAGAGATGTGGTTAATGTGAGGTACGATTTATCTATACTACTATTATAAAAAGGAAAGATTTGTATTTTTGTATGTTTGTAATGAATAAACTCAAAAACTACAGTGCAGATTTAAAAAATTCTTTCACCATTGGAAAGCTACATTCACCCTGAGTAACATAGGCTACTTTTTATCCCGGTAATGTGTTCCCACGGGAACCGGGAACGTAAATAATAAATGTGTTGAACTGTCAATATTTTCTTCGTAAACACGCATCTGTCTATCCACTTGAGAATGCGTCTCTGAAGATGTTTTTTTTTTTAATCAAGTCGCCAAATTGACGCCGCCCGCCTGATGGAAAGCCGTTGCAAAGTCTGGCGACTGTGGGCGACTCTCACAGTACGCAATATGTACTATTAAGAGTGGTCCTCAACTTGTGAATTAGTCTCTGAAGAATTAGATGAAATTTTATGTATTTTACTGAACAAAATATTTTTACTTTGCAACTCACTACTTTAGTCATCGCTTTTAACCATATAACCTTAGATGAACTCATATAACTATGAACGTGGTTATGAGGTGATTTTTTGAAACTACTAGTCCGAGTTTTTGAAATTACTAGTCCAAGACGCCCAGGACTGTAACTGGCTGTACCAGCACAGCCAATTACTACTAGTAACAGCTGCTCTTACTTTTTGTTGGATTCATTCGGTCATTTTGAACATAACCCATTATAAATGTGCCCGGTGACGGCAATAGGCTTGCACCCTATTACGTGGGACTAAAAATACTGGCAAATTGTGGGTGTGTAATGCACCTCTGCCTTCTTCGGGGATATAAGGCGTGATATGTGTGTGTGTGTATGTAAACAAATTTTTTGGTGAAAAAACTTTTGACACCAAAAAATGCATAAAACACTTTCGTTCTGAATGGTACCTAAACTACGATCTGAACAATTCCTCACATCACAACTTAGTCCTTCCAAGAAGCAACAATAGTTTTATAAAAAATCTTCCATTCTTATATTAAATATGAAAATCATACTTTTTTTTTTTTTTTTTTTTTTAATTCCGCGGCCCAAGGCCGCGGCCGCTCTAACGTCCGTTGCCGGGCGTCCCTGGTTACTAGCAGAGGGTATGTCCAGTGGCGCCCGGCGGACTTTGACCACCCCTGTGGTCTCTGCGGGTGTTTGGTCGGGACGAGAATCCCGCGTCATTGGGGTCGGGTTTTATCCCGCGTCAGTGAGTGAATCTGGTTGCGTGCTATGGGGCAAAAGGCCCCGCAGCACGCAACCCTTCTAGCCTGCTTCTGTAAGGACGGTGGGTGGCGATCCCGCCGTCCTCAGGCCCCGATCATGGAGGACGATAGTCTTGGGCGTAGTCGCGTAGTCTGGGGCGGCCTGGCCGCCGACTACGGAACTCGGCGGGGAGGGTACGCTCCCTCTCCCTCCCGGCCGCCTCCTTCGCGAGCATGACTTGCTCGCAGAAGGACACGGCCGCGTTCCACCTACTCCCGCTGGATACCATGGCTTGAAGCATGGTCCCCAGCGAGAGGGTATCCACGCCCAGACCCACTACGAGGTCCCGGCGCTGACTCGCCCACGCTGAGCACTCCACCAACGTGTGGAGTGCGGTGTCGTCGTCGGAAACCTCGCAGTGTTGACACCGGGGTGTGACCTCACGATGCATGCGAAACAGATAGCTACCGAAGCATCCATGCCCGGCAACCATCTGCGTCGCACGGTACGTGAGGTCACCATGCTGCCTCTGCAGCCAATCATCCATGATCGGTCTCACCGCCGCGATGAAGATGGCACCCCCCTTGGGTTGCTCAAGTCGCACCCTCCATGACTCCATGAGATCCTGGCGGAGTTGGGACCGCTGGTCCTCGATTTCTCGAGACGCAGGCCTGTGGTCCCGCTCCAGCGCCTCCTTGCGCCATTGGAACAATGACGCAAGGGCTCTCGCTTCCAGGTCCCATGGAGGGGTCCCGGCTAGGAGACATGCAGCCTCTCCGGAGATCGTGCGGTACCCCCGTACGGTTCTGACGGCCAAGGTTCTAAGTGGTCTGTTTAACAGAGTCACGTTCCCCTTGACCGCCAACCTATCCGCCCATACGGGAGCCCCGTATAGGGCCATACTCCGCACGATCCCCAGGTACAGTCTCCTGCAGGAGGCGTTGGGTCCCTTTAGGTTGGGCATCAGTCGCGAAAGCGCGACCGATGCCTGCGTCACCTTGGGGACCAAACTTCGGAAATGTGGTCCGAAGTTCCATCGGCTATCAAGTACGATCCCTAGGTACTTCATCGAGGGCTTGATGCCGATGCTAACGCCTCCCACATTTATGCTGGAACCTTCGGGTGGACCGTTCCGAGGTCTGTGAAAACACAGAACCTCGGACTTGTGCAAGGCCACCTCCAGTCCCAGCTGCCGTATCCGACCCACGACTCGAGCAACACCCGTCGTGACCTTGAGTGCTGCCTCCTGGTACGTTGCACCCCGCGCCGTGACGAGGGTATCGTCGGCGTAGCACGTTACGCCGACGCCCCTAGGCAACGCACCCCGCAGCACCCAGTCGTAGCCGATGTTCCACAGAAGCGGCCCCAGGACCGACCCCTGCGGAACACCGCACGACACATCTCGCCGAGCTGGCCCGAGCCAGCTGGGGAAAGCTATGGCCCTCTCCGAGAGATAGGCCCCGACAATACGACGGAGGTAGAGAGGCGTTTCGTGATACACGAGCGCCTCCCTAACGCAGCTCCATGGCAAGGTGTTGAACGCGTTGGCGATGTCAAGAGACACCGCCACCACCACCTTGCCCTGCGAGACTGCTTCCTCCGTCAGGCTCTTCACGCGCATGATCGCGCTCACGGTGGAGCGTCCCCGACGGAAACCGAACTGGTTATCCGCCAGGTCTGGCCCCACACTCGTGAGATGCTCGACGAGGCGTTCCGCGATAATTCGCTCAAAGAGCTTACACACCTCGTCGAGCAACACGATCGGCCGGTATCCGGACGGTGAGTCCACCGGCCGCCCCGCCTTACGGATCAGGACCAGTTTCCCCGTCCTCCACACCTTGGGAAACTGGCCCCTTTCGAGGCATGCGCTAAAGAGCCCCATCAGTCGAGGCCCGAGTTCTTCGAGGGCCAGGACCCATGCACGGCCAGGAATGCCGTCGGGTCCGGGGGCAGTGATTTTCCGGCGTTTAAGCCGGAGTACTGCCGCACCTAGCTCCCCCACCCTGACTTCAGGTACGTCGTCTTCGCTGGTGCTATCCGCGTCGGGCAGAGACGGAGCCATGCGCGGAGGGACGTGCTCCTCCGCGCTCGTCGGAAACAGGGAGCCCATGACCCGCTCCAGCTGCTGCGGCTGGAGACTCTGGGTCAGTGGGGGCGCCCTAGGTCGGAGTTTCTCCCTGACCTGTAGGTACGGGCGCCCCCATGGGTTCTGCTGCAGGGTCTCCAGGAGCTCCTCGCGGGCCGCCGTCTTGGCCCGCTTTATCGTCTCCTGGAGATTACCTTTAGCCTCCCTGTATGCCTGAAAAAGCTCCGCCTCTCGGGCTGCCGCGTCGTCTGGGCGGCGACGCCTCCGGCGAAACCTGGTGTACCGGCGGCGGGCGGAGATGCATGTTGCGCGCAGCTCTGCAATCTCCGGCGACCACCAGTACACCTGCTTCCTGGCCGGTCTGGGTGTAACCCTAGGCATCGCCGCATCACAGATTTGCGACATGGCTCTCCTGAACCACTCCGCCTCGGCATCCACATCGGCAGGCCGGTCCGGCGCTGGAATCCAGGCCTGCACGATGGATGCCTCCAGGAGAGCCTCCCGATCCAGATGGTGAAGTGCCCAACGCGGATCCGGGGGATTTGCCACCGGCTGTGGGAGGTCAGGTGGGGGGACGACATCGAACCGGATGTACCGATGATCCGAGTGCGTCTCCTCACCCTCCTCCACGCGCCAGCCTGTAATACGGGCGGCGAGGTCAGGGGATGCGAACGTTACGTCCACGATCGATTCCCCCCCCCGCCGCCAAAAGGTGGCGACATTCCCCCGGTTGAGGACCTCCAGACCACGTGTTCTGGTCCAGTCCTCAAGAAACCTCCCCTTGTCCCTGGTTTCCCGGGAGCCCCACGCCTCACTCCAGGCGTTGAAGTCTCCCAGGAGCAGGACAGGGCGAGGACGGCACGCAGCGAAGACGACGTCGAGCTCAGTGAGCCATAGCTCAAACTGAGACTCGTCAATGTTCGGCGAGATGTAGGTAGCCACGACTGCCAACCCATCATAGTCCGCCGCAACACACCCGCGGCCCCTTGCAATGATCGCAAGGCGCGAGTTGTCTGCGGCGGACCCCCCAAAGATACAACAGGCCGAGCCGTTCTCGTCCACCGGGCTTCCTGGGTGGACGTAGTACGGCTCGGCGACCACGGCTAAGTTTATGGACCACTGCCGGATGCTCTGGTACAGAAGATCCTGAGCAGCACGGCAGTGGTTCAAATTCACTTGCAGGATACGGATACGGGCGTCAGACATTAATTGACGTCCATAACCGCATCCCGCCGCGAAACAACTGGCCGCGCAAGGGCGGCACCCCCACCGCTCTCAGCGGACGGACGAGGTTTTGGCCTCGAGGCGGCGCAGGTTGTGCTGCCGACCCGGTGATCCGCGGTCTTGCCCTCCGCCTCGCATCTAAAGCAGCGAGGCGGGGCGTCACAGGCACTTGCCTTGTGACCGGGCCGGCTGCAGCGGAAGCACCGATCGCCCACGGTGACTTCCGCTGTACACTGCACTCCTAAGTGCCCCACCACCATGCACCGGAAACATCTGGTTTCCCGGGCACGAAGGAGGTGCACCTGCGCCTTTAGGAAGCCCCCTACGAGGAGGCTTCGTCCGTCCGCCACTTTCAGTGCCGCCGCGACGGGGCACTGGACGACTGTCATCCCGTGACCAGTGGAGCCGAAGGAGATATCTCCAGCCTTCACCTGGTCACGGGGGCAGCCGCCCGCCTCCACGACGGCGGAGACAACTTCCTCCGTCGTGGCCGCGTCATCCAGACCCGTGATGCGCAATGCGGCGCATTTGGTGGGCCTGGTGACGCGGACGGCTTCTTGGTCCAGCGCGTCCCTAAGCTGAGCCGCTAGGGCGTCAGCTTTAGGGCCGCTGGAGGCGCCGGAGACCTCGAGGAGGCGAGCCCCGGTGCGTGTCTTCTTGCACCGGAGCCCCCCCTGTATATCGAGGGCCGAGAGGTTGACTGAGGACTTCACAGTCCTCAGTACGTCGGCGTACCCCACCCCCTTCTCCACACCTACCGTCGTCACCGTCAGGACGACGGCGGTGGAGCGAGGAGGGCGGGGCCTCTTCGGCGCCTTCGCCGCGGCGGCTTTGGCCGCTTTCTTTGCGGCCTTCGTCTTCCTCTTCTTGGCTCCCACTACTTCCCATCCCTCCCGTCTGGAGGGGTGTAAGGAAGCAGCGGGAGCGACGATAGAGGAAGAGGAGGCGGCAGGGGTGCCACTCTTCTTGCCGCGCCCCTTGGCCTTCCGCGCCTGGGCCGCGGTCTCGGCCGGTATCCGGCTCACCGAAGCGGACGGGGGCGGAGCGGGGCGGCGGACAGCGGGTGTGCCGCTTGGACCCGGAGCGGGAGCACCGCCGACAGCCGCCGCGTATGAAAACGCGGGACGCGCTAGCGGAGGGCGGTACGCCCGGTCCTCCAGGACCGCGAGGCGCCTCTCGATCGCCGTCAGGACCTGCACCGTAGTCGGTACAGGCTTCGGCGGCGAGCCGGGCGCCATGGTGGGCGCGGTCCTAGGCGCCGTCTTCGGCGCTGGTCCAGCCGTCAGAGGAGGAGGCGGCATGGGACCTGGAGGTGCCTTGACCGCTTTGGTCAGCTCAGCGACCTCCCGACGGAGATCTTCCATCTTCTTTCGGGAGGCAGTGAGCTCCACCTCCAGGCTCGCAACCTGCTTGCGGAGCTTCGCCTCCTCCTCTGTGACGCTCCGCTCGAGGAGCTTGTCGAGGGAGGATTGGGCTTCATTCACCAGTGAAGCCACAATCTTCTTCCTCCCCGACATGTTTTTACTCCCCCGCATGGCCGCGTTCATGCGGGAGAATATACTCATTATCTCCCGCGCGGGCGGCACACCGATATCCCTGCGACTGCGCAGGGACGGCACAGATGACGGGGGTGGTGTTGGCGGGCGCTTTCTGTAGGCGTCGAGACGCGTGCGCACCGTCTTCACCGGCACCTCCTCCTCCGAATCGCTGGAGAGGAGGGACCCCCACCCAGAGCAACTAGTGCTCCGGTCGCGCGGCAGCCCCCCCTTCTCGAGGGTCCTCTTCTGCGAAGAAGAAGGGCCCTTACCCCTCACACTACTGGGAGCTGACCCATCGTCAGTCCCAGCAGCAACATTTCCTTGGGGCGTCGACGTCGCGCTGCAACTAGGCGGCGCGACGCGAGCCCCCAAATCAAAAGGCACCGAAGTCCGTTGTTCGCGCAATATGTCGTCGGCTGAGACTGCCCGGGGAAGGGCAGTGTCAGGACCGGGGGTCTCTTCAGGCTTCATAGTGAGCACAATTTCTTCTGTGTTGGCCACTCAAGTTTCGATTTCGACGTTCGGTCACCCAACTTGCCACTGCGTTACCGTGGTCAAGTTGGGGTCCAGGGCGGACGGCGAGGACGTAGTCTAATCTCTTGGGGCCCCGCCCCTGAAAATCATACTGATCATGAATCATATGTGCTTAGCCGGAACCTACTTTAAACCCGCTACTGACATTTTTTTTTATACCTGTTACCCCTGCTGTCCTTGCAGGGTGCTTTTTAATCAAAATAAGAAATTAAGTAACTATTTCTAATTGCATATTCTACGCTCTCACCCAAGCCTAGCTCTTTCATTCAATTTTCCACTATTATCCCTCTCGTACTTTCGTTTTTCTCTTTCATTCTATTATTCTATTCTATTGTTCTAATTACTATATTTAATATATTGGGAAGGTAGAAGAGGGTTATTTATTAATTTTATTTAAAATAATTCTTTTACAAAATCGACCCACTTTTATTAATATACTCGTAGTTCCCTATATTACACGCGCTTATCTGTGCTACTGATATATGACATTGATTAGTACATGGACTACCATTATGATTTTTTTCAGGTTCTTCATGCCAGCTGTTTAGATTTTACAGGGAAGAGACGCCCTGTTTTCGCGAAAACATGCTCTTCAAAGCTTGATATCTCGCAAACAGATACTTAAATCAAATTACCATCTTAGGAACCTCTCAATGTTTTTAAAAGACCTGTCTAATAATAACCACACACGATGGGATAGACGCGAGAAAAAAATATTATTCCCACTTTTCCACTTTACATGTAGGAGAGGTATCCCAAAAAAAATATTTCTCAAACTTTTATTTTAGCACTTTGTCGGCGTAGTAAATATACATATCGATGCAAAGTTTCATGTTTCTAGCACTCACCGTTTGGCAGGATAGCCGAGGATGGACGAACGGACGGACGTAATGAAACTATAAGGGTTCCGAGACCCTTACTACGGAACCCTACAAGTCCTTAATCGTTAATATCTCGTTTTTATCTCGTCTGTTGGAATCAACTCCATTTAGAACCTACAACTAAGTACGGTTTGCAAATAAAAAAATGTTGTTAAATAAATATTATCGGTGGAACCGCAGGTTTTTACAAGTATTATTAAACTCATTAGCTAGCAATATGTTGACGCAAGTATTGGTAAAATTATAATGATATAATTAATATTATTTAATAAACTGGTTCGATATTAATGATGCTTAGACTAAAATGTCTATAAAAATTCTTCACACCTTATTTACATATCGTATCGTAAATCTGTCTGTATCTAACAGAACGGGTCTATGTACCTTATAGTTAGTAAAAAATATGTTAAGACATAAGTAAATTATATAATAAACCTTCCCAGTCGGCAATGACGCGGAGGATTTTTTAAACGATATTTTGTAATGTAATTTTTTTTTTGTATTTTTAGTCTATAATTATGTTTATTTTGTATATTGTAATTCTTATTGTAAATAAATGTATAAAGTGTAGGGATGTTTAAAAGAGAAAATAAATTAAAAAAATTGAAGAAAGTAAAAATTGATAAATTGAACTAAAATTAGGAGGTACAACCAACAGGTCCTCAATCATCAAATAGGTTTGCTGGAGTAGCCAGGTTCTAACCCTCACCCTACAGTTATGGTAATTAAGAGAGTGAATGTCTAGCAATTGGTGAAATTTGTTGTAGAGGTACGGTCCTAGGAAAAAGTAAAATCGTCAAACGAAGGAGGTCTTTATGGACCTTGATTCTGCCACAAGATGGTTTCGTTTGGAGAGTTCACCATCGAAGCACGTCTCAGAATGCTGCCTAAGGACCGTAGCAAGCATAAACAATTGTCTCACCGTCAACACTTGACAAATCTCATACAGTTCGGTGGTTGGGAAGAGACGAGGCGCTCTAAGAGCGCCTTCACACTAGCGCTTGTCCAGCGTAGGCGTTCGATGAACATATGCGCAGCGCAGACGCCGCGATACAGCGACGCCCGCCGGCGTCGCTTTGTCGCGGCATCTCTACTGGTATACATGAGTACGCTCTACAAGCGTCGCGCGCGTGCGACGCATGCGCCGCGTTACTGCGGTGTCATGTACGTTCCCGTTCGCATAATCCGACCTATCATCGCCTCCCGCGCCCCTGTGTACGCGTTGATTCGTTCATTCGTAGACAAGCGCCCGAAGTAATACGACGTAAAATGAGTTCAGAAAGCACTGAAATGAGTTCAGAAAGACCCATATACAAACATCAAATATAGATTATATGCCAACAACTCATTCATCTAACTTACATACTCAACACCCATTACAAAATGTGACGATTCCACCACAGGCTTTGCCTCCACAACCTTCGCCTTCGGAACAAAGTGGTGAAGCGTCTAAAAATTCAAGTCAATTTTTCGATGATTCTTTTTTTAGTTTCAATCACATTTTTTAATAATTACTTATAGTGTTTAATACAGAAAATAAAAGTACAAATATTAAAATTTGTTTTTTTTTTTAATTAAAATATACGTACTCACCTTAAAGTAATAACAAGTCTTTCTTCAGCCGATACACAAAGTCTCAAATGTGTATCCTGATATTGTATATCACTTTGTATTTTTTTTGGCAACAATTCATCAAAGATGGGTTTCGCCATTCGAAAGTAAGAATAAACATTATTTGAATCATTTTTTAAGTGTTTGGAATAAAGCACAAAATAGTCACTTTCACTTGACCGCACACTCCATAATGGATTCTCCCATATCCTTTTATTTTTATTTTCTCGTTTTTCCACTAATTTTCTTTTTAAAAGCAAAGCCATCAATAGGCTTTCCTCATCGAAATCCATTTTGTTAATGATAATACTGAAACCACAACGCAATTGTGTGACGTCTGCGCCGCGCTAGCGCCGCGTTCAATTAACTGTAAAGGAAACGTTGCGACAACGCGACGCCGGCGTCGCTGTATCGCGGCGTCTGCGCTGCCCATACGTTCATCGAACGCCTACGCTGGACAAACGCTAGTATGAAGGCGCCCTAACAGCACACCTCTGCGCTCGCTCCACTATCAACATGTGTGTTTTGGCAGCACCTCCCCAGGAACCTATGCAGTAGCCTCGAATGTACTGGCACAAAGCAAGGTACACTACCTTCATCACCTCAGGACTGGCAGAGCCACGCAGCAACCTGAAAATATGTACCAGCTTTCGAGTCCTGTTAGACAAGGTGATGATTTCCTCTTGGAAGCTGAGACCGCTGTCCAACACAACGCCAAGGTACCTAACCGAAGACACTTTGTCTATACTAGACACGGCGTTCAATTTCGACTTTACCGCTAAAGAGCAATCACTTCCAGGCAACAGATACGGTTTTACGCGATTATATTGAGATAATACTTTAAAAAACATTACAATCATAACTAGTAGTATAGTTGTGTAGACAACTAAACTCCTATCTATATATTTATAAACATTTCATTTTAGAAGAAAGTAATAAAAGATAACAGAACTATTCGTTAAAAAAGTTTGACTTGGACCGATCATCAAATACAGACATAAAATTTTATGGACTTACAAAAAAAAAAGAAAAAAAAATACCAGTTTCGATAAAATTCGATATAATCGGTAAAGAAACGAACCACGTATTAATGTTTCTAAGAAACTGTGAGTTTGTTTGGGTACAGAATATAAACACACATCAAAATGAGGTGTTAGTTGGTGTAATTGATTTGATATTTGGACGTGAGAGACATGTTGGAAACGATCGAAGATTATTAATAAGATGGGACATAATATTGGGAATGTTTTGATTATAAAACAGTTAGATTCGTTACGATTTTCAATCACCAATCTGTTGAATAAATCATTACTGGCTGTAAGAAAGTTAAGGCATTTAACGTGTTTTGTATCACTAAATATAACTTTAATATGTTTTGTGTCATTATCGTTAAATAATGTATGCCTAAATATAGCTTCACCTGGGTGGAATAGTTTTTAGGCCCCAATTCGCATAGGAACACAAAAAATAGCCCAAATTACCCCTTATGCCAGAGAAAGTCCCGTTGAAATATTGTTTTAAATAGGTAGGTACCTTGTGTAGATAAGCCCGTGGCTGCACGTGCGTCGCATGGTTTTGTCTTTCCGGATCCCCAAAGGAACCACATAGGTAAGGCTATTATCTGACCAACTTTTAAGTCTATCTTCATACCAAATTGCGTCAAGATTAGTCCAATCGTTTGTATGTGATAGGTTCCTACTTACCTTAAAACACGCCTGAGCCTCTTAGCAAGTAATTAATATAATTCATAATAAATTAGCTCTCATTTTGATCAAGAGATCCAATCACTTTTGAGTTTCGTCAACCCACCCATTTCTCCACCAATAATTTCTGAACCCACCTGATACATTTAAAACAACATTGCAAAACACACTTATAAACAAAACACAAGTACAGTCATTACGAACAGTATTAACATAAGGTCTTTGCGGCGAAACTTGGGAGCTCGAAGCACAATAATTTACAATTCCTTGACTGTTAATAGCCAATAGGATTTTCTGTCCCCGGGCACAGAATTCGGGAACTCATTAGGGGTATAATTTTCGCAGCAATAAACACCCCGCGATAAATATCAGGCGACGGGTTAGATTTTTGAAGATGGATGTTCAAAGTTTGAGACGACAAACTGTTTTAATATGTGTTAAAATATGTGTTGTGTAGGGTTATTGGTTTTGTTTAATAAAGGACTTTTCTTTGTAATACCGATTTATTTGTAGGTATATTTGTTAAGTACGTTAACACATTGCTAACGTTTTAGTAACATCTAGCCAGGCCAGTCTGAAGGTCGTTTCACACATTTATCAGTCCAAAATATGTTTTTATTTTTCTATGAACGCGTCCCCACATGTCAATTTTAAATACGACTCAGTCATCACTGACATCGTAGAAAATGAATGAAATAATATTTTGCACTGATACTGAACTGTGCTGGTTCTGATTCGGACAGAACTTAGGTGTAACTGATATGTCTGAATCGCCCTTTAGGATGGGTGACCGTTTTTTATGACATTGAGACCCGTCCATGCCTAGGACGTTAAACCGTCAGCGTCGGCGGAACCGTTGTCATACCAACATCTACGGCAGTCGTTACGGGTATTTGGAGCCCAAAACCAAAATCCGACTGGTCTAACTACAGAACTTCCATATCGCCCATAGGTTGTGGAGGTCAGATAGCAGTCGCTCCACGGAAATTATAGAAGTCCAGCCGCATCACAGTTTGACTGGAAAGCTGACCAGTGGATAGCTGAATAGTGGAAAATCCACCTTCTCTCCAATAGTTGTAGAACAACAGTAGCTAAACCAATCTTCAATAAATTCAATATTTTAGTAGACCTCATCTAGATACGCATCTGTAAGCATCTGGGCATTTAAAGGTTACAGTTTCCAAGTAACTCTCGATATTATCGACAACCATCATTTTGTTCGGCATAACTAATTAGAGAGATGTTGATTCAAAATAAAGGTATCTTTTACGATGTCAGTAGATATAGTTGTCGATATGGAAATCCTTCGAGACAACTAATCGATACAATACGTTGTTAAAACTGATGTATAGTAATGATGCATCGAATTGCAACCTTTAAAAATAAATCAAAAAGTACAGTCACATACATAGTACCCACATAGCAATAATAAATAAATAAATATGTTAGGACAATTCACACAACGCCATCTAGTCTCAAACTAAGCAGAGCTTGTGATATGAGTACTAGATAAACTGATATAAATACTTAAGTATATACATTTTTTTTTGTAAATACAAACATATCGTCTGCTTACTGGTAAAACCAGATAAATGCATTTTTTTACTAAATCGAGTTAAAAATACAGGTAAATGTTTTTTTACGCGCTATCTACTGGTAAAATCGAATAAATGCTATGTCCAATAGCTGCAGAGATAATGAATTCGAAAAAGTGATATCTTCTCACATTTAAAAAAAATACCAGTATAAACTGATAATAAATCTTATGCCTCAAATCCGTTTTAGTATTACTGTTAAACAACAATAAATACGGTTAAAGCTTTTTACATTTTATAATTTAAATAGTAAAAAGGTAAGAATTATTCTGAGAAAAGGTCATAAACGCATTTATTATTATGAACGTAATAGTTTAAACAAGAAAACTATATTAAAGTTATTTATTCCATTTCACTAGATAAAAACTTCTACTTGGTTTGTTAATTTCCCTACAGCAAAAATGAAATAAATGTCATTTATGCTTTTTTGCCAGTAAGAACGAGAACGATCGATCGCAGTTGTCACATTGCGTGCGCGCGAGCTCCACGTGTTCTGCGTAGAAATAAACACATAATTACTTGAATAATTTAGTAAGAAGCTGTGTTTTGTGGTAACTATGGAATCCAGAGGAAAAAGAATAGTGTCCATGATAAATAAGTCTAAAATACTTGAAGGTATCATTATATCAGTACCTACGTAGTTTCTATGATACCTACTCACTTTCTCTCGATTGTTGACACTGCGTGATGAGTTATTGGGCGTGAAGCCAGTGGCCCTGACGGCATTCCGGCGGCGGTACTACGGAAATGCGCAGCTGAGTTGTCTCCTGTACTAACTCGTCTGTACCGCCTGTCTTACTCCACAGGAATCGTGCCGAAGGTCTGAAAGGAGGCGAACGTACAACCGATCCCCAAGAAAGGGGATCGGTCTGATCCAGGCAACTATCGACCCATAGCTGTCACCTCAGTCATCTGCAAAGTGCTTGAGCTCCTCATCAACAAGCAGCTCATGCGATATTTCGAAGATCACTCGCTAATAAATGATCGGCAATACGGCTTCAGGCCAAAACGATCAACGGGTGATCTTCTGGCATTCATAACGCATGTCTGGGGTGAGGCTATGGAAAGGCACGGCGAGTCGTTGGCGATTAGCCTGGACATCGCCAAAGCCTTCGATAGAGTCTGGCATGCTTCGCTCCTTTCAAAGCTTCTATATGGTCTACCTCCTCAACTGTGCAGCAGGATGGCCAGCTTTCTGAACGAACGCCTAATGCGGGTCCTCTGCGATGGCCAAGCTTCTCGTTTTTTGCAAGTGAATGTCGGGGTACCGCAGGGGTCCGTGCTGTCGCCAACTCTTTTCCTTTTGCATTGATATGCTATCCCTCGGGAACATTCATTGCTATGCAGATGACAGCACATTGCACGGTAGCTACTGGG